>JAVLVB010000646.1:2560590-2578396 GCA_032876305.1 Orestias chungarensis
AAATGTTGGTGAATTCATCTGTTAGATGTTGGTGTTCTCAAAAATAACAAGAGTAAAGGCACAGTACAGCATTGTAAATCTTCTTCATATTGTATATTATGGTGAAACAGTCTAGATTAAAAATATAGTTCAATGAGGTTATAATTTGTAAAGGTATTATAGTAAATGAGTAGAAAACAAATCTGTGATGACATGCAACATTGTGATTTCTCCAACCAAAGTGTTTTATTTAACTGCACAGTGCTCTATTACCAGGATTTCTAACTACAATTTTAGGTCCTCTCTTGTAAAGAAAGATCCGTCTTGATTTGAAGGAAATGTGCTGTTATGTAAAAACACTTAAAAAGCTTTTTTGAGGGTGTCAGAGGTGAGATCTTCCATCTGAGACTGTGATGTTCGCTCAGTGGCTTTTGCATAATATTTGCACATCTATTTTACACATTATTAAGCAAACTGAGAAACGGTCTGCTGCTCCAGCCACTCATGTCGTTGCTTTATTTCAATCGCTGTGTGGGAGAGACAGAAGCACTTTTTGAGTTTACGTATACAGACTAAGTCAAATCCTCAATTATAAAGGAAAGAAGTGAGAAAATGACAGAGAGGGGAATAAAAACTGGATTTTTCCGACTGACTTGTCAGAGTGGTATGGGAGAAAAAGCACCACTGCCTTGATTGTTGGTGTCACTTTGGAGCTTGTGTGAACAGTGTGACTGCCAACAAGATGACAAAATCAAGTGGAACTTCAAAAAGCAGAATCGGAGAAATAGCCAGCTTGGACTTCGTTTATTTGTTCCCAACAGTACCCACTAATTCCACCAAAGAGATTGGTTTTTTTCACGTTGTGCTAACAATAATGTAACCAAAAACACATATCCTGCCGCAACATCAGCTTAATATCACAACATCAACAAGTTGACTATTCCACCACTCAGATTGCTTTTTTAACTCACCCCTGTTTCACATTCAAATGTTTTTACGAGCAATAAAATGTAGATTTGGGCTCTATTGATATTGTTATAATCATTATTAGTTGTTTTTTTTCTTTGTGGTATAATTGTTTACGTTTGCCTTCTTGTTGTTGCATATGTTCTTTTTAGAATACAGTTCCTCTTTCCTTGGATTTATTCCAATTAATAAATTTGTCTGAAATCATAAAATAGCCTATTTATCATGAAAAAGCTGGGATTGTATTTTCAAGAAAGAACAACACATCGTTAGAGTGTAAATTCATTATAGTCATGGTAGTTCCAGTGGTGTGGAACACAGAATTGTTGTCTCAGTGCCCGTGTGAAGCGCAACAGACTTTACTTTGATAACTGGAGAGTTACTGCTTATATTACAATGCTTTACTTGATATATACGTATAAAACATTATCGTAAATGTGGACCCCTTGTTTTAGGGTTAAAGTTTAGCTTTAAAAGTGTATTGTGCGGGAAAAAATCTGATTGACTTGCATTCAGTCCTCCTGGATCAAAAAACAAAGACGATAGCTTGTGTTCAGTGATTGCCTTTACACTAATCTCTCAGTGGAGAAGAAACTAAGACCAACAGCTAATGGAACAACTGACCAGGTGTAGCTTAAAGAGAAAAACACTAAGGGAGGAAACACAAAGTTAGCAGTTGTAATAACTGTAACTAAAGTAGATTGGACAATAGAGTATGAAGTATGAAGTGATCATATTGTCCTCCAGCAGCGTCAGTCTAGAGCAGCAGATCTATAGATCTTGTTTGGATCTATAAAAGTAAATCATATACAAATGCAAACATATCTTATCACAAGTGTGTGCGTGTGGGTGTGTGTGTGTGTGTTTTTATGTCTGTGTTCAGTCAAAAGTACATTTGTGAATTAAATTATTAAAGTTTTGGCAAAAATATTTATTTGTCTGTTACTTCATTATCCCAGGCACTGATGAGGAATTTTAACTCTGTATCGGTCTCATACCAATCTCTGCTGCCTAGGAGTATTTTCACAGGTTAATCCCCTATTTTCATCTCTTTTGCTCCAAACAGCGATACAATAATTATTTCTGATTTAATAAAACCACCGGTGCTGGGAATGAAAATTGTATTCAGAGCATGGTGGTCCGTCACAATACATGGATCCCAGTTTATAGGGTATCAGAACATTTAAAATGGGATTTTTTAAATAATAAAATAATATCGTAATAAGTGTAAGAATACTAGGGGAGATATCTGAGTCCTGATTTATTACCTACCGGGAGCCCATTCTGCTTCAAGAATTGCCTCTACCTTTCCTGTCACCTTCTATTTATCTGTATTTAGAAATGCTGCAGTAAGGTAAGAGGAAGCAGTCACTGTGACTCACAGGTGCCAAGGAGTAAGAACGCTGATCTTTGACCTAATGTCTGTTGTTAAGCCTAATAGAAACGTGAGTAAACTCTACAGTATGTTCAGCGTTGTCTAAATGTTCGGCTTTTGTGAAAATCAGATATGAATGAGCGACATAAGTCAACGTCTTTTATGTTATTTTCTGAAATCAGTGTTTATCTGGCTTATCTGTCTCTCTCTCCAGTTCCTCCTGTTCTTCCTTTAGGTTTTTTGAGTTGCAACAGTTTAATTCCGAATCACCAAACTGAGAATGCTGCTGAATTTTTTTGTTGATCCAGATACGTCGCCGCTGCACCCAACAACAACGTTCTCTTGCTTTTTTATTAAAAAAGCCAAGCGGCTTGCTCAAGCCAAGCGGCTTGCTCAGCTTCATCCATCCAGACCGTTGCTGAGACTCGGAAAATGGGAACTCATGACGCGGGTCAGGCACATGTCAAGCTTCCGACTTGCTTTAACTGCACATGTGTCAAACTTAAAGTGTTGAGCGCATTTTTGACGTATCAAGGATAGGTTCCTGTTGTTTTACACCTCTTCAGGGTTTCAGTGAATGGGGTTCCTGAAACCTTTTCTGCTGCATGGTCAATTGAATTGCTGCTCCAGATCCTTACCTGACAGCTGCTCCCTCTGGCAGACAACAACTCAACACCCAGTGAGAAATCTTTCTACATTCTCTCTTGTCCCTGTTGTCCACCTCACTAACAAGAATCTCCTCCTCAGAGATCCTGGTTCCCCTCAACGGCGCTACCACTTCCAGATCATTCCTTTCCAGTTAATTCACTTTAATAAATCTTTTAACTGATTTGTCTCCTGGTAGTTTCCTGCGTGTGGGTCAGACTTTAACACCTAGTTTATTGTTAGATATATTAATTAAATAAAATGACAATAACATTTCCCCCATTCATTAGACATTTTACTGGTTCTTGAGGATGCCTCAAGTAAGAGGTGAAAAAACTCATACACGTATGCTTTTACAAAACCAATCGCTAAACAGTTGCCTCTCTGCTGAATTCTTAAAAGTGAAAGTACTCATATAGATACCTTGTATATTTACACTCACCCAACATTTTTTCCCCCTATTTTTTAAAAACACTGTTTAAATATTTACTTAAAAACGACTTTTCCTCCTTGCATGTTCTATATGTCTGGAACCAAATCAAATTGTTGTTAGGGTGTCCTGAGGGAAATATTCAGAACATGCTTACATACCCAATCATTTTGTAACTGGTTTGTCAAGACAAATATGAAAAATCTTAGAGAGCTACAGCTCCTTACATGGCCTTGCAATTAGTTTCACTGATTAGTTATCTTTACAGATTATGCACACAATCAGGCAGCGTTGGAAGGACAAGCACTTTTGTAATTTTAAAAACAGTTTAAAAAATGGCAAAACGATCACGCATTTCAAAGCTCAAAAGTTTCCGTTTATCAAGACTCGCACCACTGTAAATGTATAAAGCCACCAGAGTGTTGAAGCTGTGTGTGTCCGAGATGTCCCTGGGTAAACATCTCGATTCTAGTTGGTTGTTTTGTCATCCTCGTTGATAACTGTTTACTGGGATGGCCTTGAGGCATCTCCCTTGCTCACCCATCCTTTTTGACATGTAGTGGAATGCGTTCTTGATGTCCTGCGAGTGTTGAGTCACAGTGGGAAGCGACGCTAATGAAAGCAGACGCTAGCCTAACATCTATTCGGCTGATTATGTATTTTTGTTTGCCTGAATGAACTGTTTAGATGGGCACGGGGATGGGGGGGTGGGTGTCATTTTAGGAGGCATTCTTCTTCCTGTGACTCCGTGTACAGTTCATGCTTCATTTGTGTTTTCTTTTCACTCCTACGCTCGTCTTTTCCTCTCTGCCGCTCGGCTCTCATGTCTGAATCTCTCAGCAGCTCGAATCGCTGTGGGAGATGCTCCCTATTCAGCATTCAGTGCTGCCGCTTGAGCCTGAGTGGCAGAGCCATACCTAGATTTTCTGTTGAGTTTATAACAGGAAATACTGAGTGTGTGGTAAGGGGGTCTTTAAAACTAGGATTCAATTGATCAGACATATGAAATTTGTAGTAAAATAATAAAAAACAATAACAACCAATCATTAAGCAACTGATCAAGCATATTGCTCATTATGTTTTGTACTTTTCAGTGGTCCACAAATAATTTAATCCTTATATTCAATATAACAGATGGTTATATTGTACTGGCTGACAAAGGCACACTGTTAAAACAAAAGTTGCTGCTACTGTAACTACGGTTCTATGAATCCCGGATGACCGCCAGAGTCGGTGCTTAAAGCACTGAATGATCATTCTTGCGCATGCGCAGGTCGAGTACTTATGACAACAAAGTCTCCTGTGACTTGCCGGGGACCCACGTGACTCTATATAGTCACATGGCACCCGGTGTTCAATCCCTCAACCTTCTCGCAAGAGCAAGGATTCCGAGGGACGAAGTACTCTGGCGGTCATCCCTACTAACTCCCAGAGATAGTACTGGATGACTTATGTCAACAAGGACACGAGGAATCGGCAACATCCAAGGGACAACCACCACACTACCCACCCTAGTGTAATGTAGAGGAATGCTGCTCCAGAACTCCTTGAAGGGGATGGGTCACAGCCATATTTACCCTGTAAAACCGAGTAAAGGTACTAGATGATTTCCAGGAGGCCGCACAGCATATAACGTCCAACGGCACCCCAGTCATGGCAGCAAACGAGGTCGACATGCCCCTCGCAGAGTGGCACTTCACTCCTACCGGCAGTGGCCGGTCCTGCAAGGCATAAGCTTTGGAGATCAAATCCACAACCCAATGTGCAAGTCGCTGCTTAGAAAGTGCCTGACCTGACCTGAGGCAAAGAGGTCCACATCTGCTCTGCCGAAAGCCTTCCAGATGCACTCCACAACTTCTTTGTGAAGCTTCCATTCCCCTGGAAACGGCTTCTGACGGGATAGAAGACCCGCCGGCATGTTCTGTGGCCCGGGGATGTAGGCTGCTGTGAGGCTGGCCAAGCATGGAGCTGCCCAGATTAGAAGCCGTTGAGTCAAGCACAACAGTTTCCTTGACCTGGTCCCCCCTTAGTGGTTGATGTGAAAAACCAAAGTGGTGTTGACTGACCTCAGTCAACACCACTTTGATTGGAACATCAAAATAAGCATCCTTGAGATCTATGGAAGTGAACCAGTCGCCCAGAGAAATCGCCTGCAATACTTCCTTGGTGAAAGTCGGCCATTATAAACTATAAACAACAGCTTAACCAGCAAAGTCTGGCTCGGCATCTGCTATTATACATCTTCTTGATGTAGAGATGTGGATTTTAGAACAGTGTCACTAACTGCAAAGTTTAAACCTTAGATCCAAAAGTTTACGGAACGGCAGTTTGCAGACTTATACACACAAACACACACACCCTCACTGTGTATACTGCATTTACCTCCCCCGCTGGATGTTCTTCCCGTTTTTGTCTGTTGTTTTTGTTTTGCATTTTTATGCAGAGGTTTTTTTGCAACCTAAATTGTATCCTGCTAAGGATAAAGTGTAAAAAAAAAAATATTTTATTTCTCTAAGGTGGCATCTTCGTTCTAATATAACAGGAGCCAACAATTGCTGCATTCCCTCAGTCGCCATTCTTACTATGTATTGTATTGTTATTTCCGCTTGGATGGATGTAATGGAATTGTAATTTCCCCCCGGATTTATCTTTGGGGACAATAAAATCTTATCTTATCTTATTCAAAATCATTTTCATAGTTGAAAATGATTGCTATTGACTGAGACTGCTGGAGGACAATCTGTCCACTTCTGACTCTGATACTTTCCTATCTGTTGTCCGATTTTGTTTGGTTGCAGTTATTATAACAGCGAAAAAAACAACAGAACTTTAACTGTAAACACCATTGCAGTTCCTTCCCCGTCTCTGCTCTGCTCGCCTGCGTACTGCTTGTTGACTGTATAAGTTCTACCACTTACAGAGCCAACATAACAGATTTTCAGAGAGCCTTTTGAACATACAGAATTTTACTGTCCATCTAATTTTTTTTTGTAAATTGCATCAAATTGTCAATTGGTGCTTTCAAAGCTAAAATGAATAGAAAAGTCAGCAATTATGATTTGCAGCAAGTTAATTCCTCTAGTTGGTTAAAACGTTTGTATCTGACAAAACACATTGCTGCATTTATTTTTTGGATTCACGTTCGGGGCACCCAGGCCCACCACATGAGATGTTAGGAAGAACCCATCCCAGAGGATAAATAGACTCAATCTGAAAGTAAAATATACATTTAAGTAAATATGTTCTAAAGCTGTATTTTCAAACCATGGTCTGATTTAAATGTGGTAAAATATAAATAAATGAGTCTTTACTACGACAGCCTGCCCAAACCAAAAGCCATGTTTTTTTTGCCAGACTTTCTGAAGCCACACACGTAGCCAGCAGACAGATGTGTTCACTGACCCTCAGTAACTCAGTTCAGAATAGCTCAGTCATAACTAATTTGTTTTGCAGCAGAGATTTTTGTAGACATCTCTAGTTTGATAGCTTGTGACATCATCATCATCGTGAATTATCACTAAAGTGGGCTTTCACCTTTAATTAAAGCTTAATCTGTAATCCAACTGCATCTCTAACCACAGCATTCTATTCTAGTATTTCGTCACTTGATGGGTGACGCATACCCCTCTGGGCTTCAACTGCAAGAAGGAGGCTGGGTCAGAAGAGAAACGTGTCGGGGTTTTTTCTCAGTGAGCCTAAGGATGATGATGTCACAGCATGCCGTTGTTCATGTTGTTCAGACAGATTAGAATCAAGCATCTCTCTGAGCCGTCTTTTCCTGTTCAACTGCAGCAGGCCAGTAAGGACGTGACATTTTAGGGTTAAATTGTGGAAGAGAGGTGCACCCCTCTTTGCTGCAGGACATCATGCTTGCAAATGTGTGTCTACTGACAGATCAGCCGCCGTTCATTTGTTACGCTGAGCTCACAAACTTTTATGCACATGTGTGGCTGGTTTTTACAATGTGGAAATAAGTTATAGTAAAAGTTAAGATCAAGTGTCTCCAACTCCAGAATTCTAGTTTCCTGCAGTTTTAGATGCTCTCCTGGTTGAACTCATTTTATATCAGAAACATGTTTCATAGTTTATGTCCTCTGAAGAACTAATCGAGCCCTAATTCTGCAGTGATGCAAGAAAACATGTCACAGGCTCTTGGCAAAATAACAAAAAAAGAATCCTAAATGAGGTGCAAATTATTTGTAAAATATTATAAACCATACCTGAGTTAATCCTCTTTTTTACACCAGCAGAACTGGTGTCTTCATCATCACCACCTTTAATAGCAAACACTTGCTTACAGTGTTTTTCCAGACACTATAGTTCCTGGAGTGAAATAATGTACCCTATGTCTCCTTCAGTCTGCCTTGTTCTGCTGCCTCGTTCCCTGTTCATCCATTCTTAGCTCCAGGACTCGTGTTTACTAATCATATCCATAAATAATACGTTGTCCAATTACATGCAAACTAACTAGCAACAACAGATATCACCTACTTGTAAAATCATTCTATTGTATCTATCATCATCAACCCTTTTTAATTGTGATCAAAATAAATAATACATGAAATAGCTTCTTATTTCAATCCCCAGTTTTCAAATACTTGAGGGATCTGCAAATTTCACTTTAGGGGGAAGTATCCCGCCATTTGTTTCCATTTCTCTGTAAGATTGTTATTGATTGTTAATGAGCTTTTATAGGTTTTGTTTTCCGTTTGTTGACCTGCTCTGTTTAAGTACATTTTAACACAAATAATAATTTTACAGACTTACATTTACATTTATGCATTTAGCAGACGCTTTTATCCAAAGCGACTTAGAAAAAGAGGGTTTAACATTGAACTACGACACAATTTACCTACAATATGCTAGGAGAGGATTTGGCATTAATGATGACACTCATTTACAGCATGCCCAAGCACCATACATTGAGTGCTAAATAATATCAGGGGGGGTAGTTATGCATTTAGGTCTCTCAGGGCAAGAGATACTCTTGGAAGAACTGGCTCTTCAATGATTTCTTGAAGGTGGAAAGAGAATCTGATGCTCTGATAGTGCATGTAAGGTCGTTCCACCAGCGAGAAACTCCAAATGAGAAGAGTTTAGATTGACCTGCACGGGGCGTTGGTCGCGTTAGTTGCCGCTCTTTGGAGGAACGCAGCGGGCGGCCAGTGACGTAAGGCTCTAAGAGGGTGTTGATGTCGATGGGCGCTGATCCATCATACACTGTGTATGCCAGCATTAGGGATTTTAATTTGATGCGTGCAGCTAAGGGAAGCCAATGGACTTCAGTGAAAAGGGGTGTGGCATGCGCTCGCTTTGGCTGGCTGAAAACCAAGCGAGCTGCAGTATTCTGGATCATCTGTAGCGGTCTCACAGCACAGGCTGGAAGACCTGTTAGGAGGGCGTTGCAGTAGTCAGGGCTGGAAATGACTAAGGTCTGAACTAGGAGCTGTGTCCCATGTTGAGTCAGATATGGCCTAATCTTCCTGATGTTGAATAGAAAGAAGCGACATGATCGAGCAACAGGGGTAACCTGATCCGCAGATCACAGCTGATTATCAGTCATGGTGCCCAGGTTTCTTACAACCTTAGTGGGTGCCACAGATAGGGGGTCTAACCTGATGCTGATGTTGTGGTGAATAGTTTTCTTGGCTGGGATGACAAGCAGTTCAGTTTTGCAGTGGTTCAGTTGGAGGTGGTGATCTTTCATCCATGCAGATATGTCAGTAAGACAGGCTGAGATTTGAGTTGGTACTGAGAGGTTGTCTGGAGGAAAGGACAGATAGAGCTGGGTATCATCTGCATAGCAGTGATAGGAGAAGCCATGCGAATGGATGATTGGGCCCAGCAAAGTAGTGTACATGGCAAAGAGGAGGGGCCCCAAAAATGAGCCTTGGGGCACGCCTGTGGTGAGGTGGTCTCGCGTCGATGTTTGGTTTTGCCATGCCACCTTGACTTGTTGGATCAGTGCTCTATTGGATCTGTGAATGAGTAGGGAAATATGGGATGGGATGAGATGAGATGAGATGAGATAGATAGACCCTTTTCTGTGACACTAATATTTACTTCACATGCTGTCTGTGTCTTCTGATCATCCTTGAGATGGTTCTACTCCTTCATCGGCGTCCAGCAGTAATTAAACTGATGGGACTTGATTAGAAAAGGCCCTGTCTATATAAGACCTCACAGCTCACAGTGCAAATAAAAAATCTTAGACAAAAGTGTAGATTTGATCTGAAGACGATGATCCATTTTGCCAGGACTTATTCTTCATAAATTCACAAGAAACAAATGGGAGAAAATACTTTTGTGAAAACCTGGAGAAGAGAACAAAAAATCACTCACCTCACATAAACTCTGACCTTATTTAAACAGGCAAATTTATGAAGAATATACACAAAGTGCTGCAGCCTTTTTTTTATCACATTATTTCTGTGCCACCAATGTAATCACACAGGGAGACTGAAGTAACCGTATGCAAACAAACAAGAATTTCTGGTATGTGCATTTAAATCTCACCTGCTTGCTCTCTCAGAGTGTAGTGTCAAATTTACCTAATATCCCATGGTAATCTGGGAAAGGGATTTTTTTGGGATTTGTTAGATTGTATGACTTAGAGTGGTTATTTAAAAAACGTAAACATGTTTAAATGCCCAATAAATAAACTTTTTGACTTAGGAAATGTATACATGTTTTTAATCTTACTGTTTTCTTCTTATTTTTAGCTTACCCACCATGTTATTATCCCATAATTCATGATTGCTCTTCAGTACTTTATTGATAATTGTTTTTTTATTTGTCCTTGCTCACCCAGACTAAAGGATATTTCTAAAATGTTTCCCCTTTCTTTCCTTGCCACAATATTGCTGGAGTCAGTTCCCTTTCATTGTTTAAAAATGTCCCCAATTTTTACTATTTTAACCCTTTATCCTATCCTGCACCTCTAGGTGATGTAGGACATTGCCAGCAAGCATATAAGTGTATGGAGCAACTGATAAATTTGCCCAAAGAAGGATACAAATGGGACATTTAAAGAGATGACAGGTTATGAATGACATATTTCCTTTACCAAGCGCAGTTGTTCTCCGGTCGGAACGCCCTCTTGTAAGAGTTCAAAAGGAAGAAGGCAGCATAGAGGGAGAGTCCTATGACAACTCACCCTGAGAGCAGGTCTTGGTTCAATTGACAGCTCATCTGGCTCATAACAAAACAAACAAACAAAAACTCTTCAGACCAAGTCTATGAAGATGCAGATACCACGGATTATTCAAAACACACCAAAATATGTGAATTGCTGCTACAGTTTGCACTGTTGTTCACTATGTGGATTGCCTGGAAAATTGCAGATTTGATTTGTTTCTGGTTATGTTTTTTACACTGGGGAGGGGAAATCCTTCAATGGACTATTTTTATTTGGAACTGAAAATAACTGAAGTGAAATACGCTTGAGTCACGTTGTTCGTTAAGATGAAAGAACAAAAAGTATTTGAAGATAATATATTGTATAACATTTTTGGGGGAAGAAAAAAGAAAATAAGAAAAAATTATTGGAAAATGGCAGTGGTTTCAGGGTTTTTTGATTGAATGTGTTTTTATTTCTTTGTTTTGCATCTGTTATGGGTGAATGGTTCTGTGGGTTTTTCTAAGTCCTGTATTGAGAAAAAGAAGGAAAAAAAGGGTTTTTTACACTTCTGTTCTTTTTGTCATCATAAAGAGAAACTGTGACAAACTAATTTCAAATTGGGCCACATGAAGATACATTTCTAAAAGGCAGATTTTAAAGGAACATATGTATAAAGCCCATTAACAAGCAGTTAAGATGACATAAGATGAATGAGTACGTGAGTCTGCATTCAACAGCACCTCTCGACACCAATCAAACATGTTCCCATTGATAAAGTCAAATTCCAGCACACAATCATCATATCCAAGGTTTTATGTCTCGAGTGTAGAGCATCACACAACCTTCTGTTGGGTCAGTTTTGGCCTGCAGGCCTTGAGTTTTACACATGGTAGAGTTACATTCTTTATCACAGCTATCAGCAGAGAGAGGCATCTGCTGTGTGCATTAGTTTTATCTCAGGAAGCTGGAGCCTGTGTCAAGGTCTAAAGCTGAACTTCCCCACAGTGTTGAAGAGAGAATTTAAGTTATCTTAAAAGAAACGTAAAAAACAAAATGCACAGGATCTGTATTAAATATGGTACAATTTTTTTGTAAAATTTATTACCTGCATGTAATTTATTGCTGCTAGTAGAATAACTCCATTGAATAATTTCTAAGTACCAGTTTCATCTTTTTCGAATTGAGTGATTTAAGCCACCTTCTCCTCAACATTCATTTCGAGCTATGTTGGTGTTTTAAACCGGGATGGTGGCGATTTGCTTTTGGTTTTATTTTACTTTTCATCAATCATCTAGGGTTGCAGGTTCATCCAACATAGCTACTTCCTTTAATAGTGATTTAATGCACAGAAAATGTCACTCTTTACAGCTTAAGCATGCCAACCGGAAGAAGCATAAAACTCTGACCCTGTTTTAGTTTCCAGAGTCCCTGTGACAGAGAAACAACTTTAAATTCATTAATAAACTCATCAAAACCTGCTTACACCCATCTTAAAGCTCTGCCAGTGAGCATCTCCAGAATGAAAGAGATTTTCTGATCATCTGTGAAGAAGGAGTGTGGAGAATGATTAAAAAACCAAAGAACATTCCAATAGAGTACCCCTGCAACGACCTATTTCAGGGGAAACAAAGTCATGGTAGGTAGCTAGAGGAGCCTGTGCAGCTACAGGGGAAGGATCAGGAAATATTAAGAAAAAACAAACAAACAAACAACCCTTACTCCTGAGACATTCGTGTTCTAAATTCTCCAAATCTCCAAAATATTTAGTTATTTAATAAAATGGCCAATGCCGCCACCTACTTGATATGTTGACACTGTCGTGGATCTGTATGTGTGAGCCGAGAGAATACCGATGTCCCACATGAATATTGATGGATTTGCGCTACACAGGACGGACAAAGATCTTAATGTGACAGCTTAAAAACAGGGCCAACGAGTCCGCATATGTGAACGAATGCTGGTGCTATCCGAATTATCTCACTGTGAAGGAGCGAGTATAAGACGAGAAAATTGAGCTACTGGTGGTAAACTGTTGTTCCTACTAACTCGCCAGGGAGATCTCCCCCGTTATTGTATCTGTAGTCTATATCACACCGTCCGCTAATGGAAAGAGAGCTACAGCAACATTGTCTAAAGTGACACATAAGTTACAAAGCTATTCCCCTGATGCATTGTTCATTATTACAGGGGATTTGAACCATTGCTTTACCTTTTTCCTACGCTATCGTCTAAAACAAATGGTCAAATTTCCCAACAGGGACCATTGACCTGTTCTTTGCGAACATTAAGGATAGTTTTGTTTCCTTTGCCCTCCCCCCTCTAGGACCGTCTGACCACAATCTTATGTTACTGAAGTCCAAGTATATGCCTGTTGTGCAGAAGCAGCTAGTTACCTATAAGACTGTGTGAGTGTGTGGTCAGAGGAGGTCTGTGAGACGTTGAGATGGTGCTTTGAGAGCATGGACTGCTCTGTTTTCACAGAGGGCTGTGATTGTAAGGATGTTGATGACATGGCTGACAAAGTGAGTTTTTATGTGAATTATTGTGCTGATTTTTTGCTGCCTTGAAATGAGTGAAGGTTTTTGCCAATAATAAACATAATTTTTTATTCTGGGGATCCAGTGCAAATAAAGTCACATAGAAAGAGCTTAAAACACCAATTCAACAAAGTAAATGGCCATATAAGAACAAGGTTGAAAGTTCTACTGTTGACTCTAACCCTAAGTGTCTTGGGACAGTATGAAAACTATGACTGGATATGGGCCCAGTAAGTCAAGGCTACATAGCGAAGGGCTGAATGTAAATGAGATGAACCAGCATTTTGATAAAATTAATGTGTCTCATTTGTCACATGAACACTACAAACTTATATCAGTACTTGCTTCGGATCAACTGGAAAACACATGCCCAAGCTTTAGTGTTGAAGATGTCCAGAAGCAGTTCAGTCAGATGAAGCCAAATAAGGAAGCCGGGCCGATGATATTCATCCACGTACCCTTAAAGTTTGTGCTGTCCAGCTTGCAGCAGTCTTTCATTTTATTTTCATGCTGTCCTTGTCTGCAGCTAAAATACATGTCATATGGAAAACTTTTGGTATTGTTGGATTTCCTACGAAATCAAATGTCAGTTGTATGCTCTCTAATCTTATATAGACCTATTGTGCTAATGTTGCCAATAATTAAATGTTTTGAAAAAAAAAATTTAATCGCTTAAGAAAACAGACAGCTTATTTTCAAGACCCCCTTCAGTTCACTTACAGGAAGGGTGTTTGTGTAGACGATGCCCTACTGTACATGTTCCACACTATCAATAATCTTGAAAAAGCCATCAGTTCCGCTCCTATGTTTTTAATTTTTTCTCATGCTTTTAATACAATTCAAACACATATTTTAGCAAAACATTCATTGGATTTCAAGCTAAAGAATTTTAACATTGCTTGAATTTTAGACTATCTATTAATTCATAATTTGTAAAAGTGGGAGACAAGAATCAAGAATCAGTTTATTTATATAGCGCCAATTTACAACAGGTGTCGTCTCAAGGCACTTTAGAGAAAATCAATTAAAATCAAAGATACATCATAACAAATCAATTTAAAAAAGTTTCCAATCTAAGTAACCCCAGCAGATTGCATCGAGTCATTGACTTGGAGCATTCACTCCTCTGGAATCAGCAGGCAGAAACAATGGCTTGTGTTGTCGTGTTGTCGACTTGACAGCAATCCCTCATACTGAGCATGCATATAGCGACAGTGGAGAGGAAAAACTCCCCTTTAACAGGAAGAAACCTCCAGCAGAACCAGGCTCAGTACAAGCGGCCATCTGCCACGACCGACTGGGGGTTTGAAAAGACAGAAAGCTAAATTAGAAGCACAGGATACTGAAATAATAGAGTTTATAGCAGCAGTTGTAGAGTGTCATCTCAGCCCATGTTCTCATCCAAGAAGCTGTCTCAGCTAACAGAACGCCAGCCAAGGTGTGGTTACTATGGAGAGAAGAACACTAAGAGAAAACAAAAGGTTAACAAGGTTGAAATAGCGGTAACTAATTAGATTGGACAAAGGAAGAAAGTAGCAGAAAGAGAAGTGGTCAGATTGAAGGTAGAGCAAAGGAGAACCGTCTGTCAAGACTGAGTTCCTCCGCAACCAGATTAGGCTGTCTTCTCTACCTCTTCCTAACTATAAACTTTATCAAACAGGAAGGTTTTAAGCCTAGATTTGAAACTAGACAGGGTGTCTGCCTCACGGACTAAAGCTGGAAGCTGGTTCCACAGGAAAGGAGGCTGATAACTGAAAGATCTGCCTTCCATTGTGCTTTTAGAGATTCTAGGAACCACCAGTAAACCTGCAGTCTGAGAGCGAAGTGCTCTGTAAGGGACATAAGGAGTAATTAGGTCATTGATATACGATGGAGCTTTACTAGTGAGGGCTTTATATGTCAAAAGAAGAATCTTAAAATCTATTCTAAGTTTGACAGGGAGACAATGAAGGGAAGCTAAAATTGTGGAGATATGATCTCTCTTTTTAAGTTTCATCAGAACTCTTGCTGCAGCCTTTTGGACCAACTGTAGACTTTTACTTGCATTTTGTGAACTTCCTGCTAATAAAGAGTTACAATAGTCCAGCCTTGAAGTAACAAATGCATGGACTAGCTTTTCAGCATCTGTCCTAGAGAGAATATTTCTAATTTTAACTATATTCCTAAAATTAAAGAAGGAAATCTTACAGACCTGTTTTATATGAGACTTGAAAGACATTTCCTGATCAAAAATAACACCAAGGTTCTTCACATTGTCAAACAAATGTCAGATGCCAACCTGTTTCTGTCCAGGTCAAGCGGCTGACTAAGCAATTTCTTTTTTAGATGTTCTGGTCCAAAGATAACAACTTCTGTCTTTTCAGAGTTTAAGAGCAGAAAGTTTAAAGTCATCCACATTTTTATGTCATCTAGACATGCCTGTAATCTACCAAACTGACTGGATTCATCAGGATTTATAGATAAATACAGTTGTGTATCATCAGCATAACAGTGGAAATTAACACCATGCTGTCTGATGATTTTACCAATAGGTAGCATGTATATAGTAAATAGAATTGGGCCAAGTACAGAACCCTGTGGTACTCCACAAGTAACCATACAATGCGGAGAAGATTTGTCCTTTAGATGAACAAACTGGGATCTATCAGACAAATACGAGTTAAACCAGCCTGGTGCTGGTTTAAACCAGCACTAATGGAATGAATGGAAATCAATATAAAGTCCCTCAGAGGAAAGATCAATCCTATGTATGTCTTTTGGGCAAAACAATTTTTTTTACATAAGAAATCTAAGTGTTACACAAAGGAACACATTAAACCCTAACCCTCCAGACCTTATCCTTAAAATATGTGCTTATTTTATTCTTGTAAAATGTTTTTTTGTTTTTGTTTTTTTTACAAATAAAAGGTTTTAGTATTATCTAGTATTGTCATAGCAATAGTGCCTCAACAACACAGATTAAAACAAAGGTTGTACCATCAAATCTTAATCAAATTACACATTCTTTTGTTTCAGAGTAAAAACATGTTCATAAAGTAACGTAGATCTTCAAATCCCTGTTTAAATTAAATTAATTAAATCTGTTGATGTTTAGAATGGGGAAGGATTTCTGACTGATGCCAATGTACACTCTGATGTTTTAACAGATTCCTCAAATCAGCTATGCTTCCACTGCCCCAGAGCTCAGTGACAACACACGCTATGACTTCTTCTCTCGTGTTGTTCCACCTGATGCCTACCAGGCTCAGACCATGCTGGATATCGTCATGGCAATGGGATGGAACTATGTGTCTACGCTGGCTTCTGAAGGAAACTATGGCGAGAGTGGTGTCGAGGCCTTTGTCCAAATCTCCAGAGATTCTGGTAGGCAATAGTAAACAGATGTTAGATATAAGTACCCAAATAAAAAATTGTCTTGTCTTTAGCCTGTGTTTGATTTCGGTAACACGTGATTATTTCTATGTGAAGTCATAATTTGTTCTTGTAGAATGAACAGTGATTTTGTAGGTGCTGCATTTTAAGCATGTATTACTGAACAACAGAGGTAGTTGTAATTGACTCTGGATAATATGACTGAAGAATGGCAGTATTTTATCAAGGTAATCAGCCCCTATGAATGGTTGAGATTTTTTTGTCCTTACATAGGCTCCGACAACAATAATTATGTTGTAAGTGATAATTTGTCAATCGGCAGTTTATATGTGAATTTTTCATTGGATTTTTTTCTGTTTGATCAATTAGGCATGTTTACTGCCAGCAGCTGTTGTTTTAGATTTTGCTGCTTGATTAGATCGTGAGAGCAAAGAGCAGCTATTATCACTAATATTATAGGACAACAAGGGAACTTCTGTCAGAGAACAGGCTTTTGCTGGAATGGAGAAAGCCTTAGTAATTGAGGAAGAGGCTTATGGTAGTTTGGAGTGAGGTTAGTAGGTTATGTACAGTGATATGCAAAAGTTGTAAGTTGTTAAGGTATTTCCCTTGGAAAATCAAGGGAATTTGAGGGCCTGTCCTGACTCTCCGTTAGAGAGAAGATGACTTGTAAAGGCCCCAATATTCAAGCCCCATGATACATCAGAGAGGAATCCAGGGAGGCTGCGGAGTGCTGGAGGGAAGTTATTTACATTTATTTAATAAACAAACAAAAACATAACTGGGGGAACACATTCAACCAGTAAAATCGATCGCTAACAATAGCGATCAACGGAAGCAACCAGTAAAGAACGATGTAACCAGAGAGCTTAAATACACTGAGGGAGAGTAGAGCAGGGCATAAGAACCAGAGAGACTAATCAGAGGTGACTAGATATAGCTAAGAAAGGAAGCATACATATTTTAGACAAATTACAAAGGAGACTTAAATTATTTGCCCAAACTGCCATTAGTTTCCCAACGTCCCAAACACAATCTGTGACAAAAGAATAAAAAACAAAATAAAGAGAAATTAGTAAAAAATAGCCTGGAAAAGTGACATTATTAATTACTAATAATTAGCTAAATAAAAGTTCACAAAATGATCAGCGCAAACAAAATGAGTGTGTGTGTGTGTGTGTGTGTGTGTGTGTGTGTGTGTGTGTGTGTGTGTGTGTGTGTGTGTGTGTGAGGGTCTGTAGGGATACTTTTGTCCAATATCTGTACCTCTAAGATATGTGTGAATGTGTATGAGAGTCTATAGAGAGATGCTATATTGTCCATTGTCTGTGGTTCCAAAGTATGTGAGTGTGTGTGTGTGTGTGTGTGTGTGTGTGTGTGTG
>JAVLVB010000646.1:2578496-2599332 GCA_032876305.1 Orestias chungarensis
TGTGTGTGTGTGTGTGTGTGTGTGTGTGTGTGTGTGTGTGTGTGTGTGTGTGTGTGTGTGTGTGTGTGTGTGTGTGTGTGTGTGTTTGTTAAGTCTTTGGAGGAGCATACCTCCAGCAGGGAAAGATGTCCCATTGTTCTCAGGAATGCCTATGCGCTTTGGGTGATCAGAAGATGTGTCATGAGCCCACTCTTTTCTGCAACCTTGTTGATCATCAATGTCCAGGGCCCTAAAAAATATATTTTTTAGTGGCCATAAGCATGAACGCCTCCAGGTGCTCTTGGGCTGTAGTGCTCCATAACCTATTGATAAACTTCAGTGTGGAGTTGCTGTGCTTACATGCCACTTGGGTTACAGAACTGGTAAAGAGGAATTTATATCCCAATCCAATAAGGTGGAAAGCATCACTTAACAAAGAATAAAGAGAAAGGATGTGGTTACAGCATACGGGACAATCTTTACTTGCTTTGCAGGCCTTAATCAGCCCTCCTATTCCCCTTTTTTCCTGTCCCTGTCCATGTATGTCATCATCGTCATCATCATCATTATCATCATCATTAACTTTAGCCTGTCTCAATGAGAAGCCCGACTTTCCAGTTCCTTCTTTAGGGCTTATGTTGGGTCCCTGCTATCAAATCTGATAAGTGTTTACTCAGCTGTTGGAGCTGAGATGCATGTATACCTTTAAATTGTATTTCGGCAAAGGAGCGATGGTCAAGAAGACATATTTCAGCATAAAAATGACCATTTCTTTTATTTAAACCGCCGGCTTATGCTCTCAATCACTGTATTCAGAAGGAACTTTGTTTTTGTAATTTTTATTTCCATTAACAATGGTGTCATCCTCAGCCATCTCATCAAAAATTATTTTCTTCTTTCTTGGTCTTTTCAATGTATCTTCAAACACCGCTTCATAGTCATCCTCATTTTCCAGCTTGTCATTTGCCCATGCGGCAAAGGCATCTGCTGACCACTGAACAGATTCAAAATCCCTTGCATATCTTTCTTAGGTTCTCCTAAGTGCCAGTGACAAGGCGATGAGCTGTCAGCGGATTCCTCCCAGTAGTCTGGAGGTATTTGGACAAAGGAGATGTCTGTTCAAAGATGTGCACGGAGATGTGAGCAGTCAGTATTGTCTCATAGTTAATGGTGCGTTCGTTTATCCATCCGACTTGGACACCCAAAATCGTTGCCTAGCAACGAGATGAACTCGAACCCTTTTCTCTCTTTCTCGGATGATTCCGAAGAGACGGATGAACATTTCCGACTTGGATTTCAAGATTTTTGCGCCCAGTGTCACTTGCAAGTACTGATTTTCATTATGTTTGGACCACTATGTTGGGTTAAATGACGATTTCATATGACTTTTTATTTCTGCGTCCGTATTTGTGGCGAAAACTTGTGTAAAATTGGTGTTGCTAAAGGATTGCTAGCAGAAGATAAAAAATGAAACAAAGTGAAAATCACATGGGGAATAAACAAAACTGGTGTTTTTTATTTCTTCCAAGTCAGACGTCGGAAAGTTTAATAAAACGCTCAAAGCAGAAATTTGGCATCATATCCGAAAGCCGAGTTGGCTAAGAAAAGGTTAAACGAACGCATAAGCATAAGCAACCTGTCCATGTACCCCTTTGTGCGCACAGGCGACGCCATGTGGGTATTCTCAGTGATGGCACTCAGGGTCAATACAAGGTTAATATAGGCACAGTTGTCATAGACACCAAAAGCTCCAAATATCTCGGTCAGCACAACATCTTTGGGCCACCAATGTGTCTGAATGGTGAGTTGCTTTAAGTGTGTATCAGGTACTTCTTCCCAAACACCCACTCTCTGTGGGATTCCTTCAGGAACACAGCAATGTCATGTAACATAGACAAAAGGGATGCACTCTGTATGACTACACCTGGGGTGTTGGCAAGGACAAGTTTTAAAAAGTGTGCATAGCACTACACATGCACTTGTCCTGGGGCGTGAATAGACAAAAGGGTCAAAAATCATTTGTACTCCCCCTGCTTGTTTGCTGCCCCATCTGTAGCATTACTTGCACATTGTCTGATGTCACTACCCATGTTACCAAGTAAGTTATTAAACAAATCTGCAAACTGATCGCCAGTGTGGGCCTTGCATATTACCACAGCTAGCAATATTTAATGTATTTTATCAGTTACATATCTGATGATAATGGAGCACTGTTCATAGGAGGATATGTCCTGTGTGGTATCAACTTGTATTGAAAATATCCCAACTTGTTTAACTTCAATGGCAACATGATCTTGTATGACAGTGTTGACATATGACCTTCTACCCTCACTGTGCCTGAGCCATGTAGCTGCTTGATTACTTTGTGGCTTTCATGTACATGTTTCTGCAAAAAAGTGTCAAACTTACTCAGCAAAAGGATAAGTTCAAGAAAAGTCCCATGATCCATGGTGGCATCCTCCAGGCTGAATGCAGCCTCTGATACCCCTCCTCCTTGATAGCTGAGGCCACGCTTCCCAATTACTTTCACAATGTTTCATCACTTGCCGTTATTGCCTTATTTGCCTAGCCTTGCAGACATCTGCTTTCCACAAAACAAAGCCCTTGTGTCCCTCTTGCTGATCCATAAGAGATAAGCATCAGCGCATTCTCTGTGCTGCCCACTTCTCTCTTGCTCCTCAATACGCTGTTTCATGTGACGCCAGTCTCTGATACCATTCATGAATTGTGTTGAAAAAGCTAAACGAAGTGAACAAAATGCTGCATGTTTGATGTCATTATAGGTTAAGCAAAAATATTTACTTCCATTATTGCAATAAAACAAACAAAAAAAAAACACTTATTTAGTGCCTTTTATCTCTTCCGAGGTGGGTGATATATAAAAAATGGCAGAGTTCATTTTGGTTAGGGCGGATGAAATAGTCCATAGGCGGCTCAGCCTCGGTTGGAATCCTCTCTGAACTAATGTTAGCTTCCCTAGCGATGCTAGCAAGAACGTCACCTTCAGGTCCATCTCATCTGCCTTGACCTCTTCATGTTCCTGGGCATCGTTGGTAGGCTTACCCTCCAACCCGGTCGATGAAAAGATCCAAAACATCTATTGAGAGATACTAAGATATAATTGTTCCAAATGTTCCTAACAGAGCCCATTGTTTTCAGACTTCAGTTTGATTGATATCAGACTCCAGTTCACAACACGCCATTTCAACACTTTACAAGAAAAGTAATTTAAATGAAATCATATTTAGAAGCCAAATGGTGGCGCACATTAGTTCAGCAGCTCTCACGCTCCTAGCGAACACCCAACTTTCTGGTTCTGATTCCAAACTCAAATGCTTCACGTGTGTGAGTTATAGATGGACCAAATGTTTTAGAATGAAGGACAGTTTGGCAAGGAAAACAGCAACTATGGAAATTGCATCAGAACTTTGTTGGGCAGAATACAGCTTCTCTGGACTCGGTGTTAAGGAGCAGAGCACTGCACACAAAGGTACGCAGGTGGAGGTGGTGCGAGCGGAAGCAGAAAAGAGAGAATCAGGGTGGTGTGCTTCCCAGGCTAAATAAATGCTAATGCTAACGACTCCACGTTTACATCACTTTTCGTGTTAAATGTCTGCTCTCTGGACAACAAACTGGACCTGTTGGGGCTGAGGATCAATGTTTCTGATGAGGTGAGGCAATATGCTATGATTTGTCACGTGGAAACCTGGCTAAACGACACCATGCTGGCCTCACCCTGCCAGCTTGCCAACCGGTAGCTCTTCTGAACGGACTGCAACCAGCACCCTGGCAAAGCCCAAGGGGCCAGACTGTGCATCTACATCATCAAACTGTGTCAGTAAACAGCCACTGCTCTGAGGTGACAGAACAGCTGACTTTGAAGTGCAGACCTCACTATCTACCTCGTGGGTTTACGGCTGTGTTTGTCATTGCTGTTTACATAGCACCGGATCCTAATGCTATCACCGTGCTGTAGGAGCTTTATGACAACATCAGCTTGCTTCAGAACGTTCATCCGAAGGCTTTCTATGTAGTACAACTGACGAACTCTGAACTGTACACTGCTGTTTATGTAACAAAGCTGCACCTTCCTCTATATGAGTATAGCTTGTTTAAATGAGCCTAGTCCATTTTTCTACATGTACACATCATTTTTCCACCCAGTTTAGTGGTGAACTCTGCTGGATCGCATCAGCTGTTAGCTTTGAAGCTAGATCAGCCATGAGGGTCTCACCCAACTATTGTCTAGCGTCACTGCTTAATTAGCCAGCAAGCTCACTTGACCTCCTATGGTTCTATGACCATTTGCTAGACATCTTCTAACCTTCTCCTCCACCACACGGATCTATTAAGCGCATGTACAGTTAAGTGAATCACCCTTAGCATTTTCTTATCAATCTAACACAGGAACCTACATTTGGTTATTTTCTGTGCTTGATATTTTATGAGAGGTTTTTCCCGCAAATGGCTTCTTCCACCCTACCCTATCGTTTGGTCTGTTGCAAGGTCGTTGCCATATAAATCAAATCATAAAACTTATCTGGAAGGCACGTTTTCAGAGAAACACTCTAACCTGTAGCAGTTAGCTTTTAATTGTTACCCAAATATGTATGAGCAATGATCAGGTTATAAGCACATTCCTGTAAATGAATTAACATAAATAATTTAATATAACATAAAACGATAACAGCATACAAGCAGATCACCATATATTTGTTATTTTCCACTAAAGTATCTTACTCCGGGACATATCCTCCAACGTACATTCCACATCTCGTTTTCCTCAGTCTTAACCAATGCATATAGCAAAACAAGTGTATATAGGTTTTAATATAGCAAAACAAGCATGTGTGAATTTTAATAAGCATGTAAATATAAACTTGAATAATCCCAACATCACTTAAAGAGGCAGACAAGTAGCCAAACACAAAAGAGGAAAGAGGAGAGGCAGACGGAAGAGTCATGTCGCCGGTAAAACAGAGTTAGGGTAACTAAGTTAGCATGTCCGAGGCTATGGTCTTGAGCCGGAAAGGAGTTTCTGCCTCAAGTGGAGGAGTTTAAGTATCTTGGGGTCTTGTTCACGAATGAAGGAAAAATGGAGCGGGAGATCGATAGACGGATTGGTGCGGCATCTGCTGTGATGCGGGGGGTGTACCGGTCCGTCATGGTGAAGACAGAGGGGAGTCATAAAGCGAAGCTCTCAATTTACCAGTCAATCTACGTTCCCACCCTCATCTATGGTCATGAGCCTTGGGTCATGACCATAGATGAGGGTGGGACGAAATTCTATTCCCACGGTCCAGTTTACACCCTGATAGCAATTTTAAATAATATAATAAAATATAAGACCTATGCGAGAATAGGATTTGGAAACAGAATCTACAATATGGGACTTCGGACATAGCAGCAATGAAAATTCGGAGTGCAAATAGTATAATAAAATATAAAGAACTATACGAGAAATAGGATTTAACTACACAGAATCTACAATATGGACACAGAATATATATATGGGACTTTGGATGCCTCGTGGATGCCTCCCTGGTGAGGTGTTCTGGGCATGTAACACCGGGGGGAGGCCCAGAGGAAGTCCCAGGACACTCTGGAGGGACTATGTTTCTTGGCTGCCCCAGGAATGCCTTGGTATTCCCCCAGATGAGCTGGCCCAAGTGGCTAGGGAGAGGGAAGTCTGTGTCTTCCTGCTTAGGCCCGATTCCGGATAAGCGGAGGACAATGGATTGATTCGTTTCACATGAGGGTACATGAGCACAAACGAAATTATTGTTCTAGTAAACCCATCTAGACAAACATCACAGTACATACATACCGAAAAAGCTGCCTCATCTTAAAGGCGCATCTTGAGCTGCATCCATCATAAACGCTGCCTTTTACATGAAGATGGCACGGTAGAGAGACACAAGGAAAAACAAAATAAAAATAATCATTCTGCACAAAGAAAGGAACACAAATCAAAGAGAAATACAACAGAACATCAAACCTGGGAGGGGAAAGGAGGTATGTGCAGTTGGTATCTCAGTGTGTGTGTTTAAGTCTGTGAGATGCTGTGTCCTTGGAGATGTTTACAATTGGTCCATTCAGCCCTGTTGGTCAGGAAGTCCAGGACCCAGTTGCAGAGGGAAGAGCTCAGTCCAAGTGAGGAGAGTTTATTTATCAGGGTCTGAGGAATCATGGTGTTGAAGGCAGATGTGAAGTCCACAAAGAGCATACCAACATATGAATCCTTCCGCTCCAGGTGTGTGAGGGCAGTGTGGACCACGGAGGAAATGGCGTCCTATGTCGATCTATTTTTCGTATATGCATACTGGTGTGGATCCACAGTGACATTGATGGTGGCTTTGATGTGGGTCTGAACAGCTGGATACAACTCAACTTGCAGCTGGATACAACTCCAGACAAAGAGGAGTAGCCAGTTGATTAACAGAAATTTAATTTTTAATATCAACAGTAGCACTGCAGAACCAGAAGGCATATTTATGATAATTAATATACTTATTCATGTCATGATGTGTTTTTGTTCCCTGTTAGTTTGCTGTTTAATATGTTGTAGTTGCTTTGTTTTACTTTGTTATCATTAGTTATGGTTTCTTTAGATTATTTTCTATTTTGGTTTAGTCTTTGTTTTTGTAATTTTCTGTGTTCTCTGGTTTCCCCTGCTCTGTCCATCTTCTCTCTGTGTTTTCTCTCTTCATTATCACTCACATCTGTTTGCAATTATCCAATCATCATCATCTCCACCACTACACCTCCTGCTCCTTAGTATTTAAGACTGGTTTACTCATTAACTCACCGCTGGATCGTCTGCTTACCACCTCGTCTCTCTGCTCCTTCTCCTGCCAGTTCCTCCACGTCTCCCAGTAAGCCTTCCCTTCTTGCTCGCTGATTCTCTGTGCTGCTTCTTTTCCCTTCATTATTTCTTCTCAGGTCCCGTCCTTGCATTTACTTAGGTTTTTGTTTTCCTATAGTCTCCGGTTTCCCGTGCTTTCTCCCCCATCCTTTCTCCCCTGTTCCCTGTCTGAGTTTATTTCCTTTATTGGTTCCTTGTTATTTTGTTCTTAGTTTTATTAAGTTATTCCTCATAGTTTAGCTCCTTCGTCACCTCCTATTTCCCCTTCCCGTGTTCTTATGCTGGTTTGTTTATTTTGATTGTTTTATTTATTCACGTTTGTAGTCCCCGCATCTCGCTTCAGTTCTGTGTTTTGTTTACGTTCCAGTTCCGCGTTATTCCTATTTCGTTTCCGCTTGCCCAGTTCTGGTTAATGTTTTCTTCCCCAAAATAAATTAGTCTTTCTGACAATTCCATCTCTGCTCGAGTCATTGATCATAACCTGACATTTCATGATATGAAATTATGTATTGCAAATACATATAGTCCCAATGTTGATGACCCCTCATTCTTCCATTCTTTTTCCACATCACTATCTGATCACTCAGATAACACACTCCTCATAGGAGGGGACTTCAACATGGTTTTTGATGCAGCTCTGGACAGGCTCAATAACACAGGGATTCAGCGTAACTGGGAGTCCACTAAAATTATTAAACAATACATGAACGATTTTGGTCTTTACGATGCATGGCGCTCCCAGCACCCCTCCCTTAAGGATTACACTTTTTTTTCCACCTGAACACTGGTCATACTCAAGATTAGATTATTTCCTAGTTAGCAGCACTCTACTGAGGGAAGTTTCAGAAAGCAGAATCTAACCCATCACTGTCAGTGATAATGCACCACTCAGATGTGCATCACTCTGATGAATAAGAAAATCAAACCACCTTCTAGGAATTGGAGATTTAATATATCATTACTTAAAGACTCTGAATTTACTAATTTCTTTAGAAAAGAATGGTCTACGTATTTGGAAAATAATGATCAGCCTGGTATATCAGCCTGCACTCTCTGGAAACCGGAAAAGCTGTAATGCCAGGCAAAATAATCTATTTTTCTTCAAATGAGAAAAAGAAGGAGAATTCAAAAATTGTAGAATTAGAACTTAAAATTAAACAGTTAAAGAATGCCTACAGTGCCTCTCTAGAAGAACATTTATTAAACAAAATAAGGAAAGCCAAATTGTAAATGAATGAAATATTAGATAAGAAACAGTTTTGGGTTCAAAGACTTGGTTTGGGGAATTTTGAACATGGTAACAAATCTGGAAAATTTATAGCAAACCAATTAAAAATGAATAAAGAGAAAGAAACTATCACGTCTATCAGAGACTCAACAGGATCTGTTACCCATGATCCTGATACAATTAACTATATTTTTATGATTGTTTACAAAGACTTATACTCATCAAGCAATGATCCAACAGATATAAATCTTGTAGAATTTCTTCTCAATATTAATCTTCCAAAATTACAACAAGAACAGGTCAAGATGTTAGACTCCCCTCTTTCAGTTGGTGAGCTCCATGAAGCCTTACTACAGTTTTCTGATAATAAAGCTCCACGACCAGATGGTTTCCCAGCTGCCCCCTCCTCACCCTTCTTCAATGCTTGCTGCTGCACTCACCTGCGGATGGACTGGGCCCTGGGGTGCAGTGCTGGGGGCACGGGGGCTTGGGTCTGGGGTCGTCTATCTCTCTCGGGTGTCGGGCGGGCTCTCTTCAGGGTGCTTGGGGTGCTCAGGCCTTTGGGCATGGGTCCCGGCCCTGTCCCGTGCCTGGGCGGCCAGGGCCTGGCGGGACGGGTAGGGTGCTAAGAGAAGGTGAGGCCGAGAGAAAATATCAACAGGAAACAAGAGGGTAATGTAAAATAACGGGAGAAGGAAAATACAGAAAACATTAATATTAATCAAACAGAACTACTAGAGATACAAAGGAAGGCACTAAAAACTAAATGGTAAAACTAGGAGGCAAAAGGAGATTATATCTAAACATACTGAGAAAATAACTACAAACAACTAGGGAAACACTAACCACGAACAAACACATACCATGACAGTCACGTGCAAAGGAGTTTTTTTGCCAAATTACTCATCTGCTTCAGATTTAGAGGTTTGACACTTTAAGAAACCGAAGCAGGAAGGATTTAATTTCTTGTCATAATTTTTGTTGAGATGAAAATCATTCAATTACTTTGCATTGTCCTTCTCCACACCTCTCATCAGTTCTTTGGATACTTTATGCAAACAAAGAAGAGAAGCAGTGGTGGATTTCTGAATGCAGCTTTAATAATGCAATATGAACATTCAAATTGGGAGAACACTTCACACTGCAAAATTCTCCAACTGTCTCGGTACAGAAAAAAATACTGTCTTGTTTTATACCCCCTCAGTTTTACAACAGTTACAACCTAGTTCACTCTGGCTGAGAGTGCCTCCCAACAGATGCTCACATCTAGGACACATACATCTTGAGAATTTTCCAAACCGACATTTCTTGATAAAACCCAGGAGTTCTCCTACTCCCCTCTCTATCTGTCTCAGGCAGTTGCATTTCTACCCCCAACCACCTTTATCAGACAGGTAATTTGTCCTTGGTGGAATTCCCTTTTCACACTAAACTCTCATGCAGCTTTGCAGATACACTTCTTTCTTAACTTAAGCTCATACTTTCTAAAATATGCAAGTATTCAAAGGTATAGCTATCTTAAAAATACTAATAAACACAACAATGATTATAGTTAGGAGTATGTGAGATACTTCTGACATAATTTCCACGTTATTTAAGCTGTTTGACCAACATACACAGAAAAATCACGGGATATACAAAATCAGATAAATAATGTTTATTGAACAGGAGGTGAGTATGGATCTGGAGACTGGAACAACGTGGGAGACCAGGAGCTCTAGACTATGAGAACATAGGAGGTGGGTGGAGGTAGAGGCTGGAGCGGGCAGACCGAGCTGAGAGTGGAGACCAGAGCAATAGAGCGAGATCCAAGGTTTTTTCACTGAGAAAACGGAGCACAAGGATACTTGAGTTGAATGACCCCGGTTGAGCACACAGAAGGAACATTTACTGAAAAGCAACGAGAAATAATCTTGGCAATGAGGAAACGCTGAGAAGCAACAAGGGAATGCTAAGAAGCAGCAAGGAAATATAACCAGTTACCAGTGAGTAAATAAATAACACTCAGGCAATGAGTATGTGGCTCTCCACTCCTTTTGAGATGCTCTGCTGATTGCTGATGGTAAACACCTGTACGGACAACACGTGCGCTGGAGCACTCCATCCAACCCCCAGTGGACAACCTAGGAGACGCACTGGCAGCAAAACCCTTCAATCCTGACAATAATGCTACGTTTTATTTTACTGATACAATGTAGCCACAAAATCAAGAGCCCCAGTAGAGACTGCCTAACAATGGGAGCTTCTTTTGAGTCACACAAATATTTGGAAGTTTAAAAAACAGCAGAAAATATAAACATTGGTTTTAACCTACCTTGGATGGACATAAAGTTTAATGTGGGAAATTAGCTATTGCCCCTGCATAACACAAATACAGGAGAAACTCTCTGGAGAGGAGAAATTAGTATTTCTTTTACAATAAAGAAATATTAATGCTAATTTTTCAGGGGTGAACACAGCAATGTGGGAACCGCAAACTCCGCTGGAAATTGAGAGATTAAAGTTTTAAACCAGAGGGTGAATAGAGAAGGTTATATCAATGTTCTTACTGATGATGGGTAGTAAACTGACAGGGAGGGCATTGTTGTGTGGGAAACCTGGTGAGGTGAGCTGAGTCACAGTGATCCACAGAGGACAGGAGAAAATGGTGCAGCTACCAGTCATGAAAATGGTGATTCAAAAGATTCTTTCAGGAAATAGAGTTGTGTTCTATTTGGTGCTGACTCAGATCTGCAAGTTCTCCATTACAGGGCTTTTCCAAGACAAGTTGATGACCTGTAGCTTCTTACAGGTGTAATTCATAGGCCTTATAAGCAGAGCAGGATAAGAGGAAGAGGTCGCCAGTCACTTGATTCCTGAGTGCTAACCAAATTGGTAATGTCAAACCTCTTTCCGAGCGTATAATTTGGAAAATTTACCTGATCAACCTTAACTTTTTTTTGTTCTCCTCGTGTAACTCCTTTGCATCTATTCTCCATGAAGGTTACATCCAGTGCTCCAGTTTAGAATCCATACATTTTGGTGAATCTACCTTTGTTACTGCAAGTACCCTCATTACTTCATGGTTTTTATCTCCACGACTGGTAACTGACCCTCTTGCAAAACCACCCCTCATTATGTCTGTCCCAGCACCCCAGCAGTTTCCACAGGAGCATCTGTTCCTTTTGGCGGCACCATTCCCAGTTTACTCCCACTAACCTCCCCACTGATGTTTTCAGGTGGACAATATTTACTGCTGCATGTTAATACTCTGTACTCAATAACAATTGTTTGATTATTAACTATCCTGGGAGTTGTGAGTCAGAAGCTTTGACAAACCCATGACAAGTTTTGGTGGAGTCAGAATGAGAAACATGGGCCTGAAACCAAATCAACACATTAAAGGCATAGTTATTGTCATAAGGTTATTCAAGCTTCTGACCCACATAAAAACGAAGACTCTCAGGAGTACAATTATGAAGTTTATTGAAAGAGTTGGACTGATCTTGGAACCAGAGTTAATCAGCGGCAACGGACAACGAAGAGGAACCAGAGATGATTGGGAGTGAGGGAATCCAGAGGCAGCAGACAACGAACAGTTCAACGGGAAAACTCAGAGGAGGGCATGAACAACGTGGGAAACCGGAAACCAGGAGGAGTGATTGGTGAGTCCATTCAGTGTAGGCAGGTTGTCCAAGGGGAGAGCACGGCATATGGTGGTATGCTGGATTGAGCAGACCGAGCTGAGCCAGAGGAGCGGAGAAACCAGAGGATTGTGATGACCGGTGGGAGCGTTGAGGAGGTATGGAAACTGAGATGGAATGATCCGGAAGCAACTAATACTCAGGCGACGAGTAGCTGATCCACCGCTCCTCTTATACTGGTCCAGCTTGTTACTGCCAAGCGGTTGCACTTGGCCAGGTGAGCAGCTGGAGAAGGTGCTACAACAGAGGAGCCTCTGGCGATCCCTAGTGGGCAACCTGAAAAGTGTCTGAACAGACTCAACCTGACAGTTAAAGTATCAGCACTCAGGCAAAGCCTGACTGGCAACCAAATCTAGCCCTTACCTTCAGTTCGTATTCTTTTTTGTTGCACAAGTATACACTTGCTTGAATAATACATTTTCTAACAATTGGCTGAAGTGGATTGCTATAAAGGCTAAAGAAAAGGCAGGTTGTAATTCTGTCTTCCCCTTTGGGTTTGGGGTTAGCCTGTTTTCTTTTTCACTATGCCAAACTGACATGGATTTAAATGCCTTGTAAAGATGACTAGAAACAGACAGTGTCTGATTGTAAAATATGTATCTGTCACACCTTCTTACTGTACTTAAAGGCAAATGTTTCTCAGACCCAAGGCTGATTGCAACGATGAATAAAAGAAGAGCTCTGCCTTGTGAGAGCATTTAGCTGCATACACAGTATCCTGCGTTATTTTAAATTGTGTAACCATGTCAGAAACATATCTGATGCATATTGAGCAGTCGTAGCTTCAACTTCAAGCTTAATTATCACTACTTTTCCTTTAAAACCCCAAAAGAGATCAATAAAACTACCACAAGAGCCTCAAAATCTGTATCTAACGGATCTTCTTCTGAAGTTACAAGTGAAGGAGGGCTTGTTAATTTAGCAAAACCAACTTATCAACTGCACATCTGGACAATGAAGCACCTAGAGGATTCTGTCTTTAATTAGTATATAGTTCTGGATTTATTGTATATATAACTGATAAGTGGAGCACCTGTATGATCAATTCTAAAACAATAGTGTGTGTTTTAGGGCCTCCTGTCCACCAGGTCCAGTGGGAGCACTGGCTCCCTGGAAGAGTTATTGCTCCACACTCAATGCTCACCAACCCTGGGCAACAGTCTGAACCTGCTCTATCACACTGCCACTCATGCAGGGCCTTGAGTTGTGGGCAAGTTGTTGAGGTGCAAGGAGGATGTGGGCTACATGAAATACAACATTCTCAATACAAGCTCACTTAAAGCATTGTTGTTCAGATTCTCCTGGAACAGAATACAGAAATAATTGTAATCCCATGTACTGAGCATGCATGTAGTGACAGCGGAGTGGAAAAACTCTCCTTTAACAGGAAGAGACCTCCAACAAAACTTAGTTAGGTACGAGTAGCCATCTCCTGCAACCAATTTGGGGTTTAAAGAAACAGAAGACACAAATAGAAGCAGAGCAAACTGACAAAAAAGAGAGAGAACAAAACATTAGTAGTTGAAATAACAGCAACTAAAGCAGAGGGTCCTCTGTCAGACTAAGCCAATAGCAGCATAACTACAGAAATAGCTTACATAACCTAACCCTGTAGAGTCATGGAAGAAGGAGGTAGAACAAAGGAGAACCATTTGTTTAGACTGATTTCTCCCCCCTCCTCTTAAATATAAACTTTATCAAAACTGAACATTTTAAGCCTAGCCCTAAAAACTACACAGGGTGTCTGCCTCATGGTCTAAAGTTGGAAGCTAGTTCCACAGGCGAGGAGCCTGATTACTAAAAGAGCTGCCTCGCATTCTACTTTTAGAGATTCTAGGAACCACCAGTAAACCTGCAGTCTGAGAGCGAAGTGCTTTGTTAGAGGCGTAGGAGTGATCAGATCTCTGATGTATGATGGAGCTTGATTAGTGAGGGCTTTATATGTCAAAAGAATAATCTTAAAATCTATTATGAATATTAAAAGGAGCCAATGAAGGGAAGCTAAAATAAAGGAGACAAGATTTCTCCTTTTAAGTTTCATCAGAATTCTTGCTGCAGCGTTTTGGATCAACTGAAAACTTTTAACTGCATTTTGTAACTTCCTGCAAATAAAGAGTAACAGTAGTCCAGCCTTGAATCATCAGCCTCCGGCTTAGGATGTTCTAGACAGTCTCATATGCTAACATGGTTTTAGTTTTTGTCAGTCCATAACTACCGCAGAATACTAACAACAAAACATCAATTCTTCCCAATCACATCTTGCCAGGTGTTACTCTTGCACCTCAACTTGGTGTTAAATTCCTCCAACATAATAAAGGAGTCTCCAAAAAGGGCACCATCCAGCATCCTCACCAGGAAAAAACAATATTCACAGATTTAGCTCCAACCACAAAACAACCTCCTCATTCACTGAGGTAAACTCCAGCACACAATAGTTGAGTGAGAGGCAACTATAAAAACTGCCTCAGACTGCCACCTCTTTTCGTGGTCAACCCCTAGCAGAAAATAGCCCAACATTTGCCTCGGAGCTTGGGCACATGCTCTGTATGAAGATGAGCCTTACTATTTCTAGACAAATATCACTCAAGCATCTGTGCAGCAGAGATTTTGTCGAGATCTCTGCTGTGCAATCCTCCGACCCAGTCCTTAATGGTTTCCCCTGGGTTTAGTGGATGGATGGAAAACTGCAAAAACTTGTTTTTTATTATTTCTTTAATCACCTCTCACTTTCAAGGATTTGATTATGCTGGAGGTTTAAAATAGGTCAAAAGGTCAGTTTACACATGGATTTGAGTGACGTTTACATCCTTACTTTGAAAGTACAGTATTAATGTGTTGGTTGTGAACTACATAGCTTCAAAAAACATCTCTTTAAAGAACAATGGGAGCTGGCTCCTGATTTTCTGTTAAAGGCTTTGGTGTCTGTGTGTCTACACTGGGAGCAGAAAATGTAGTAAGATTTGGACAGATCGACAATAAATTTTTCTGTACATTCAAAGTTATATTTTCTTCATTATATTGTGTTAGTTGTAAATATTGGCTATTTAAAAAAAAAATCTTGAATGAAAATATAATAATAATAAAAAAAACAATTATAATAAAACGCCAGGAATCAAAGTGTTACAAACCCATCTTCAGTGATCTGACCTTCCTTGCAAATTCTGCCTTTTTATAAATTGACAAAAGTTGTAACTTAATTTGTTAGGTTTTTGGTTGATTTTGGTTTAGTCAATAATAATTAACCTTTTTAATTTTATTTTATTGTATGGTTATGCTTTTATAGCATACTGATCTGGTTTATTTTGATTAATCAAATGAAGCCATATTAATATTAAAGATTCATTATAATTCATAATTTAAATTAAGTACTTCTTACACACAATTTAATATTTTTTAATTAATTTAATAAACAAAAAATTGGAGGAACCTCCTGGGAGCAGCATGGCTTGGCTCACTTAAAAGAGCCCGAATGCAAATCACTAGAAAAAAACAGAAAAATATGCTGAGGAAGTTTAAAATCAAATATTTGATTCTTGGATTGGTTACATTTTTGTTTCCTATTTTTTGACTTCTTTCCTTAGGTAGGGTGTGTATTGCCCAATCAATGAAGATCCCTCGGGAGCCGAGACCAGGAGAGTTTGACAAGATTATTCTGCAACTTGTGGAGACACCAAATGCTCGTGCTATCATCATGTTTACCAATGAGGATGACATACGGTAAAAAAAATCCAACGCCAACCATATTTCATTGGTACCTGATTTGTTATTTTATTAGTACAAAGTATAACATTTTGATTTCTTTTTTCATGGGTTCTATGAAAAATGTTTTCCAGCTACTTTGGTCCCCACATCCCTCCAAGGAGAGTGTGGGAAGGTGCAATTATTAACAATTCAAACATGCACATGAGAAATTCAAAACCTTCTAGTCCTGTAATATATTTACAAAAAAATAAGCATATTTTCAGAGCCACACTGTCTTTGTACCTGTTGCTTAACAGAACAATCCGTTGCAGCATAGTGACTGCTGGATAAGGATTCAAGGAGACTTTATTGTCATTTCAACACATGGTACATGAGGTGGAACCAATTTATATTCTCACGGTCCAGTTCCACCCAAGAGCTAATATTAAAATAGATACAATAAAGTTAAAAGAAGTGAAAGAAATAAAATAGAATGTAAAGGTAGTAAAGTGTCTCAGTTCGCGTATGTGAAGGTGTTCAGTGTGTATTGTCCTTGTAAAGTGTCATTGCAGTGGTTGTTCAGGTGGAGTTCAAGAGTCTCACAGCTTCAGGAATGAAGCTGTTTCTCAGACGGGTTGTTCTGCACTTGATGCTCCGCAGCCTCCTGCCTGAGGGGAGCGGGACAAAAAGTGAGTGTGCTGGGTGAGTGGGATCCTTCCTGATGCAGATGGCCCTTTTCCTGCATCTGGAGGTGTAGATGTCTGTGGTGCTGGGGAGGCTGACTCCAACAATCCTCTGTGAGATCTTCACCACCCTGTGCAGAGCTTTCCTGTCTGCAGCAGAGCAGCTTCCATGCCACACGTTGATGCTGGAGCACAAGACGCTCTCCACCACACATCTGTAGAAGGAGGTGAGGACTGAGCTCCCGAGTCCAGCTCGACTGAGCCTCCTTAGGAAGTAGAGCTGCTGATGCGCCTTCCTGACCAGAATGGAAGTGTTGCTGCTCCATGTGAGGTGTTTACACAGGTGTACACCCAAGTACCTGTAGCTTCTGACATCCTCCCATGAGCAGGGGGGGTGAGCATGTTGACCCCTTCTGAAGTCCACGATCATCTCCTTTGTCTTCTTTATGTTGATGCAGAGGTTGTTATCTCTGCACCAGCCCTCCAGGTGTTCCACATCCTGCCTGTAGCTGGACTCATCACTTTTTGTGATGCATCCAACCAATGCTGTGTCGTCCGCAAACTTCACAATATGACAACCTGGATGGATAGGTGAGCAGTCATGTGTGAGCAGTGTGAACAGGAGGGGGCTCAGCACACAGCCCTGAGGGGAGCCAGTGCTGAGGGTAATGGTGGGGGAGGAGATGTTGTGAATCCTTACAGACTGCGGCCTGTTGGTCAGGAAGTCCAGGACCCAGTTGCAGATGGAAGAGCTCAGTTCAAGTGAGGAGAGTTTATTAATCAGAGTCTGAGGAATCATGGTGTTGAAGGCAGATGTGCAGTGACAGTGATGGTGGCTTTGATGAGTCTGAACCAGTCTCTCGAGGCACTTTGTGACTATCTGTGTGAGGGCTACTGGCCGATAGACATTCAGACCCGTCACTGTGGGGCTCTTGGGGACTGGTTTGATGGTGACGGTCTTCATGCAGGTGGAGACAGCTGCCTGGATGAGGGAGGCGTTGAAAATGTCCGCCAGGACATCTGAGAGCTGGTCCGCGCACTCTCTCAGCACCCGTCCGGGGATGTTGTCCGGGCCAGCAGCTTTCTGGGAGTTGATCCTCCTCAGCATCCTCCTTACTTCTGCTGGAGTCACACTGAGGGGCTCTTCTCCTGATGAAGGTGCGAGTCTGGTGCTGTGGAGGGTGTCAGGGTTCTCAAACCGGGCGTAGAATTGGTTGAGAACCTCAGGCAGGGAGGGGCTTTTGGGCATTGTGCACCTTTAGTTTTATAGTCTGTGACAGACTTGATGCCCTTCCACATGCTCTGTGGATCCTGGGAGAATCCACAGACCATGTGACTCCTGCCTTTGACTCCTGCAGTCAGCTCTCTTCTAGCCCTCCTCAGTTCTACTGTATCACCAGACCTGAAGGCAGCGTCCCTGGCTTTAAGCAGAGAACGCACCTCTGCATTCAGCCAGGGTCTCTGGTTCGGGTAGCAAGTTACATTCTTGGTGGCTGGTGATTTAGTTGGATTCAACTTTTATACTCACACAGCAGCTGCAGTTCATATAGTGGAATATCGGACAACTTTATTTTATTTGTATCAAGTTATCTTAAGAACATCATATTGTAGACATAAAGAGCTGATATAAAACAAGGTCCATAGAGATGGGGTATCATAACTTGCGGTAAACTTCTGAACTACATGCAGAGAACTAAAAGGCGGTAGAAAATCTGTAAAATATATTTCTTTAGAAAAATCAATACATTTTGCAATGATGACTACATCCAGGTGAAAAGCAACTGACTCCCTGTAAATGGAGAAGGACCAAGTTAGAAAATGGTTAAGATTTGCAGCTGAGGACAGATCGGTCATACAGAGCTCAAGAGGAAGAGGAGTGGCTGCCAGTTGTGGACATTTTTTAGAGGTTTATGATAAGTGGATAATTGCTGAAGAATAATTAGCAAAGGATTATTTCTGAAAACCAGGTAAGCAGGTAAGAAATTGGACGCACCTGCGAATAATGAGCTATCAGTCCCAGCAGAAGCAGGAGCAGCAGAAGCTCTCCTGCACCCCGTGTGGTGTGAGTTTGAGGGAAAACACTAAAAAAACAGAGGCAACTCCAACTCCATTTCATTATAAGAATATGTTCCCACACACTAAGACTTACAGCAGCTCTCATCTTAATAGCAATAACAAAACACATATTTTTTTTTTTTTGCATTAATTTTCCAAAGAATTTTTAAACAAAACATTTATTTTTATTAACACCAACTTGACCAATGTTCAGATTATCATTTAAAATGATCATTATTTTGCAGCACAGGAGCCACTTCTGCATCTAGCTGTTCAACCCTTTTAAAGACATCCAATAAAATCACTGCTAGAGGATCCTTGTTTACATCCAATCATTGCGTGATGGATGTCACCAAAAACAAGGATACTTCTGAATTAAATCAGACAACTCATTTTATGTGTCCTCTGAATAATGAGAGAGCAAGACTTCCAAGTCAGAAAGAAACTCAAACACATTATAACACAAAACATGACCAGGCCCTTCCCAGATAGCAAAATATGAGTGAATCAACGTTGAAATATGGTTAGGCAAAAATATTGAATCGATGTTGAAGCCTGATATTGAAATTATACAAAAATTGGTCAGTGACTTATATGTTGAATCAACGTTAGGTTTTCAACCATAACTGATATAAGATCAATATTGATTCAACCATAATCTAAATGATTATCTACAGGTACATTTGCGTTGATTTTAAATTGAAACAAAGTTAAGGAATCAATATTGGTTTGCGTACATTTGATTTAGTTTAGATTAGTTTAGGTTTAGTTTATTACCAACTAGTTTAATTTCTGCTTATGGGTCTACATCACAACAAATGATTACAAGCCTTCATTTAGTCTGAGTGTTAAACACATAATATGCCTTCCTAACTGATTAATTATTATTTTTCCTAAAATATGTGAAAAAAAACTTAAAAATTACAGCATGGCACTAATACTGAATTTTATTTAGGAAATAATTTAGCAATTTATAATAAAACAAAAAAGAGAGAGAGAGATCCCTTGGCTATAGTTGCTTTCTTGGGCTGCTCTGGCGTATAGCGAAGCCACTTTTTCACCGTAGTCCCTTTCAGTCACCTTCGGGTCGAACAACAGCTGGAAAACATAAGAGTGATTATTATAATTAATAATTGTACAGGTTAGGACTGAGAGCAGATACAACAACTGAACGGTTCCACTTGTGCACTCAGAATCAAATTACATCCCAACGAGTATTCATGAATATTCATTTGAGTGTCTGTATTAATTTAAGTAAGATAAATTAACATATAAATGTTAATTGACATATGTCACATATTAACCTTACAAACAAGAGCATAAGGACAAAAGAATTGAGATATTTTTCAATAAATAGAATTAAGATAATAAGTATACCTACTTTAAATGTGCGGCAGTAGACCAGGAATGAAATTCATCAGTGGTTGTCGGTTTGGGACATACCAACCGTGTAAATAGGGGTGAATTCCTTGAAATTCATTGACTCACTGAAATTAGATGTATTCTGACACCACATTATGCACAAACAGTATGTAAAAATATTTACAGATAAATATGGAAAGATCACAGCCCATTGTCGTTAACATGTGGTGCTTAATTTAAAATGTGATAAATCCCCGCCCCATGTTAAAATGGTCTCACCCAGAGCGCATCCAGGAGGAGAAGGGGGAGAGGAGGAGGGAGTGAGGATGGACAAACAGCATACATTGATTCAACGTTGATTAGACGTTGGCATTTCAATCCTTAGAATTCAATCTAAAACCAATGTTGATTCAATGTCATGTCTTCAACATTGGTTGATTGGCTAGAATCAGACGATTGTTTAATGATTGATTTTTGGTTAATCATCAACCTCAACCAAAAATCAACCATTATGACCAATTTTCAAAAGTAAATCAACATATTTTTCTATATGGGTTGTTTTTTATTAATTTCAGCCTTTTTGCACAGGGAAGAAACAGACAAAACAGGGCACACTATCCGCTTATGCCGAATAGAGATTTGGTTACTTGCATAGTAAAATTGAACAAATTCACATCACATAACTGAACAGAAAGTTTTTCTATGTTTTCCCAAAAGCCCAGCTATAAACAAGCGATGGTCATGATGGGAGGGAAGGGGTTAATCCCTTAATCACTTACAGGAAACGAGTTAAAAGGAAAGTTAGTTTATTTACAATAACTGAAATGTGCAATGGAGTAAGGAACACTGAATCCTGACAGCGATGTCCAAATAACTTTTACAAAATCTAAAACTTTTATTGCTGGAATGTGTAATGACAGAAAAAAAGAACTGATAACAAATAAGACCAGCACAAAGGAACTGCAACTAAAAAGACTTGCAGGAGCAACACGGCGAGCAGAGGGAAGGAACACTTACAGGGAGAACTGGCAAGTAGGTGAGATGAGGGAGCAGACAGAAAGGATCACAAAAACAGGGAGACTGACCAGGTAAGCAGCAGACGACACTGCGAGCATGGCAGGAAACATAGGAAAACACGGGAAGACGAATACTGCAACTAATGCAGCAGAGAGGAAGGGGTGTAGAGGAGCTTTTATAGCGGGAGAGTAAAGGTGCAACAATAATGACAATCAGATAAACCAGCAGATGCAGATGGACAGATTAGAAGGAGGGAAGGTGTGTGTGTGAAGGGGTGGGGGTG
>JAVLVB010000646.1:2599432-2613500 GCA_032876305.1 Orestias chungarensis
GGTGTGTGTGTGAAGGGGTGGGGGTGGGGTGGGGGGGGGGGGATAGAGGGAGAGAGAGAGAGAGAACAGGAGAGAATGCAACAGGGAAAAGAATGTAAAAAATAATAATTAAAAACAAAACAAAAAACAAGCAACACTGACCATGACACAAACACAAACTCATTACAGCTAAAGCCTATACTTTCCTGGTCTGTCTCTCTTGCTGGCATAATCAGTCTATAATAATAAATATAATAAAAATTATAATAATAATACATTTTATTTGCAACACAATTACCTGCCACAATCTCAAAGTACTCTGTGGAATAAGTAGGCACAAGATATTTTAGAATCTGATTAACCTGCCATGGCTTTGGGTGTTGTATGCTGATTTCACTCTTATTTTATTATAGGAAAACCAAACACTGAAATAAACAAGTTAATGATCTCACTACTGTCGTGGTTGTTATTTTCTCAATAGGTATTCAGCTGGATATCTGGTACTCTGACACATCACAATCAGTAACTAGAAAATTCCGGAAGAAATTTTGAAGGTGCCTGCCAGTTGTACGTGTATACAGGCTCCTAATTTATTCTGATGAGTAATGTCTAGTAAATGTAGTAATGGGATTTTCACTTAGAGCACGGACCAGCTCTCGGACGTCCTGGCAGACATTTTCAATGCCTCCCTCATCCAAGCAGCTGTCCCCACCTGCATGAAGACCGCCACCATCATCCCGGTCCCCAAGAGCCCCACAGTGACAGGTCAGAATGACTATCGGCCTGTAACCCTCACACTGATAGTCATAAAGTGCCTCGAGAGACTGGTTCAGACTCATCAAAGCCACAATCAATATCACTGTGGATCCACATCAGTACGCATACAGGATGAATCGATCCACAGAGGATGCCATTTCCTCCGTGGTCCACACTGCCCTCACCCACCTGGAGCAAAAGGATTCATATGTTTGTATGCTCATTGTGGACTTCACATCTGCCTTCAACACCATGATTCCTCAGACTTTGATAAATAAACTCTCCTCACTCTGACTGAGCTCTTCCCTTTGCAACTGGGTCCTGGACTTCCTGACCAGCAGGCTCACATATGACTGTTCACCTATCCATCCAGGCTGTCTAATTGTGACAGAGGAGATGATTGTGGACTTCAGAAGGGGTCAACATGCTCCCACCCCCCCACCCCCCACGCACATTGGTGGATCCGCTATGGAAGTGGTCAGCAGCTACAGATACTTGGATGTGCACCTAAGTAACAACCTCACCTGGAGCAACAACACTTCCACTCTGGTCAGGAAGGCACATCAGCGGCTCTACTTCCTAAGGAGGTTGAGAAGAGCTGGACTCGGGAGCTCAGTCCTCACCTCCTTTTACAGATGTGTGGTGGAGAGCGTATTGTGCTCCAGCATCAACGTGTGGCATGGAAGCTGCTCTCCTGCAGACAGGAAAGCTCTGCAGAGGGTGGTGAAGATTGCACAGAGGATTGTCGGAGACAGCCTCCCCAGCACCACAGACATTTACACCTCCAGATGCAGGAAAAGGGCCACCTGCATCAGGACGGATCCCACCCACCCAGCACACTCACTTTTTGCCCAGCTCCCCTCAGGCAGGAGGCTGCGGAGCATCAAGCGAGAACAAGCCGTCTGAAAACCTCCTTAAGCTGTGAGACTCTTGAACTCCACCTGAACAACCACTGCACTGACACTTTACATGGACAAATACATTTTGAAGACCTTCACATACCGGCACTGAGACACTTTACTCCCTTATATTCTTTATATTTTCTGTATCGGGGCAATAGATACTCTCGGAGCTGGGTCTTCAAGGATTTCTTGAAGGTGGAAAGAGAATCTGATGCTCTGATAGTGCACGTAAGGTTGTTCCACCAGCAAGGAACCGCGAATGAGAAGAGTTTAGATTGACCTGCACAGGGCTTTAGTTGGCACTCCTTAGAGGAACGCAGTGGGCGGGCAGTGACGTAAGGTTTTAAGAGGGTGTTGAGGTAGATTGGCACTGATCCATCAAACATTCTGTATGCTAACATTAGTGATTTGAATTTGATGCGTGCAGCTAAGGGAAGCCAATGGAGTTCAGTGAAAAGGGGTGTGACATGCGATGGCTTTGGCTGGTTGAAAACCAAGCGAGCTGCGGCATTCTGTATCATCTGTAGCGTTCTCCCAGCACAGGCTGGAAGACCTGTTGGGACGGCGTTGCAGTAGTCAAGGTGGGAAATAGACCAAGGTGTGAACTAGGAGCTGTGTGGCATGTTGAGTTAGATATGGCCTAATCTTCCTGATGTTGAATAGAAAGAAGCGACACAATCGAGCGACAGAGGCAACCTGATCCGCAAAGGTCAGCTGATCATCGATCATGACGCCCAGGTATCTTACAACCTTAGTGGGTGCCACAGATAGGGAGTCTAACCTGATGCTGATGTTGTGGTGAATACTTTCCTTGGCTAGGATGACAAGCAGTGCAGTTTTGGAGAGGTTCAGTTGGAGGTGGTGATCTTTCATCCATGCAGATATGTCAGAAAGACAGGCTGAGATTCGCGTCGGTACCGAGAGGTCGTCTGGAGGAATGGAAAAATAGAGCTGGGTATCATCTGAATAGCAGTGATAGTAAAAGCCAAGCAAATGGATGATTGGGCCCAGCGAAGTAGTTTACAAGGCAAAGAGAAGGGGGCCCAACACACACCCCTGTGGTGAGGTGGTGTCGCATTGATGTTTGGCCTTGCCATGCCACCTTGAAGGATCGTCAAGTGAGGTAGCATTCAAACCAGGAGTGTGAACCGCCCTTAATGCCCATGTCTGCCAGCCTGGTAAGTAGAAGCTCTGGTTTACAGTATCAAATGCAGCTGAGAGGTCCAGTAGGATGAGAACCAATTATTGGCCTGTTGCTTTGGCTTCTTTTAAGGATTCAGTTACTGACAGGAGTGCCGTTTCCGTGGAGTGACCGCTCTTAAAGCTTGATTGGTTAGAATCAAGGTCATGTTGGGAGACAAATTTCATCACCTGCTTTGAGACAGCTCTTTCGATGATTTTAGATAGGTAAGGGAGGAGCGAGACCGGTCGGTAGTTCTCCACTTGGGTGGGGGCTAGGGAGTTTTTTTTAAAAAGGGACTTATCTGGGCTTGTTTGAAGGCAGTGGCGAATGATCCAGTAGATAGTGAAGCATTGATCTTGGAGTGGCTGCTGTTACAATGGTTGGAGCTATGGCTTGCAAGAGTGTGGTGGGAATAGGATCCGGAGGGCAAGATGTAAGGCGGCTGCTTGTGAGAAGCTTTGATACATCATCCTCGGTGAGAGGGGTAAATGAAGAAAAGGAAGCAGTGGGTTCAGCGGCGGTCAGAGGAAGGACCAGTGAGAAAGGGTGAGCTGTGGTTTGTGTAGATGGGTTTGAGAACTGAATGCTGATTGCTGCCACTTTGTCTGTGAAGAAGTTGGCAAAGGAATCTGCCGTAGGGTTGGTTGCAGGAGGAGGAGGTGGTGGGTTTAACAGAGACTTGAAGGTAGTAAATAGCTTAGTGTGTTGGTAGCGCTGTGGATCTTGTCCTGATAGAACCCCTTCTATGCAGATGTTACACTTGAGGAAATGGATGAGAGCAGCATTGGGAAGTGTGACAGATCAGATGGGTCCTTTGATTTGTGCCATCTTCTCTCCGCAACTCTGAGGTTTGTGCGCATCGATCTATGGGAGTCAGTCAGCCATGAGTGTGACTGCATGGGTCTTGCAGGTTTGGTGATCAGTGGGCTCAAGCGGTCTACGCAGGAACTCAGTGTTGAGCAGATAGGTATCGATAAAATTCCAAAAGTGGGAGCGCTTGGCGTCTATCGTGTACGGCTGTGCCATGGCTCAGATCTCTACCTACTTCAGAGCCTGAGCTGTGAAAAGTTAAGCATCGACTGCGGAGAAAAAAAATTCAAAATCTAAATCAATGCAAGTCTATGGGGAAGGTGGCCATGTTTGCTTCGGCTTTTTTTGCTCGGGGATGGTTTTCTAAAGAATGGTCTGGTTTAGAAAAATTCTGAAGACATTCTACCGTGGGAAACACATGGTTATATAAAATACCTGAAAATGAGGCCGTTAGTCCTAAAAATGTATTCATGAGTGTGAGTTAAATACAAAGCAAGTGTCTTTTAAAAAAATATCTTTCACACTCTACCTGGTAATGTCATCACTGAAGTTTTAGTGAAGATTTGGGGATTTTTGCAAAACGTTGGGTTGTTTAAAGGCGCATTGAGAAAAAACCGTGATAGATATCGACATACCGTCTTCACTTATTTACAGAACACGGACATACCTACAAACTGAGATGTAAATTATAATTCTAGACAAACGTATTATAAAACAGTAAATGCTCCAAAATTTGTGAGTTTTAGGATTTTCTTTCCGCAATTCCATTCATTCCAATGGGGTTTTTCGGACGTAGTTTTTCGCAAATTGCTTTGTATCGAATTCTCATCTGTAAAAAAAAAGTAATAGCACACATCACGGGATCGGTCCGCACGTTTTGATATATTGTTTGTGGGGCGGCACGCTATGGTTCGGGCCAAATCAATTCTGATAGATATTCTGAGGTGAATAATATTAGGTGTCTCCATTGCATTGCAATGCACTATCTTCTATGCTATGCTATGCAAGGCACCTTAATATTTGTTTACAGATTTTTCAAGGTAACATAGGACCAACACAGTCAATGACCAGATGTTAAGATGGTTCAGATATCACAAAAATTGGTTGTACAGCTGACACACATGATAACTTCTGATATAATCTGCAACATTTCTGTAAACACCAGGTGTTACATTAATCCATGATGATTTTATCGGGCGAAATGATGAAACCCAAGAAGCATGTGTAAGTAGTGTGAAACTTACATTTCTCTGCATTGAAAAACAGATGCTAGTGAAGCAAGTGGAAGAGAACAGGTCCGACATGACGCTGGTGGGGTTCTAGGTCAGGAGATTAGATCAGGATCAAGTAAATAAATACAAACTGATCCATCATGTCACATCTTTAACTAGGGATTTAAACACAGCTGGAGGATTGCTGAGACCAAATGGCATGACCAAATATTCATAGAAGCCAGTAGGGGTGGTGAAGGTTGTTTTCCGCTCATCCCCTTCGCTAATAAGAACCAGATCATAGCCATTTATCAAATAAAGCTCAGTAAAGATCCTTTCTCCCTGAATCTGGTCAAAAGCAGAGTTCAATAAGGGAAGGGGATAACAGCAGTGATTTCACTGAGTCCTCTATAATTAATATATGGCGTCAAAGAACTGTCCTTCCTGCCTACAAAAAAGAAGCTAGCATCGGCTGGCGAAGAGAAGTGAAAAATAATGCCTCCTTTTAATGATTCTTCCATGTATTCTTTAATGGCTAGGTTCTCAGGACCAGACAATGAATACAAGTGCCCTCTATGGGGTGTAGAATCAGGAAAAATTTAAATGGAGCAGTCGTAAAGCCGATGACAGTGCAGAGCTGTGGCACGTGACTTATTAAAAACCTCTTTAAGATCATGAAAGGCATTGAAGTAGATGAATCCCCACTTCTACTTATCCTGATCTTTTTGATGGGTACCCCATGGCTCTGTGACACCTCTCTCCACAGTAAAAGCATAGAATTTCCTCTCACGTTCTTCTACAAATAGTTGTAATCTGTCCAACTGCATAGGCTCAAGTTCAGAGTCAGCAGAATCATAAGCCCCTTTTCCACCAAACTGCTTCCAGTGCTGGTTTGGTGCTACAGCCAGAGTTAGCATCGGTTCTTTGTCTTTCCACTGACCAAACTGGTTCGAAACTGATGCTGGACCTGAAGTCAAAGCAGCAGTGGTCAGTGAAGGAGACAAATTTCGTGCTCGCAGTTTGGTCCTTTACCGAAGTGGAAAAACACTCGATGGGCTTCAAGTACCAAACCGGTGTTCCAATACATCCAGCAAGAGATGCATGTGGGAGGGTATGAGTGTAGTGGTGAGCAAATTATTAACAAGCTTAAAGGGTGTTGTTGTGGTCTTGTGGCGGTTGGATTTGGTTCTAAATGTACTGGGTAATGGTGACATACGCATACGAGGGAATGACGTAATGACATAGCTTTCCGGCCAGCACCAGTGTGTGGAAAAGCAAACGGTTCTTTGTCGGTTCGCACTTGAACCCAGCCATGTACGGCTCTAGCACCAGCACGGAACCAGCCCTTGGTGGAAAAGGGGTAATGGTAACTTCATTCATTGTATGGCAAGCTAACTTGGTGCAAAATATATTTAACTTTTTACATCTCCTTTATCTGCATCTCTCTTTAAGTCTGAGATCACCTCAGGCAGCCAGATCTTCCAGATCTTTAGAAGTCTTTGGATAGGTAGTGGTAGCCAGTTCATATGTGATCTTTTCATTAAGACCTTGCATGAAAACATCCATTAATGCCTCTTGAATCCAGGTTCTGTCAGTGGCAAGAAAGGGCCCTTTTCCACCAAACTGGCTCCAGTAATTGTTTGCTGCTAGAGCCAGAGTTAGTACCGGTTATTTGTGTTTTCACTGACCAAACCGGTTCCAAACTGATTCCAAAGTGGTGCTTGGCTGGCCCCAACTCTTTCTGGGGTCAGAGGAAAGAACCTGTTCGACGTAATGACGTCAGCGACTGGGGGCAGGGCTACGTAACAACTATTAACAGGTAAACAGGAAAAGAGCGGCCATTTTTAAACAACACTGGAGTTGCTTGTGCGACAAAAGAAACAAAATGAGCCTGAAGTCAAAGCAGCAGTGGTCAGTGGAGGAGATAAAGTTCCTGCTCGCAGTGTGGTTCTCCACCGAAGTGTAAAAAAAACTTGCGGGGGCTTCAAGGACCAAACCGGTGTTCGAATACATCCAGCTAGAGATGGCTGCGGGAGGGTATGAGCGCATTGCTGAGCAAATTATTAACACGCTTAAAAAGTGATGTGTTCTTGTGTTGGTTGGATTTGGCGCTAAAACTACTGGGTAATTGGGACGTACGCATACACATGGAGCGACGTAATGTCGTAGCTTTTTGGGCAGCACCGGTGTGTGGAAAAACAAACGGTTCTTTGACGCTTCGCACTTGGAACCAGCCACGAACCGGCTCTAGCACCACCAGCCCTTTGTGGAAAAGGCGTATAAGTGAAATCAATGATGTAATAATTTACTGACTGGAACCCTGTCTTATGGTTCATAGTCCTCTAGCTGCCTCTCTCTCTGGTAGAATCGCGTTAAAAACTCGGAACAGGTCGAGAACAGGTAGGCAGGCACTGAGGAAAAGCTGTACATTTTTTCACAGGTTGCTTTCAAATGTCTTGGGGGTACACTGGGGAAACAGGCTTGATAATATTGGTAGGTGCAAAATATAAGCGCAGATGAATGGGCATGGTCTAGGCAGACAGAGCGAAGAAACAGACAGTTGCCAAGTCTTGAAGCCAGGATCATAAAAGATGATATATGTACATGTGTATGTGAGGTGATGTGTGAAATTACTTTAAGAGCTTCTCGCTATCAATCTGATGCATCTATTGGACCAAAATGCTGAACTTATGTTCTTGTATGATTAACTTTGCAAATGTCCCACTGATGCTCTCAGTTCTGTTATTTCTTAGCATTTTTTTAAGTAGGATTTTCTAGTTCATCCATCATTTTTTCATTATTATTGTATGTGAAATTTATGAACTGTTGTATGAAAGTAAATCTTTTCTATCAGATTTTGAAATGGATAAGCCTTTGAATTTCAGACAATGAATTTTTTAACACTGAAGTAACATATGTGAATTTTTTTAAATCTGAAATAAACTTCAGTTTTTCAAGATTATTTTGATTTTTTTTTTTTATTATTCAGTGTTTACATTTCAAGTGTCAAAATCCAAAGTTAAAAATTTCCAGATGCCCAAATTCAACAAGCTAAATTCTGTAGTTAAAATTTAGTGTTCACTTTAACATCCAGGCCTCTAGGATAACAAGTCAATCCAGGATTACATCGAAACACAAAGCTGAAGTTTGGTACTGATTCTAGTGTTCAATTCAGGCTAAAGGCGATTCTACCAAACTTTTTGCTACCTTCAGCACATTTAATCTTTTCTACATAAAAAAAATACAAAACAGACACTTCAAGAATCAGTTTACTTACATAGTGCCAACTTACAACCGATGTCTCAAGGCAATTTACAATAAAATCAATTCAAATCATAGATACATCATTAAAAATCTGTTTTTAAAGTTTCAAATCAAAGGAAACTGAGCAGATTGCATCGAGTCATTTACTTGCAACATTATCTCCTCCGGAATAAGCGACAGAAACATTGGCTTGTATTGTCGTTGACTTTAAAGCAATCCCTCATACTGAGCATGCATGTAAAGACAGTGGAGAGAAAAAAACTCCTCTTTAACAGGAAGAAACCTCCACCAGAACAGTGCTCAGTACAAGCAGCTGTTTGCCACGACCCACTGGGGGTTTGAAGAGACAAAAAAACAAAAATGGATGCAGAGGATACTGAAAAAAGAGAGTTTATAGCAGCAGTTTTGGAACGTCACTGGCAGCTTCTCAGCCCAAGTTCTCCTCCAAGAAACTGTGTCAGCTAACAGAACGCAAGACCAGGTGTAGCTAGTATGGGAAGAAAAACATTAAAAGAAAGCAAAAGATTAACGAGTTTGAAATAATGGCAAATAGGCAGATTGGACAAAAGCAGCAAGTAGTAGAGTCAGAAGTTGTCAGATTTTCCTCCAGTACCCTAAGCCTATTGCAGCATAACTATAGAAATAACTTAGGTAACCTAACCCTGTAGAGTGAGACATGAAGGTAGAGCAAAGAACTGTCTGTCTAGACTGAGTTCTTCCCCCAACCAGTTTAGGATTGTCTTCTCTACCTCCTAACCATAAGCTTTACCAAACAGGAAGGTTTTAAGCCTAGTATTGAAACTAGACAAGGTTTCTGCCTCACGGACCCAAGCTCGAAGCTAGTTCCACAAGAGAGGAGCCTGATGACTGAAAGATTTCCCTCTTATGTTGATTTTAGAACAGTAAATCTGTTAGGAGCTTAAAGAGTAATCAGATTTCTAATATATGAAGGAGCTTAATTAGTGAGGGCTTCATATGTCAAAAGAAGAATCTTAAAATCTTTTCTGAATTTGACAGGGAGCTAAAATAGGGGAGATATGATCTCTCTTTTTAAGTTTAATCAGAACTCTCACTGCAGTGTTTTGGACCAACTGAAGACTTTTTACTGCATTTCATGAACTTCCTACTGATAAAGAGTTACAGTAGTCCAGCCTTGAAGTAACAATTGCAAGGACCAGTTTTTCAGCATCAGTCCTAGTGTCAGCATCAGTCCTATATTCTTTAAACAATTTGGTTGAATTTGTATCCACCATACAAGTGGAAGGCTTAGATGAAGACAACATTTTTTGAAAGCTCAGAAGGCTCAACTGGATCAAAACACTTCAAACTCAGATCAGGCTCTAGAGCCACATTCAGTGCCTCCTCGCTTACTGTGGTAGTAGTTATGTTTAGGAAGATGCCATCAATTTTAGTTTTAATAGATGTCATAGTTTTAGTAGAATCTGACCCACAAAACAGGAAGAACAAAGGAGAATGATACAGGTTTAAGTATTTATTTATGAACAGGGAGAAATAAGTAAGACGCGTTCTCTGGTCCATGAGGGAAGGAGGACAATGGCGTGGGGAACTGGGAGCTCTGTAGGGAGACAGAGGAGTGAGTAAGGCTTCAAGGTCAGTGGATAAGATAACTTGAGAGGTCTTACTTTGTTGCGTAATGTTGCCTACAATGCATTTGAGCCGTTCTATGAGGATATTGTGATCGACTGTGTCAAAAGCAGTACTGATATCAAACGGAACTAGAATAGTCACGAGTCCATTGTCTGAGACCATGAGAATATCATTAGTGAGAGCTGTCTGATTGCTATGGTGTGCTCTGAAACCTGACTGAAATTCTTCAAATAGGTCATTATTCCTCAGATGCTGTCTTAGTTAATTAGAAACAATTTGTTCAAGGATTTTAGATGGAAGGGAAGATTAGATATAGGTCTGTAATTTGAGCCTTATTGATCAAGAGAAGGTTTCTTAAGTAAGGGTTTTATTACAGCTACCTTAAGAGCCTCTGGTACATAGCCTTTCACTAATGACAGATTAATGATATCCAAAATGAGGGTAATAATAATAGGAAATACTTCTTTAAACAATTTGGTTGGGATTGGATCCAACATACAAGTTGATGTATTAGATGAGTATATTTTTGAAAGCTCAGAAGGCTCAACTGGAACAAAACCAATCAAACAGAGATCAGGCTTCATAGCCACATTCAGTGCCTCCTCGCTTATTGAGGTAGTAGTTATGTTTGGGAGGATGCCATCAGTTTTACTTTTTTTCCCTCCAGGTTGTCTTTTTGTGGGCTCTAGTGTCCCTTATATGAAAGTAGGCTGACAGGAAAGGGGAGAAGTATTGCGGCGAATGTCTTAGGGTCTGGGAATCGAACCCATAGTTCTAACAAATAATTTCTACTCGAAACCCTACATTGTCGGACCTGCCAGGGGTGCTCTCTTGGTACCCTTCTTTTTGTTCTTGCAATGAAGCCCTTAGCTATAGACATTAGAACTAGTGGTTCAATCCATGGTATTAACAGAGGTTTTGTAACAGGAACTTGGCATGGTGTGTCTTGTGCGATCGGAATTCCTTCAGTAGATAAGCCTCCTGTGACAAACTGCTCTTGGACTTTAAGAGAATGGCTGGTCACTGCTCCTTTACTTCCCACTCACCTTTATCAGTGTCTGCATTGTCTGTCTTTGGGTGTAGTAGATGACGTCCAGCTACTACACCCAAGCTGAATTTACTCTTCATCTCTAAGCCGTTTGAACTCACGCATTCAGAACCGCTTCGTACGACAGATTCCACCACCACAACCCTGTGTTTGTGTACCACCCTTAAGTAAAAGACCAAAGATAAAAGAGCACTAGAGCTACCAAGCTTTTATTATTACTTTCTAGCCAACATGGGACAATAGATCTTGAGATGACTAAAACAAAGTCCCCTTGATGAGTCTTGGCTAAATGTAGAACAGAGACATTGCAATATTATATTGATGTCAGACACTGTTTAATAGCCCAAACATGAAATGACAGTTGTACTTTAAAAACATAAATGTAAGGTCATCTCTTTCCAAAACTCTGTTTTTTGTTTTTCCAACACGGTGCAAGACATGCAACTTACATCTGTAAAGAATATTGAGTAACAGATGGTTTTATTGTTTATTGTGTATTTATTTTGTCTAGTGTTACTGTTCTGTATCATCCTGACTTCCTGTGTTCTCCAGTTACCCTTGTGCTCTTTCTCTCTCTCTCTGTGTCTTTCTTCTCTTTCTCATAATCACACACACCTGCAATCATTCCTGCAATCAAATAATTTAATTTTTTCCAATACTCATCCTCCCAGCATATATACCTAGTTCTTAACACTACTCACCGTGGGATTCTCTCATTACGTTCCTCCCCATGCTCCCTGTCTGCCTCCTCGTTGTTCTCTTTGTAGTTCACCTAGATGTTTTCCTCTGAGTTCCTTTGTTCCTCATTGTTTCCAGTGCCTGCCAGTCTCTGTCTGCTGTTTCCTCTCCACGCCTCCGCATTACACAATGCTGGTGCTCTGTTGTTTTTCTGGTTCCAAATTTCCACGGTTCCAGATTTTCAATAAAACATCTCCAGCATCTCCTGTCTCCTCCATCTGCATTTGGGTCCTCAACTTAACCCCTCGTTACACAGGTAAATGAATAAAAAACAAAGAAAAGTATTAACAGCTAAAATGTTCAAACTAAAAAACAAATGTAATTTCTATTAAGACCAATCATTTTAAGTTAGTTTCACAAACGATATTTATTGGAATTTCAGCATTTTCCATCAGATGTGTCAGACAACTTTAATTAATAAAATATCTTCCTGTGAATTAGTGGATCACTTCTTTAAGATTGTTTTAGAAATAGGATGTCCACATTTTTGAACAGTTTTAAGTAGCTGAGGGAGTCAACTTTCGAATTTGTGCAACATTAAAATAATGTCATTTGCGAATAGTCAAATTTTAGATTCAATATTATTTTGCTCTAATGCAAACAATGTTTTGATTAATACTTTGCTAATGGCTCAATTCCCAAAACAAAAAAGGGGAGTGAGAGGTGGAAACCATGGCGAGTTCCTCTAGATAAATTGAAGGGCTTAGATACAATTGAATTAGACAGAACTGATGCTGCGGGATTACTTTAAATTATTTTAATCCAAGTTGTGTAGTAAATGCCAAAACCAAATATCAGGGTTGAGGGTTTTTGCACCTCTTTAAGTTGTCCAGTAGTAGTCGCCAGAGCTTTACCCTGGCTGGAGCGTGTCTCAACACCTGTACAGCTGTTTTCCATCCACTGACGAGCTGGAGCAATATAAGAGGAGCGGTGGACCACCTACTCGTCGCCTGAGTGTTTGTTACAACTGGTAACGTCTCTAGTTCTCAGTACCAATTTTCTAAGTGATCTCTAGTTGTCTCTAGTGTATTTCGTCTTTGGGGAAATACACTAGAGACAACATCAAAACAACACTCCTTTGGCAACCCATTAATGTTTCTGCTTTTGACAGTAAGAATTTTCCACTCATTTTGGCTATTCAGCTATAGATGTTTATGTCAGGTTTTGTGATAATGACTCGAGCAGAGGTGGAATTGCGTGAAAAATAAATTATTTATTGAAGGATGAAATGATGGACAGAACTTAAACCGAAACAAAGGTAATGTAGAACGGAACAGGGAATAACGCAGGATTAAACTGGAACGTAAAAAGACGGATACTGAAGTGCAACCTGAGTGGAACCTGAGAAGAGCAAAACAATAGAAATAAACAAACTATCTGAGGAACGCAGATATAGAAGATTAGACAATAAACAAACTAAAAATAACAACTAGTGATGCGAGGGGAACTGGAGACAATCAAAGATGCAAAAACTGAAGAAATAAAAAATAAGAAACAAGCAACAAGGAGAGGCACGATGGAAACCGGAGACAACAAAGAAACTAAACCCTCAAGGAATAAACTAAGGAAAAGAATCACTGGAGGAGAGAGAATCAGCACAGAGAACCAACAAGCAGGGGAAAGCTTACTTGGAGACGGTGAGGATTGCAGGAGAAGGAGCTCAGAGACGACGAGGTGAGGTAAACGGACGATCCAGCGGTGAGTCAAAGAATGAATGAGGCTTATAAGCAGAGGAGCATGAGGTGGAGAAGTGGAGAAGAGGATTAGATGATTGGAAACAGATGTGAAAGATGAGGGAACACACACACAAACACACACAGAAAAAGAGAGAGACAGAGAGTAAAGGAAAACTAGACAACACACAAAGAACAAAAACAAAGGCTAAACCAAAATAGAAAATAACCTAAAGATAACAATAACTAATAATAATAATAATAATTAAAACAAGACATCTACAAAAAACTGAACAACATCAAAACACAGACCATGACAGTTTAGCCCTTGACTTTCCTTACTGGGGAGTCGAAGATAACCTGGCTCAGCTCTCAAGATTAATTTGCTGCAGTCTGCTTTGTCCACCTTGTCTGGGAGAGTCAAAAACAGTTTTCTACATTCATGTTTGCTGAGGAGATAAGGTAAAATCTGCCTTCGCCTCTGGCTTCCAGGTTTTGTGAGGGTGTCGAGCGTAACACTGCTTTAGCCTCGAAAGTCCAAGTTATCAGTTATCTGAGCTCCCATTCTCTAAGAGGGTCAAGGGGAGCGGCTTCATGTGAAAGGGTCAAGGATGGCCTATCTCAGACATCCAGGATCCAGTCCACTGAAGGGGTAGAGGGTCACCCTCCCCAAGTTACCAAGTCCAAACCTTCTGAAAAGTGTGGCTTATTGAACATCAGATCTCTATCCTCAAAATCCTTATTAGTTAATGATTTAATTCTTGATAATCAAATTGATTTGCTTTGTCTCACAGAAACCTGGCTGCAGCATGAGGATTATGTTAGTATAAACGAATCAACTCCCTCTAATTATTCCAACTTTCACATTCCTCGAAGTACTGGGAGAGGTGGAGGAG
>JAVLVB010000646.1:2632465-2652909 GCA_032876305.1 Orestias chungarensis
CAACATTTTTGTTATTCTATGTAAAAAAAAAAAAAAAAAAAGAAACAAATTTGTGGTACAAACATGTTATTTTTGTCTTCTGTCATTTCTTTGCAAACCCACATACTAAGACGAGTGGTTGTGAAAAGTCTATTAATTCTACTGTATAGCTGAAGCATGTCATTTTTATATGAATTATCTATTAATGATGAAGGAGTGTTTAACATATGTGGGTCATGGTTTGCTTGTTTATTGGAACTGTTTCAGCAGGATGACAGAAACATTTTTAGGTTGTGGTTTTTCCTAAGATATCTGTTTTATTTAAAAGACAATGAGCCATTCATAATTACCGATAAGGCACTAATGTTCTCCTGTTAAATAATATAACATGCCATAATATATATCGTTTATATAAATGCCATGTTAATGTGTAAAGGGCTACGTAAAATATCTGCCATTTCCACAAGTTTGAATTATTGCTTGTAGTGACTGTGATTGACAGGTAATATTCAGTGGAGGACTGAGATGACGAATTACAGCTGCTTTTTGTTGAAAAAATGAATTACCAAACAGTGTTTTAGTAAAATTAATTTCGTGAGGTTTATTTAACACGCACACAGGTGACAGTTAACACAAGCCCATCCCTCCACCTCAGAGTTCTAAGAAACAAAGACCATATCAATAACAATAGGAACCGATCTCTAACTTCAGACAAGGTTTGTTTGTGGTAAACAGCATCTGTCCCTTTAGGGACAAAATATATATTATATATATTATGAATAAAACTGAAAGTTAATATATCTTTTCCATCACAATCCTCCCTGTGATTAAAATGTAAGATGTAATCTTTCAGGGAGAATCATGCATAAAGGTTTAACCCATTACCATAGATAGTCTTACTTGCAGAAATGGAACCAAGCTATTTATGAGTATGTTAGAATTTAAAATTAGGTTAAGAATAAAACTAAACATAATTTAAGTCAAATTAAAACTAAGATATAAATTAAGGATTGTTTTTCCTACCTGTTTTCCTCATAACTTAGTTGTCCCATGTTGTTTGTTGCCTTTATCATCCATTAATTGGCTTTGTCATTTTATTCTTTCTTTATTTATAATCTTTTACTTTTCTTAGTAGTTAGGTGTCTATTTGTCTCTCGTTAGGTATACAGTACAGTATATTGACTGAATGTTTTGGCTGAGAGGTTAATTAATTTTGGTAAATAAATTTCTATATTTTAAAAAGCAAAGGATGTGTTTATTGTAAAATATGAAACTGTCATGGTCTGTGTTTTGGTTCCGTTCAGTTTGTTGTAGTTGCCTTGTTTCATTTATTATTATTATTATTATTAGTGTTGTTGGTTTCCTTAGGTTAAAAAATTGTGGTATAGTCTTTGTTTGTTGTTCCTTTCTGTGTTCTTTATTGTTCCCCCTGCTCTCTGTCTGTCTCTGTCTCTCTCTCTCTCTCCGTTGGTGTGTGTGTGTGTGTGTGTGTGTATGTGTGTGTGGATGTGTGTGGATCCTCCTCATTTGCATCTGTTTTCTATCATCTAATCCTCTTCTCCACCACTCCACTTCCTACCTCAGTACTTAAGCATCATTCTCTTGTTCAATCACCGCTGGATCATCTGTTTACCTTACCGTCTCTCTGCTCAATCTCCTGCCAGTTCCTCACCGTCCCCAGTAAGCCTTCCCCTCTTGTGCGCTTGCTTCTCTGTGCTGGTTCTCTCTCTCTGCTCCGGTATTCCTCTCCATTCCCTCTTCTTAGATTATTTTGTAGTAGTTTGTTTCTTCGGGTCTCAGGTATTCCTCACGCCCCTCCTTGTTGTTTGTTTCTATGGTTTATTTCTTCGTTGTTTTGTTTTTTCGTTTTCCCCGGTTACCTCGCGTAGCTCATTGTTTATTAGTTTGTGTATTACTTTTATTTTCCATCCTGTGTTATTCCGCTTGTTCATTTATGTTTATTGATTTGTTCTTTTCACAGTTCCCCTGTTCCATTCCTCATTACCTTTGTTTCAGTTTAGGTTTTGTTCATCATTCATCCCTTCAATAAATCATTTATTCTCGTAATTCCACCTCTGCTCGAGTCATTGATCGCAAACACTGACAGAAACAATGTCTACCTCTATTATAAAGACAACTCCTCATAAGAGACTGAACATAGGTAACTCTTTCCTACCCTGTACCACTGGCATTTCTACTACCGTCATTATTTCCCTTGTATGAAATCACATCTGAGAGGTAGAAATCAGCACTGACACTGGCATTACTGGGACCCCTTGACCTTCCACCCTATTTAATGACCAGGCTTTCCCTGACCTGGTAACATCCTGAGCACAAAACATTTCAAAAGGAAAAATAACTGACAGAATAACAGTGGGTACAATAAAAAGTCTCTTACCGAAACTTGAGATAGTGAGTGTGGCTGTAATGGAAAGCGCTTTCAGTGGATAGTGTGTAAGTATAAGTAAAGTACATTAACCATTTTGGTCTTGGATGTTGTCCTCTTTGTTGTCAGAGGTTACTAGTGCATGATACCTGTTTCAGTGAGATTAATACTCACTATTAGCTGTACACTGTTTGCAATATTTAGGAAAGAACACTGGACAGGTTAGAACACTAGTACAACATTGCATCATCACAAATAGTTGTGGAGGAAGGGGGGTGAGGGTCAGTGTGACAAGCAAAACAAACTTTTACCATACTCAGAGCTGCTGCTTTAACAGCCAAGTTAGCCCTAGCGTTACCCTAGGCTAAAGTATCTCGAGACGATGAGTGGGCATCACATTTACTTACAGAGTTGGAGCATGGAACCTGCATCAAACATGTCTCCAGCCTAAGTGGAGTTTAGTATGGGCTTAACATCTTTACGAAGGAAATCGTTAACATCTCAAAAACCATATCTAGAATAAGTAAATATAGAGAAAGACTTCCTAACTCTGAGATCGCAGGGCTCAGATAAGGTAAAAATTACATCTGTCTTGCTGAGAAATTATTTGCAAAAGCATCAGAGATTAGGGTTTGATGCAAAAAGCGGTTATCAAAGCTCATAATTTCAGTTTTAGTAGCATATATGATGCAAAGTCATCAATGAACAACATTATCTCATGGCTAATTAAAGGTGTATGAGTTAGGTATGCAAGAATTACAAACCTGGTATAAAACCACCTCACAGGTTTGTGGAGTTATTTTACATTGACACTAGATATTTTGTGTGTCTAAGCTATAATGCTGCAGACAATGATATAAACTGAATATGGTACCAGCAAGGTGAGGTTAACATAACCAGTGACTGTGTCCCTTTCACATTGTTTCTAGTACCATGGACTGAACGGCACCGCATCCTACAATGGTTATTTTCAGAAATTGTATTGCAAAATATTTACAGACACAAGCCATTAGTTTGTTTTATCCCTAAATAAATTCAAGTACAAAAATATTCAAGGATCTTCTAATTAGTTTGCTGTAGGTCAGGAGAAATTATTAGAATTTACAGTTGAAATGTTACCATTACTTCAGCATTATAGTTGAACGCAGTATTTTGCTAACTAAACAAAATCTGTTAACATGTTTAATTTGTTTAATAGCCTTTAACAGCATAATATGCACAACCAAAACTGTATGATGTAGTCTGCAATTAGTATCCTCAATTTTGTCTGTCCTCCCAAAATGTCCTGCCTGTCAGGGTGAGTTTTCTGTTCAGTTCTCCAGGTGCCCACGGGGGGGTCAACAGTGCTCTCTTCCAGGCTGGAGCTCCGTTCTGCCCAGGTGCTTCTGGTTGGCGCTGATCAGCTGAGCCAGTATAAGAGGGGTGGTGGATCAACTACTCGTCGCCTGAGTGTTTGTTACCATCGGTAAACTCTTGTCTCAGTGCCACGCTAGTTCCTAGTGCTTCCTCGTGATTATCGTAGTTTTCCTCGTAGTAGTATTTCCCTAGTCTATGTATTTTGACACAAGCCGTGTTCCTGTTTTTGTGCCTCACGATTTTTCCCCCTCACCTCTAACAGCACTTGTGTCTCACCTCAGGTTGTACTCACTTCTCCATTTTCTCCAACTCCTCCAAGAATCTCTCCGGTCATCATTCCATCAGGTGATCTCCACTCCTCTTGGCTCTGCTCGATCTGCCTGCCCCAGCGTGCCTCACCATCTGGTCAGACCCCCCGGAACACATCCCTTCCTTCAGCTGGAAACTCACCCCGGACATTCCCCTGGCGACACGAGAAATCCACAACCCAAGTAAGATCGTTCTTTTTTTCATTACTTGCTCCATCATCTGTTTCACTCAACTTGCCTGTCCTCACTCTCAGAGGTTCCCGGTTTTCTTAATCTTTTAATCAGCCACATGTGAGGAACTTATTCCACTGAAATCTCCTTTCTGTTTATGCCATCGAGCCCATGGTCCTTTTACTCCCGTCAGGTTTATCAAAGTAAAAATGGAGCTAAGGAAGCTACATTCCTGTTACATATTTATTCAACTGGAGGCTAAATTGTGTTAGACACACACAAGGAGGGCAAAATACAAAAGAACTGTTTATTATGACTGAACATCATTATATGAACTAAAGGTAAACTCAAACCCACTATGTGGAACTTTTACAGAAAGATGCATTTACCAACTCCAAAAATCTAAGATCTAAACGTATTTAGTGCAACAAACCTGTATACAATTAGGGGTTTGATTGCTTTCTTTATTAAGTTGAATATTTTATGTTATGTTATGTTTTAACGCACAAACATATAGTCCTTGACTTCAATTGGAAAGAGACATAAACACAAGGGTCCAAACTTTGCAGTCAGTAGCAATTTTTTCACAGTGGAGAAATTCTAGTCAGTTCTTGTTTTTCTTTGTTCAAATTGCATTTGTACATGTCAAAGAAATATTGAGAAACCTTCTAAAACATATTAATATTTAGAATAATGATTAACAGCTGTCATGTTAATTAAGCTTCTGACCCACATAAATCCAAGGACTCTCAGGAGTACAATAATAAGAGTTTGTTGAAGGTTGTGTATTGTGATCCGGCAACTGGAGACAGCGGTCACAGCAAGGAACGGAGGGGAACCAGAGACAGCGGGCACGGCAAGGTACAACAGGAAACTAAGAGAACGGCAGGAACAACGTGGGAGACCGGAGCCTTCTGGAGCAGGTGAGGTGATGCAGACATATCGTGATGATGAATGTAAAGATCTTACTTGGAGTGAAGTTCTTTGACGCCAGGGAGGAGTGAGTGGTGACTACTTTCAGCTTTGTCCAGGGGGAGAGCGCAGCAGATGGAGAGTTGCTGGAGCGGGCCGACCGAGCTGACCAAGAGGAGCGGGGAAACCAGAGGATTCTTGGAGGAGTATGAACACTGGAGACAGTGAGAATCGGAGTTGAGAACAACAGTAACCTTGTAGTTCTAAGTGCCAGCTATAGCCTTTAGTTGTTTTGATCTTAGGCTTGGGTGGTCCCTCTCTGTTGGTTTGAATGTCATGCAGATCCATGCAATTGACCGATATACAGGGCCACTAAATTCTTGATGTTGTTAAAAAAGTAATTGTGTGATATTACCACTATATTTAATAACATTTTCATTTTGACCTGATCAGTGAGACTGAAAGATGAAAGAAAAAAAACTTTTCTAATAACCCAGTGTGGAAAGACTCAATGGATCAACTCATTTTGACCAGTAAGATTCCCACTGGAGGTTTAGCAAAAGCATAGAAAAATATTTTCTGTTGCATAAAGAGCTTAACTAGATTGACCTTCTAAAGCCAGGAGTTCAGGACAGATCGCAGTACCATACATACCGGTGGCCAAAACGAGTAAATAAAAACTAATGGATGAGTGAGAGGGGGTTCAGTCAAATAAAAGTAGGATGAATGAGAGACAATAAAAACAATGAATGAATGGGGAACACAGAATTTTACTGATTATTGTTGAGAAATTTGGTAGTGGTGTCTTAATACCTTAAAATAAGAGGGTATGGATTGTTGAGTTATTGTTTCAGATTGAATGATTTCAGCATAAAAGGGGAAGAGGATATGAAATCCCACAGCTTGACGTTCCTGAGTCTCTCATGGTCCAAAAAAGACGATTTTCAAAGAAAACACAATAAAAAGTATATAAAACAAAACAATTAAAAGGATAACAAGAGGGAGAAAGTATAAAGGTTAATTTCATTGGAAAGCACTGATGGAGTTTCTGACTGACAAAAATGGAACCTTACTTCTTGAAAATGATGTAGACTGAGACCTTACTAAACTCACTTAAAAAACTCACAGGAGACAGTGAATCAGGTTTAGGTTGTTTATTCACATAACGAAGGTTAAAGGCTTGGATCCAAGAAAGCACATGGATGGGAACCAGGAACTTCTTTGTAAATTGATGTGCAGCCAGGGTGAGTGAAAGGGATCCAATGTTGTGAAGGCAAAGGTAGCTATAAAGGTGGAGGTTGGTTGGCTTATGCTTGTCTGAGGGTGTTGGAGCATGGATAAGAGGAGAGGCACAAGTTTGAATGATCTGATTTATGATTTATGATCAGATGTCAGTTGGTGTTTTTCCCTTACAGAATCAAAGAAAAGGCAGTGGGTGGAATCTTCACAGATAACAAGGTGCAAGGAAACGCAAGAGATTAGGAGTGCAAGGTAAAACTTTCTCACTTGGAGCATCACAGGAGTGCTTGATGTTATCACATTGTGGTTAACAATCAACATTCGTTCAACATTCTGCTCAACATTCGTTCTCTCAGGGAAAAATGGCAACAAATCCAGGATCCTATCTCTGACCGTAATTTTATATTTATCTGTCTGACAGAAACTTGGCAACTATCTATGGACTTTTCACATCTTAATGACTCCACTCCAACTGACTTTGTTTACATCTGCGACCAGAGCCGCAGGGGCGGACTCACAATAATTTATTGCAATAACTGGAAATTCTAACGAGTGTGCATGCCTATTTTCAGCCCATTTGTAAGCAGTGTATGTAAAGTTTCTGGACCCACTCCCACCATTATTGGTACAGTTTATTGACCCACTAAGCATCACATAGACTTTTTAAATGATTTCGCTGACTTCCTTAGCCCTCTGTCTGCTCTCTCATCAAATGTTATCTTATTGGGTGATTTTAATTTTCATATTGACAACACTAAACTCACACTTACCAATGTTTTTTATTTTCCTGTCTGGACATTTACGGTTTCAATCAATTTGTTGATTTTACCACCCATGTTAAAGGATATACCCTGGAGTTGATTTGCTGTTATAGATTCAGCACTCAAAAATGATAGTTATTTCTGTATTTTTATGTAAAATAATATATAAAAAAGACATTTTAATCATAAATGGGAAAGGAGATTGCAAAATCAGCATTGATCAATTTAACACAGTCATAGGTGTTTCCTACCTCCATCAAACAAAGATATATCAACCTTCCTCTTCTGAAAAAGGCCCACCATGACATGTGCCGGTTCCCTGCTGACGAGCTGCTGATTCCCTGCGCATCACCGGAGCAACACTTTTGTCACAAGTAATATAATTGTGAGCGATGACAGATGGATTGTTGTTTGTTAGTCCACAAACAAGCCAAGTTGTATTTCTGTACGGATTAAAACAATATGCAGCAGCAGGTATTGCAGCAGCAGGTACTTAACTCATGTATTGCAGCAGGTACTTAAATCATGTATTGCAGGTACTTAAATCCTGCATTGCAGGTACTTGAATCATGTATTGCAGGTACTTGAATCATGTATTGCAGCAGCAGGTACATATGCAGCAGCAGGTACTTAAATCATGTATTGCAGCAGCAGGTACATATGCAGCAGAAGGTACTTAAATCATGTATTGCAGCAGCAGGTATTGCAGCAGCAGGTACTTATCTCATGTATTGCAGCAGCAGGTACATATGCAGCAGCAGGTACTTATCTCATGTATTGCAGCAGCAGGTATTGCAGCAGCAGGTACTTATCTCATGTATTGCAGCAGCAGGTACATATGCAGCAGCAGGTACTTATCTCATGTATTGCAGCAGCAGGTATTGCAGCAGCAGGTACTTATCTCATGTATTGCAGCAGGTACTTAACTTATGTATTGGGTTAGTTGGGAGAAATTATGGTTTTAAATTGTAAAAAAATATATTACTCCACAATAATTCTGTCCAGTTTAGTAACAGCTAAATTAGTCTATGCTTTGATTGTGTTCTTGTTTGGCTGTATGAGAATTCTGTAATTTCTTGTCTCTGTTTCGAAATGCATCTTCAAGCTCGGTTTTTCGCCCCTCCCTTGTGCGCATGCGCCTCACCGGAGCTTCCGGGTTTCAAACCCAGCGAGGGAAACTGCTTTTATTTCTGCAGCCGTAAGTTTTCCTGTTTACTTTGTTTGTTTGTTTTTAGTTCAGAATGTTTTCATGTAACTCTTCTATGTTTTACATCTACCGGAAGTTCGTATATGATTGAACTGGGCTAAATGCTGGATAAATGCGTTTTAAATCAAACTTCGTTTGAAAATCTTCACTTTTTGGTTTGGAGTAGTTTATGATAAACGTCAACAGATTTTTGTGCGACTTTATTTAATTTAGGAATCTAGACATAGCTACATTGTTTACGGCTTTTAGTAAAAGTGGATCTGGGTTTGCTTTTAGGATCTAAAAGGCATTTTTAGTGGAAACTTATTTAGCCTTTTAGCTCTTTCCAGTATTGAGCTTTTAACTACTTCAACTAAACCAGTTTTAATGTAAAGTGTCCCCAAATGTATTTAATGCTTTATGGTGTTCATACCTGGCAGTTCAGGTATAAACTGGAGAAGCTTCAGAGGCGAATAGAAGTTTTATTGTCTTGTTTTAGCACCGATGCTAACTAGCTAAGATCAGAGATGGTTAAAAACTAGCTGTACTTTTACTCTACTGTACTTTAACTTGGGCTGGTAAAATATCTGGATAGTCTATCCAGGCTTGTTTTATCTCATGTACATGTATGAGATAAAACAAGCTTTGTAAATGTTTTCCTAATCTGAACAATGTTACCCCCCCACAAAACACATTAAATGAACACGATGGACTTTTTTGAAGCAGATCTATGACAGCATCATTAGCTCCAACTCCATGATGATTAGGAAGCCGCAGCCGGTCCTGATGGATGCTTATCTGCTTTCTCAGCTCGGCCAATGGGAGTCTTTCCTGGACCTTCATGATGTGAGTTGTCAGGGCAACAGGTCTAATGTGGTTTAGTACTGATGGGTGAGTTTTGTTTGGTACTGGAAAAAGGCAGGATGTTTTGAGGATGAAGAGGTGGTGAAGAACACCTACAGAACATTTGGGCCATCTGGACCTGCAGTCTTGTTCTGCTTCAAGTCTCTCCAGCAGTCTCTTCACTTGAGCTTTAGAGACAAAGAAGTGGTAGAGCAGCAAAGGGGGCAGCGGCATCTCCTGATTTTGTTGAAGACAAACTTGTCGAAGCAGAAGAGTCCATGACAGAGGTGGAAGATATAACATTGCAGATGTGACAGGAGAGTCTTGGTTCAAATGAGTAGGGGGATGTCTGTCTTCCTGGGGAAGGAGAGATGAATGCTGAGCTTGTTCCTAAACCAAACCTGTTGAAAAATGTGTTACGTTTGTTTGCTCTGCCCAGACCTCCATCCATCTGATCCTCCTGTTGCTTGAAGCCTGTGATTGTATTCATCCTGAACCAGACACTGTCGGATCTTGTTCCTCCCTAGTTTGGTCTTATTCTGTGTATTCCTAAATAATTCCCAGCCTACCTTCCTGAATGTTTGTTTATATCTTCGTCGTATCTTTAGGAATACAGACAGTTATGCATTTCTACTTAGCAGAAACTGTGACCAAACTGTAAAAATTAAAGTTTAACTAAAAACATATTCTTGAATTAGATTTATTTGTCTAGTGAACTTTCATTGTGGCACTGGTGATTTCCTGAAAAATATTCCTTATTGTAGGGATTTTATACATAACATCTAATTAATTGATGGCTGTTATGTTTATCATCCCGGTCATTCTCTCCTGACATGACGTGACATTCAGGATATTTCTTCTTTATTGTACAGCCATGCTTTACTAGTTCTTGTTTGCTTAGCATTTAGTGCCTGGTAGCTTTTTTTTCTCAGCCCAGTACAGGATTAGTTTAGATGGGCCTTACACATGGCAATCTATAATTATTATCATTATATTATTATTTTAAATTTACTGCTCCATACTTTTAGTTTTCCTTCTTAGAACTGGTTCTATATGACCCTATAAAAATAATTTCATAGATTAGTGTATATTTTACATGAATAGTATATAAGATCATGCAAAACTTAAGATTTTATAATTACTTTTCAACTTCCTAAAGTAAATGGACTGAAATATGTAACGAATGAACTCAAAGTCAGACGTTGCCAGTGAACAAAACATTCTTTTATAAGGGAGTAAGGAGGCTCAAAACGATAAGTAAGTTGGAAAAAAGGGTTTTATGCCATTTTAAATATTAATCCTGTTTTTCTTTTTCTTTGCCCAAAAATTATTTTGAATTGAAATAAAATAAAAAATTCATCAATTTAATGCTTTAAGCACCTAATTCTAGGTCTGGGACAATTATCCCATTAAGTGGATTGCTGTTAAGGTAACATTCCTCAAGGTTTAATGTTTATTTTTTAAATTTTTATTTTTTAACATAAGTTTACGGCATGGTTTTCATTGATGGCTGCCATGATAGTTCTATTACCAATATCTTGATTGAGGATTGAGGGTTTAGGTCCGACAGAATGACATTGTTATATTGTTAATATTTTTAGTATTTGTAACAGACATTAAGACAGGACAACTTTGTCCTGTCTTAATGTCATTGAGGGGGGAAAAAAATGATTTTTGAGGTTCAAAAATCTGTTTTAAGCTGTTGTCACAGAGTTTTGACTAAATATATTCTACATGACGGTTTGATTTATGCTATAAAGTCAACTTACATTTTTCTTGGATAGCTATACTTGGTAAAGAAGATTGTTAAAGCAGGCTGATTGAACATTTTAGTCGTCATAACCTCTCTGGATGCCCATTTAAAATCTTAGGGTAATAATCCAAGTGTAGTACATGTGTAAATCACAAATGAATCACTGGTCCCTCTTTATTTCTGCCCGTGTATTTTTCCCTGTGGCCAAATTCAGAAAAGTTCAGTTAATTCTTTATTCTGAGTTTTCTGCCTGACTGACTTGTTGACTTTACACCTGAATGATCAGCCCCTCAGCTCGGCAGGCTGTTCTTGTTCGGCTGTCCTCAGCTTTTCAGGTACCACCAAAGGACATGGCAGTCAAATCTGCTCGGGATTCACCTAATGGACTTTGACAGAAAGCAGCAACATTTTTTTTTTCCTGGGAAATCCCTTAGAGGCTGAAATCTTCCTGCTGGCCTGTCCACATGGATCTGGTGTTTCCTGATTGGGGTTTATCCTGCTAATGAGCTAGTACGGGATGGATGAAGGCTCTACTGGATGAAACACAAGATCACAGTGTGGATCTGTGCTCGTCAGCTGCTCTGTGTAGCTTACTCTCAGACAGATAACCTGCCACCAATAACCTTGGACAATCACTATTGTTTAAGATAGAAAAATGTGATCTTACTGCAACAGATGCTTTGCTCCTAATTTTGCAGACAGGCAGATGCTTAGCGCTTAATGTATTGCCACATTCAGAAAGCTGTTACACAGATCCCTGTTCCCTTATCTCACTTCATGGAGGACTTTTTACTATCTACATGTTACTGAGACATATTACATGTTACATTCAACTCAGTAGAAGTAGCATAATAATTTTTCATTATTTAAACCCCAAATGGCATATTATCAGGGAACCATTAGAACCTTTTTATACTAATGAACATCTACAAACAAAACTCTTTAAAACATTTGCAGCTTATCAGGTGTTTGTATATGAAGTCATTTCTGTGAAAAAGATCTGTGCAGAATTCTAACATTCGTACGAAAGTCTGATAAATTGTTTGGTTTTTTTTTTGTAAGTAAGAACCTAAAAGCTGTGAGTACAAAGTCTTGTGAATACAACTCTGATTTCTACGCCTACAAACCCTTCCCTGCTGTGTGAAAATGAAGTTCGTTTTTTTGTTGTTTACGGGTAGAAAGTGTTGAAATGACATTGCAAGACAGAGTAATCAATCTCCGATCACATCGAACACATGATTCTGGGGAGGCAGCGCCACCATTCCTCCCTGTAACAAGGTACATTTCATTTATTTAACCATACAAAGCCATGTCACGTCACTATGCAACATAGCAGTTATAGTCCAGCGGTGCCCAATACATCTATCTGTCTGTTTGTTTTAAATATAGTCATGTTTATTTTGCCAATTATCTGCTGCCCTTATTCCGCCACTTTGGCCAGGATAATCTACACTGGGGATTACTAACAACAAACCAGATTCAGATTCATAACACAGAGGAAAAGAATGAAAAACACACAACCGAAAAAAAATGCTTTTAAAATATTTTTTAAGAGAAAACAAAATAAAAAAATAGATCATTTTAATTTCTTTTGAGGTTTATTTAGACAGCGATCAAATGCAATCCCACTAAAATCTACTAATAATCAGATTATATTCTAAATAAAACAAGGACCATTTTACAGGATGCTTCCCAGTTTTAGGCTGCAAAACCCTTCAGCCTGGATAAGTCTTTCAGTCGTATTGGCAGAGGAAGCAAGAAGTATCATCTTCTCAGGTGGTTTATTAGATGCTTTCTTTTGTGTGGAGAGACGATAGCATAGGGAATAAACTCGTTGTACTGCTCCTTTAATGGCAATGGTTTTACGACCCGGTTTTTGAAATTACAAAATCTTTTTTGAAACCTTTCATATAAAATCCATATTACTACCAGATTATTAATTTGCTGCTGTTTCTCTTCAGACATAATTTGTGGGACTCCGCCTAGTTTACGCCAAATTCTGTTCCGAATGTGGCAACAGAACTCAAGACTCATCAGACCAGGCAACGTTTTTCCATATTGTCCAATTCCGGTGAGCCTGTGTGAATTGTAGCCTCCGTTTCCTGTTCTTAGCTGACAGGAGTGGCACCCTGTGTGGTCTTCTGCTTCTGTAGCCCATCTGCCTCAAGATCGGACGTGTTGTGCGTTCAGAGATGCTCTTCTGGATCACTTGGTTGTAATGAGTGGTTGTTTGAGTTACCGTTTCCTTTCTATCAGCTCGAACCAGTCGGACCATTCTCCTCTGTCCTCTGGCATCAACAAGGCATTTTTGCCCACTGAACTGCCGCTCACTGGATATTTTCTCTTTTTTGAACCTTGCTCCGTAAACCCTAGAGATGGTTGTGCGTGAAAAACCCAGTAGATTAGCAGTATCTGAAATACTCAAACCAGCCCGTCTGGCACCAGCTACCATGCCACGTTCAAAGTCACTCAACTCGCCTTTCTTCTTTATTCTGATGCTCGGTTTGAACTGCAGCAGATCGTCTTGACCATGTCTACAGGCCTAAATGCATGAGTTGTTGCCAGGTGAGTGGCGGATTTGACATTTGGACAGGTGAGCATCATTAAAATGAGGGCTAACGATGGCTAATGGACCTAAGAGCAGACAATTTTAATGTCTGTGAATCAGGTTAAGTAAATATCCCAATTGCAGACATTCATTGAACACCTGGACAGCTCCGGGCACAGATACTGATTGACACCAACTGAGTCAAACAGTTAACATCTCTCCTTAAGTGACTAGCTGCATAAATGAACCAACTACTGAAGAATGGCCCCCAACCCCGATGGCTGACCTCTTTCTGCAACTTAAAAGCACATGTTGGGCACACAGATCTACAAAATAAGAGACAGAAACTCCATGAAGCTGTTATTGTCTCTACTTATTTCTCTTGATTGTGTTTTTAAAAAAAAAAGAAAAAATAATACTTGGTTTTGTTGTTTTCCCTTCAGGTCACCATAACATCATGGCGGTGTATGAACTGTCAGAGGGGTCGGGGCCAGGCTCCCAGGTACCTTCGCACCTGACCAGGATTCCCTTAGCCCTCCTCAACCTAAGCACTAACTGCACCAACAAATCAGTCAAGGTTTGTGTGGCTCAGCTGGCTAACAGCTCTGTGAAAATGAATGAAAAACTGGAAGTGCAGAACTTTTCAAAGATTTTGTGAACTTTTATAGAGCTTTTAATTTTTTCAGACATCTCCCCACTTGACTGCATTCATGACCTTTTAAAAAAAAGAGTGTAAACATTTCGGACATCATCCAAATAGAGGTTAGATCAGGGGTTGGAACGACTTATTTGTTTTTCTTTTGCTGCCTCTATGCGCTGTGATGTAAAAATTCTAAGACTTACTTTGCTGTCTGCTGTTATAAATTATCAGAGGGAAAAGATCATATTGAGGTAAAGTGAGTTTCAAACCAAAGCTTTCATAAAGAGATGCCCTGAAGAGTCACTGCCTTTTATGGGATTTGAGGCAGCTCTAGCATAGATACAAATTCAGTTCTTTGGTTCTTTGATGCTTGATGTGATATGTTAAACTGGACTACTGAGAACTTAAGATGTTTGAGTCATTATTGAATTTTTTTTTGTTTTGTTTTTTTCTCAGGGTAAAGTGATACATAAAGGGCCACTTGTGAGGGTAGGAGCTGATGACTTCATCCTGAAAACTGTCATTCATGGTAAATGACAATAAAAAATAAAAGATAAGTTGTAACATAACTGTACAGACTGAATCATTGTATCCATTGTAGTACCACAAATGGAACTCAGATTTAGTTTTAAAACCCACAGACGGCAAACAAACGCCGAGTTTGGACTGCAGATATTAAAGCCGGGAAAAATATGTGGACTTAAACTCATTAATTGCATATAATTGCAATACCATGACAATCCCACTCAGCTCAATCATGTCGGAAAACATCTGTAGACTGTAGCTGGTCTCCAAAACAGTAGTGTTTGTTTGGGGGAAAGAAGGGTTTCCCATAATGTAGCAAGTAGACGGCTAAACACAACACTCAGTGAAATGTTTAACCATACACAACCTGTTTATATGGACCTAGACGCACACACATATAACAGCTAATTTCTCTAGCTTTGGGTTCAGCAACACATGTTGCAAGTGTTCATACCACTGGCAGATTTGGTTTTAGATAAGGACGCAGTATCCGGGTTGTCAGCAATAACATTAGACGGGGTGCAGAGGCTTGGTCCTGGGTAACACCGGATATTTCAGCTTGCTAATTCCCACAAGGGTTAGGTTTAGAGGATTTTTTATAACCAATAGGTTTCCTCTGGTTGGAAGTACTATTAACCTATTGAAGGAGCTCAATCAGAGTCAAGTCCATGTACATTGTTTTTTCCAGTGACAAAAACCCAGCCTCAGTCCAGAAATCCCAATTTTCCCAGCCACTGTTGGCTGCTGTCAACACTTCCAGAAATTCATTTTTAAACTCGCAAACTTTAATAAATTCAGTTTATTTTTATAGCACCAATTTACCACACATGTAGTCTCAAGTCACGAAACCAGAAAAAAATAAATGATTTTTTAAAAATCAAATCAGTTTAAAGAGTTTCAAATACCAGCAGATTGCATCGACTCGATGACTTTCAGGATTCACTCCTGCTGGACCTGCATAATGTTAGGTTAACATCAGAATAAAAGTAGAGCATCGAGAGATTAATGACTGAAACTTTTAAAATGATGTGGCCTCCACTGTTCTCAGGCGTTGCTCAGGTTAACAAGTCCGTCCTCAATGGTCAAAATGATGGCGTTAATGATAATTGAACATCATTTTGAAACATGTTTTTATGTATTAAGTAACAGATAAAAATGGAGGAACAGGTTTTTCCTCACTGATATGAATTTTATCCCTGGAGTAGATGCAGTCACACACTAACTTCTTAGTTTGCTAATGAATTTTAATCACGTAGGTCTTTTCATTTGGCCACAAAGCATCAATGTTAGCTCACTCCGAGATTGTCTCAGGATTTTTTTGCGATAAGAGATTTTTCATGACCATAGATCGTGAACCTTGCATAAAGAAGTACTGTCATTAAAGCCAGAAAGCTAATGGCCAAATAGCTCCCACGTTTAACCCCCTAATATAAGCTTGTTATACCCATCTCCTCATAAGAAACTCAGGTTGATGTGTTTTACTAATAAAATATATCAATGATGTTTCCTTTTTTTCAGAAGAAGATGATGACATGCACAGTGACTGCTCTCAGAAGACTTCCATCAATATCGTCATTTTTGGAGCACTAGCTGAGAGCTTTAGTGACAGAGTCGGTCCAGGGGTAGGTTTGCTTAACCACAAGGTTGAATTTGATTTGTTCAGTTTTTTATGTAGCCATAATTCAACAAATATTGTCTTAAGTTACTTCAGAAAGATAAAATTCAATCCAATGTAGTTATGCTATGTTGGAACATCCATGGTTTATCCAGAAATAGAGGAAAGCTGGTCCTGCTGAAGAAGTCGTTAGTGGCTTGGGATCCACATCTGATGAAAATGTCCCTTCCTAGAGGACACAGAAATGGTGAACAGCTTGGTGTAGGTTCAGTAGCTACTTATTCACTCATTTACTCTCAGAAGATGAAAGCCAGGCGTCTGCCAGACCTATGAAAATAGTATCTGCCATATAAAATATGTTTGATTGGCTGGTTACCTTAGACCAGGCTTCACTTCAAGTTTTTGTTTGGTACTAGACCAAAAAAGTATTCAGAGTGAAGGAATACCTTTGTCATTCTAACAGGCGTGTTCTGTCTGGTTGCCGAATTTAATTGAGTTATTTTTCCCCCTTAGCTGTGTTTAAATCCTCTGTTGCTCATTCATAACTGACCTGTCGGCTATGAAAACAATTAAAAACATTACAGTACAGGTCTGTTAAAGTCCAGCCTTTTGTTTTGGGTTTTTTATCTCTGCCAGTGTTAAACATCTACAGATTGAAGCTTTTTGCTCATGTCAGTCTGGGTGGATGTCTGCGTCTTGAATCCCACTGTGGTGTTTGCTTCCTCTTCAGTTGTGTTTTAGTGGAACCTAAAGCTGTGAGTTAGGAACGTTTTGCTTCAGCCAGATATCTCACACATAACATCGGATCAGAGGTCATCCAGGCTCGGCATCTCTGCGGCAAGAGCTGAAGGTTTTCTTTCATTTTCAAGGTTTTCAGGAAAGCTTATAGGTCAAAGAAAAACAGTCTTCAGTCATAAAATTGTCTTTGCAGGTATTTTCTGTGTTGCTTTCATAACCTAAAGGCTTCTACCTCTGCTGCTGGTTCCCTTTGGGATTACAGATCTATATGGATCTCTCTGAGTTTACGTGGATCTACTCTTGGGTTTATTTATCAGCTGTTTTTTTGTGTGTTTTCTTGCAGGATGTGGTTTTGGCCTCTGGCTTTACTGTGGGTAAATCTCCCACAGCTCAGAAGGACAAGTTCCACCCATGTAACCTGCTGCTGTCAGGAGTTGATGCGAGCATCTATGTGAGGACTTTTAGAAAGCTCCAAATGATCTACGCTGAGGATGTTCTTATGCAACAGACTTTAAACGAAGCATCAACTGAGCTTTTCTCTTTAGTGCATCTATGAATCCAAACCTCATTGTTGATTATCCTCAATTGATCAACTTTATTTTAAGTTCCTCAGCATACCTTTGCGTCTAAACTCTTCTACTGATGTTCTCTTAAGGTTTCCAAACAAAAACCTACTGATTCCAGATCCCTGGCCAGCAAGAGAAGCCCCTTGATTTCTGCTAAGGTGAGTCAGGAGCAGGTCTCCTCACCGCAGAGACTTGGGGTGTGTCTTGACTTTAGCTTGTCTGTGAATAGATCATGAATGACTTTGTGGTCTAGTTTAATCCAGACCCAATTCCTTTAATTTTTTTTATCTTTATGCGTGTCTATACAACATATATAACAACACAATATATGTTGTCTTTCAGTTTAAAAATGTGTTTGTTTCTACAAAACTAAGAAGAAAGTTTGTGTTTTCCTCTAAGCAGACCAAACTACTTTGAGCTTAGCTCCTCCTCGGCTGGATAGCTCAATTGGAATGTCACTAGACTTCAAATCCAAAGCTCATGGGTTCAAATCCAGCCTAAAAATACACACCACAGCCTAAGGACTAAGGTATTCCCTAAGGAGCCACGGTGTGGGTCCTTAGGGAATACCTTAGGCAAAACCCTTTGCGCTACTGCCTACCTGGCGCCTGCAAAAATGGCTGCCCCGGTGTGGTTTACACCTACGGGATCAATAAAGTATACATTATTATGATAATAAACTCACAGTAGTCTGAGTTTATTGTTGTTTCCTTTCAGGGTCCTAGGACGGTCAAAGCTCCAAAATACATATATGTTCGTCTGAACCAACTGAAGAATGCAGCTACTGTGAACGTTTATGGCGTGGTGGTGTTCTTCAAGCAGCCTTTTAAGAGCCGTGGCACAGGTCAGTAAAACATTGTCTCAGCTCAGAATTAGAAGAACCAAATCAGTTTTCCATCTGCACAGGGTCCAATTTTACAAACAGGGACTTCTAAAAGAACACACAACCCATTTTCACACAGAATGAATTATTTAAAGCCTGTTGAGATCGTCGATTTGGATTTTTTTATGATATATTGTGGTTCTATCACCATAACGATAAGTAATGATTAAAAAAATACTTTTGTTAAAAAACATTAACATAAATCATTTAAGCACCATTTTTTTCTTCTAAAAAAACTTTTTTTTTTTTAAACATCATACATTTTAATTGATCATGTGATGATAGACAATAATTCTTAATATGACAAATGTATCACAATACCAATAAACAATACAATAAATTCAAAACTTAGCCTGTATTTCTGTCAGTGTGATGACTCTTACATGAAAACAACAACTTTAGTCTTACAGAAAATTGAGAAAATGTGAACTTCGTAACTCAGGGTGTCACACCTTAATCAGCTCAGATTCGTCAACGTCTAATGGGTAGCTCACTCTAGGTCAATAGTACAAAATTAATGCGGAAGATGGCCGACTGGAGAACTGGAGTCCACTTGGAAGAAAACAACATATTGGCTACAAATGACACATTTTAAATGCCAAACCAGACACAATGTCAGAGGCGTCCCATTTGGGGTGAGAAAGACAAATAAACTGGACTTTTGTTCATTTCCCAAACAGTCTTTCAGTCTTGCAGGGGCCTAGCCAATCTCCAGACCTCAACACTAGAAATTTAGTCGAGGGAGATGAAAGTCTCCTAAAATGCTGTTTGTCAAACACCAGATTTAATTGAATGTAATTTAATTTACCGGTTGGTTAGATAACATTTTCTCTTAAGTTTTAATTTGGAATTTAGTTTATCTTTCACGTGCTTTTTATTGTCTTTAGAAAGTCTTTTTTTCCCAGCTTTGTTTCCCTTAAAAGTAGCAAATAAGACATCCTGACTGTTCCTGTTTCTTCCCTTCAGCACTTTCAAGTCCACCACAGAGTTGCAACTGATTAGAGTTCTGTCTCAACAGATTACTGCTCCACTCTCAAGATCACTGATCAGTCTGAGCAGAAGATCGGATGCACCATCTTCTGTGAGAAACTGGACGATCATCCCAAAATCTTTCAGAGTGGAGACATTGTCCGCATGCACAGAGTCAAGGTCTTCAGATCACTTTGTTTTTGCTCAAAATAAACCGTTACAGTCTTACTTTTAGGGCTGCACGAAATAACGGGAATGTCATCACATTTCATTTTGCACAATATTCATAATGCAAACTTTTTTTTTGCAAATATACTTTTAAAGATTTAAAGTTTTAAGTTTCATATTGAAGCAATATTCAACAGTAGAACAGTCCCATGGTAGTAAGAGCTCAAATTGACACAAATCAATTTTTCAAAAAGGTTAAAGGTTACACACAGCAGGGAGCACATGGAAGAGAACTGATCTGTTAGAACTGCCAAATAAAACTCATCTTTTCTGGACAGGTGGAGTTGTATAACAACTCCCTCACACTAGTCAACACATCTGGTTTCTCTGTGGTGACTTTTGCCGGCGCAGTGGGTGGAGCCATCGAGCCTCGGACGTCTAGTAAGACGTTCCACTTTGACGACGACGACCGTCGTGTTGTGGAGGAGCTGAGATCCTGGGCTGCCAGCCAGGCTTTGCTCCAATCAGCTTCTGCTGCCGTTCCTTTGTCCGCGGTTCAGCCCAATGCCTACTTTGACCTCACCTGCCAGCTGCTGGCCAAAGCCTGCATTGATTCCACCTGCACTCTGCTTAGGGTAGAAACACTGCTTCATTTCTCCTGCATGTCTTTATTGTGGAAATGATGAATAACACTGGGATAAAATTTGATTGTAAACTTGACAAAGATATTTCCTGTTGCTGTGTGAACACTGATTAGACAAGGTCAGTTGTTGGTTGACATATATATATATATATATATATATATATATATATATATATATATATATATATATATATATATATATATATATATATATATATATATATATATATATATATATATATATATATATATATA
>JAVLVB010000646.1:2665803-2701722 GCA_032876305.1 Orestias chungarensis
CGCCCGCTATCCAACTTGTTCCAGCTGCAGATTCTCTCATACCACGTGACATTACGCTTTACACGAGGCCAATGAGGAATATGAATCACAACCATATTATTCATTTCATTCCGTCCCATCGGTCAGAGTCAACTTTTTGAAGTAGCATTAACAGTCTCGGTGGGTGAGTGTACTCAGGCTAACTGGCGTTGTCGGCCTCCAGCTAAGCCCCGCCTAGTGAAATACATCACATTGTTTAAATTCTGTGAAGGGGCCTATAAATAAGAAACTTGTGTTCAGTCTAACTAGCTTTCTTTATGGCTTGTTGTCAGAGTTTTACTGCATTTGTTTTAGGGAAGAAAATATATAAATACTTTTTTTTTTAAATCAAAAAATTATTGGATGGCTATGACATATTTTAGGTTGGCTCAGACTATGATCTGAATTCAGTTAGGCTTAGATTTAGGGTTAGGCGGTAGAAATCCATGACAAATCAATGGAAGTCAATGCAAATTCCCCACAAGGATATAGTCACAGTGTGTGTGTGTGTGTGTGTGTGTGTGGCAGGTGTAAGCGGTGCTCCAACGCTGTGCTGAGGGAGCCGAGCACTGAAGGAGTGGAGATGATCGACGAGAAGATCATATCAGAGGGTGAGACGTGGTCCAGTTCCTGTTCTGTTGTACGCATGTGAAATGAAGACATTGTAAAAAAAGTAACCATGGTAACACACATTAGAAGTTCAAAGCAAAACACTGAACTAAAATCCCTGAACTAAATCAAATGACATATAAAACCATGTTGTCATTACTTCATTTACGAAGTCTCAGCTATGTGAATATAAACACACTAAAGTGCCAAATCTCCAACCGGTCGCTCGTACTGATCCAGGTTCTGCTGGAGGTTTCTTCCTGTTAAAGGGGAGTTTTTCCTCTCGACTGTCGCCACATGAATCCTCAGTATGAGGGATTATGGGTAAAGTCCAGCTGTCGTCTCGTGTTCTGATCCAGGAGGAGTGAATGCTGCAAGTCAATGATTCCATGAATCTGTTGGATTTACTCTGACTGGAAACTTTTTAAAACTGATTTGTTTATGATGTATTTGTAATTTAAAGGAAATTATTTCCTTGTAAAGCTTCTCGAGACGACATCTGTTGTAAACTGCCGTTACAAAAGTAAACTGATGTTGAATCTTGAATCATTTTCAGAAGTGTTACAGCTCTGAAAACAGGTTTCAGCTGCAGATCCAGAAACCCATTTTGATTTGCTGGCAACAGTTACACCCCCCACAAGCTTGTTTCATCCATCCACCCACTTAGTTTATTCAATCATTCATAAATCAGTTTCTTCTCCCTTTCAGCTTTGGATGACCGTGTGGTGATGTTTATGTGGATTACTTGATGGCTGTTGCCACCCGTCTATTTGAGAAAACATAACATGAGAAAGCTCATAATAGTTAAATTAGCTTAAGTTGCTGATCTGAGATCAGCTCTTCCTGATTTCCGCTGAGCTTCAGTCTGGCTCTGCTCGGCAGCCCTCGGTGTGCAGCTGCTGCAGTTGGTCTTGCTGATGAAGCTGGAGCTGCAGGACGCCACGGACACTCTGGACGTCTTCCTGTGGAGACATGCTGTGAGTTCCTGATTTTTAAGTATGTCTTGCTGAGGCTAGAAAAAATAAAATACAGTCTGAACAATTCTCCTGTACGCTTGTTTGAAGAGAGGGTAAATGGCGACACAGATGGTGAGATGGGGAATTGCAGACATACTGTCACGATTCCCTTCAACATTTAATTGCATTCTATGTGGAACTTTAACCACAGACTGACTTTTTATAAATAATTATAAAACCTGAGGATTAAAGGATTAAAACGACCCTCAGTTCTAAACTAAAGTCTGCACAATATTCACATGTTTTCTTATGATCACATTCGTCTCCCAGATGATCACTGGGGTGACATTCTGCAGATTAATGCATAAAACGGATTTCTCTAAACATGTAAATACGGTGGTGGTTGCTGCTGCTGGAACTGCTGGAAGACGCTATGGAAGAACCTTAAAATTGCTCCAGTATTATAATCAGTTGATTAACTGTTAACATAGAGCTAGAAGGGCTCCATTTGTAACTAAATGCTTGTATTTAACTAGAAAGAGTGGGAATTCTAATAAAAGTGTCCATATCAGACTATATCATGCTCATGAAAAATGTAACGGCTCGGTGGCTTGGCCCGACACAACTTGTTTATCCTGACAGAAAACAACATAGGGAAGACTGCAGGCAGGATTCATAATGAGTCCATGCAAAACTAAGTTGTGGAATCATTATTAGCCCCTGAAAAATATTCAAGTAGAACCTGCAGGGCTAAATATTAACCAATGACATCAGACAAACGTCAAATAATCCCAAAAATTCCAGAAGAGTTGAAAATAAGACAGAGAGAAGAACAAAGTTCAATCCATTTCTCCCGGCAATATTAATATGTAATGCTGTGTGCACACAGAACTCATCTGGAGCGTCAAGAGCGTCGAGTTTACATGCAAAGTCTATGTAGACGCGCGTGTAGGAGTGTGAAAAGCACCTCCAGAGCGTTTAGAGCATCTTGAAACGGTTGACGCTCTAGAAGCTTGAGTTGGGAAAATTGAACTTTCTGTGCTGGATGCTTGAGCGTAGACCAATCATAAAGCGCCTTCTGTGTGACGTAGTGACAAATTTCCCAACGGGGCGGAAGTTTCTAAAGTAATAATGGCGGGATAGATTTACGGTCGTTGTCTTCGTTGAAATTGACCCTCATCAGCGCCGCTCCTGGGGTAGAAGGAGAAAATCACTAAACTCTGAATGCTGCTGAATTTTTCCAGCATATTTTTCTGATATGGCGCCGAGGCAGCCGACAACGACACTCTCTTGTTTTAACAATTTTTTTTTAAATAAAGCCAAGCCGCTCTCTCAATTTCATTCGCCCTTGTTCACAAAGACAGTTGAAGAGACCAGAAGTGGGGACACTTGACCCACGTTTGAAGCGTCTGACCCTAAAAAGGCACAAAATGTAAACCTGTCTTGAAGCGTTAGACACGATTTTGACGCTCCAGACGAGTTGTGTGTAAACGCAGCCTAATGTGAGGTTGCTCTACAGTGAACCCTCTGCAGATAAGTGTGAAAAAAGGATTATTTGTAGAAAGATCCAGAAAGAAACTTTGATAGTGATTAATTTCCGTTTTGACATGGATTTACTTTTAATTAGAATTAGGTTTTTCCTTCAGCAGGAGCCCTTAATTATGGGATTCCACAAAGTCTCACCTACATTGGCAATATGTCCACCGGGACATTACCTTAAAAAGAAAATGAAGACTGATGGGGTCGTGTGTTCATGACTGAATGGAACTTGTTCACTGCAGCCGACAACAAACATTTGTTTTCCAGGAGCCTTAGTGTAGAAGCGTTTTGGTCAATGGTGAATTCTCCTCTTTAGGGGTTTCTTGTTGCATTTTTTCTCCTTAAACATGTGATTTTTTATAAACAATCACGGAAACATAAAATAGTTGTGGAGTTAGAGTAATTAGAGTATTACTACTTGGCCGATACTTTAATTACAATAAAGTACAGCCTTGTTTCGTGTTACACTGTTGTACTGTTCAGTTACAAATACATAGACGTATTCACACAGCAAACTTGTGTTCCAGATCAGATTCTGTTTAAATCATGTAAGGAAAAATGGATGAAAAGAATAGATGCATTCACATCTAGAGACTGGACACCGCGTATACTAAATCTATTTCTTATTCCTGGTCGATTTAAATTTGAGATGAATAAACCGGAGACGCTTCTTAAAGGTTTTGGATAATATAGATGCTTTCTAGGTGAACTTAAGTATTTTTGCTTTTATCTTTAGGAGCTTTTCTTCAGTGTGGCAGCAGACGATGTCTCAGCCAATCAGGAGGCACAGAACAGCATCCATCAGACTATGGACACCCTTTGTCCAGCAGGTGGCAGCATGGGTATGGCAATGCAAACCCCTGAGATCTTTTTACTACATCCAGCACATTTTAGTCCCAACAGTCCAGGATCAGTGCAGCTCTGAGACCAATTTCTCTTCCTTCCCCTCCTGAGAGCGCAGCGAGCTTGACATTGTCTCATGTTGGACCCGTTTACAGGTGAGCGCCCGTGGCTCGATCTGTGTCTGAGGGCGTACCGGACAGAGGGGGTCGAGAGGCAGAACCAGACCTGCTACCAGATCTGCAACACTGTTCTTCTCAACCCTTCATCCAAAAGATCAGACCCCGCTTGAACCAGAACGTTTCAGGCTCAAACTGAATCCCACAGGAACACAGATCAAGTGTCTTGATGCAAACCTGTGTCTAGCACTGAAGGTATTTTCTCCACCATAGCTATTTAATGTCTGTCAAAATAAAAGCCTACATCATTAGGTGTTAAATCCTGCGTGTGTCTGATTCTGATTTCTGTTGGTGCTCAATATTTGGCCTCATATGTGCTCCTGATGGCCAGGGTACGTAAACCACTGCCTGTTTTTAACTTGGCCTTCTCATATTGTACCCCAGTCACAGTTGTGTTGTGCCAGGACTCCAGAGTTGTGAGCTATGATGTCTTAAAGCAGCTCAGACTCTCAGAGCATCTGGATTTAACCACTGAATGGAAGTTAAACCAGTTTCATTTACTTCTGGGTCACACCTGAGGACTTCTGAGACTTTGCAGAAGTTCCTCCTCTGACAACTCGGCGTCTCCCTGTAATGTGTCCGAGTCTTTCTATGAGGACATTGTGATCCACTGGATCAGAACCACAGCTGAGATCTAGTGCTGTAGGCACGCATTAAACGTGGGTGGGTGATGAATGAGTTGTTGTTCCAGTAAAAGGCTTAGAGAGGCAAAGCTGCTCCTCCCCCTCAGATGTGGATCTGTTCTAGATCCAAGCCTGGTAGATCCAGCCCTTCTCTGACTCCCAGCAGAACCTGGAGATGGACCGGAGTCGGTGGGTCGCTCCGCTGCTGCTCTGCTGGCTCCTCCTGGCTCAGAATCCCGGTACCGTCGCCAGAACCGGCTGGGCTGCGGTCCCGGACGGCGACACGCCGGAATCAGCCGAAGCGCAAACGGACGTGCGTGACATCGCTGCGCACAATGTTCGCGAACCCGCACAAGGAACTCTGGACCGAGCCAGAACCGCGGAGAACGCTCGGGGATGGAGCCAGAACCGCAGGAGGCGGAGCGAGGTTCGGTCCGTCTCTGCGGCCCAGCAGCAGGACGGCTGGTTCCCCCCGGAGTTCAACGGCAGCAGCTACGAGCCGCGGAACCGAACCAAGCTCCTGAAGAACCCCTTCTCTCCGCTCCGTGCCGCGTCCTACGGCGCATGCGCGCTGCTGCTGGTGGCCGCGGTCATCTTCAGCGCGGGGATCGCGGCCAACATGGCGCTCATGTGCTTGGTGTGTCACAGCTACCAGCTGAGGAGCGTCTGCAGCTCCCTGCTGGCCAGCCTGGCGCTCTGGGACTTCCTGCTGCTCTTCTTCTGCCTGCCCCTGCTGGTCCTCCACCAGCTCACGGACAGGTGGCTGCTGGGAGATTTCTCCTGCAGGATCATCCCCTACCTGGAGGTGAGAGGTCACCAGCTGTCTGCAGCCCCACCAGAGCCTCCATGGTCGGTGCTCTGCTGTCTCCAGACTCCATGTTCACAACATAGTTGCAGAGATTAACCCTGACATTGAAGGAACCAGAACCTCCTCCCTAATGTTCTATAAAGAACATTTACGGCCAGAACCTGAACAGCTGATATAGATAGATGGATAGATCCACAACATCTTGATCAGATTTAAGTCCAGACTTTGACTAGACTACTAAAACATTCTTGAATGGGTTCAGGAGCAGAAATGACACATGTAGATTCACACATGCATGAAAATGAAAGTATATAGAAAGAAAAGTAATAACCTGCACTGTAAGGGCAACATTACATAACTTAAAATCCACTCCACCTAATAATGTGCAACTTTTCTATGTGCCAAATAAGATATTGCATAGAATATTTGCAAGAACTTAAATGGATGGATGTGTTTGTTTTCGTTCCTGCAGAACAAATAGAATGTTTCCATAAATTACAGCGAGTCATTCAGAAGCTGAAACATCATCTCCGCTTGTTCGGCTGTTTGGTCTGAAAGGCAGCATCAGATTTCCTGCTGGTGTTTGAGGGCCTTCCAGATCCGCCACTTTTCGCTCGTAAAATCATAAAATATTTTCCCAGCTGACCTTGAGGTACAGTTGGAGTTGGTTTGATCGGCTCTTCCTAGTCTGAATAGAGCAGCTGGTAGTTTAACCTGGTGTGAAAAGAAAAAATTGCAACAATGTGCTTGTCGACTTTCAATTTACTAATTATAATGTCTAATTAATATCCATCCATTTTCTATACACCCTCGTCCCTGTTGGGGTCGGGTGGGTCTGCTGGCGCCTATCTCCAGCTTACAACGGGCGAGAGGCAGGTGTACACCCTGGACAGGTTGCCAGTCCATCGCAGTGCCTAATTAATATCATTTTTTTATTATAAACTGATATGTAATAATATCTAAACAGCCAAAAATCCCACCTATAATACAGGAGGATAATCAGCTGATTATCAGTAATGAAACAAAAATGACTGGATTTCAAACGAACAGTCTCCAGTTTAATAGAAACATTGCCATTAGAAAATAAAGGCTGCTATATTTTCACTGTTTCTTGACTATGTTTTCCTTTGGCATCCAAAACGGATTTCACATAAACGACAATTTTCTATCTCTTCCTTTTTCTTTGACCTTGACCATCTAATTTCAACTACAAAATCTTACCAACAATTTTTTTGTCTAGTTTGTAAAGCAGTATTTTAACAACCTTGATATACGACAATGCTAACGTACGGGTAACCTTTCTGGAAGAAACAAAAGCTCGTGTTTAGGTTACATTGGCAGGTTACTTTAATGTGGTTCTATAAGTCTCACCTTGTTTTAATTTGAAACAATTTGCCAATGGTAATCGTTCCTTTTTCGTCATCTTAATCCTTTTGTATTGTTATAGGACTGTGATGTTAGCACTAGAAACTAGATAGAAGTACTGAGTAAGATTTGTTGTTTTGTGGTGTAGAGGAGGCTGAACTCACTCAACCAGCAAACAAGTATTAGCATAAAAAAACGAGTGAAACCAAGTGTTCATTGAAACAGCTCATCAGGTGCTGAGCTGTGTAGGACGAGTACTGGCAGGTTCAGTGGTACCGCAGGTCTGGGCTGGTGTGATGATGTCTGTGCACTTTTTCTATCACTACTTTCTGGTTTTCCATCTATCCCCAGGTTGCATCACTTGGGGTCACCACGTTTACGCTGTGCGCTCTGTGCATCGACCGTTTTCGAGCAGCCACCAATGTGAAGATGTACTATGAGATGATTGAGAACTGGGCATCCACCACATCCAAGCTGGCTGTCATTTGGGTCGGTGCGCTGCTGCTGGCTTTACCTGAGCTGCTCATCCGGCAGTTAGTGACGGAGGACAGTGACCCGCCAGGTGTGACGCCCTGTGAACGCTGTGTGGTTCGGATCTCGACCGAGCTACCGGACACCCTGTACGTCTTGGGCCTAACCTATACCAGCGCACGGCTATGGTGGTACTTTGGCTGCTACTTCTGTCTGCCAACGCTGTTCACGATCTCCAGCTCGCTTGTCACTGCCAGAAAGATCCGTCATGCTGCGCGAGCTTGTGTACGAGGAAGCCAGAAGCAAATCCAGCTTGAGAGCCAGATGAACTGTGCCGTTGTGGCCTTGGCCATACTTTACGGCTTCTGCATCATCCCGGAGAACATCTGCAACATCATCACAGCGTACATGGCGGCGAGCGTCCCTAGGAGGACGCTGGACATCCTGCATCTGGTCAGCCAGCTGCTGCTGTTCTGTAAGTCTGCGGCGACCCCCGTCCTGCTGTTGTGCCTCTGCCAGCCGTTCACCAGAGCCTTTCTGAACTGCTGCTGCTGTTGCTGCGAGGAGTGCGGCCCTCCCCACAGCGACGAAAATGAATGTGCCACAACCGAGCTGGAGCCGTCGCCGTTCAGCACCATCCACAGGGAGCCTTCCACCTCCGCAGGGTACTCTGCTGTGGGGACACACTGCTGAGATGATCAGGGGGCGCAACCGCTCCAAGCTGTTTGAATCTGAGACCCCCAATGTTGAACTGTGAGAGATGACAGATTCAGAATGCAAATGTGTGTCAAGTCAGTGTTTACTGAACTGAATAGGGGATCCACTAGCTTCATAGCTTTTACATGTTTACCTGCCTAATAGGCTACAAATGACTCTTCAGTTTACATGAGAGGACAAAATACATCATATTTATTTTGTCATTTTTTTCCCCTCATAATCTAGTATGAAAAGTTCTGAAATCTTGTCTTGGATCCCACCTCTGGCGAACCCACTGCTGTCACATGTATGTAAAAGCAAAAGTACGTTAGGGATCAATTAACGTATGCCTTGGCTTTAGGAACTTTATTCACACAATGGATTCCGCCCCGGCTGAACAGTTTTTTTTTTTTTTTGCTTTGTGAAAAGAAATCTGTCAGTATTAGTTCACTTAGTGTTGAAACATGTTGGTATACTAGCTGTTTGCTAAGGTTGTTGTGAAGGATTTGAGTATTTTCGTTTTAGTCTTATGGTGAAGTAATAAAAATTGAAATGTTTCTAAAAGAAACCTTTGTCATTTAAAAATAAGTCGCTTGCTTCTTTTTCACCAGTTTTTCTTAGAGAGGAAAAAAGAAATGTAAGATTTCTTCCAGTCGTTTTGTCGCATTAACCCTTCAGATTATCACACAGATTATATAATCAGAGAACCTGAGAAACTAAAAAAAAAGTCGTTTTGGAATAACGAGTTCAGATATTAGGGGGGAAAGTTTGACTTTTTACAACAATATAATTGCTCTCCTTTTAAAATCTTGTTTTTTAAACTGTGATTATTCCAATTAAAGAAGAAATGATCAAACTGAACCTGTATGACAACATGAAGCAAACACATCATGTCTTGACTGGAAGGAGTTTAGCATCAGAGTTCAGTCAGTAATTTAGGTCTGTTAATACGTAGAGAAAACATGGAACAGAAGAGATAAAAAAAAAAACGAACAACGTCTGAAGCTCTGCAGGGCCCACTCCCCCAGTCAAGGTCAGAGTTCATGATGAGACAGCGACTGAGTAAAACGGACCTGCATGAGAGTTCCTAGATCAAAACCACAGCTGAACAAAATCCTCTTGATTAGCTTCAAGTTTTATGTATTTCCAGAAGAAAAAAAAAGCTTAACTTCTTGGTGTGTGTCCAGTTCAGGTATCAAAGTAATCCTGCATATTAGAAAAGAAACACTGAACAGTAGTAAAACACAGCGGTCCTAATCAAAGTCCTTTAAACACTTGGTTAATATTATAAAACCACTCAATGTGGCTGAATTAAAGCAATTCGGCAAAGTGGGTCAAAATGTGAGTCACAATTTATGGAAGAGTGATAAAAGATGCACATCCAGTTATCCCTTAAGGAAATTATTGAAAAAACTGATCCTCGTTAGATCACATTAAACATAAGTCTAATGTCTTGAAAGGGAAACATATCACCCTTTACTTTCTGTTCTACCTGCTGGTGTTAAGCTGACTTTTATAACTTTTAGAATTTTGACACAAAGTTCTGTCACTGTTAATTTAGAAGATTGAGAGAGTCAGACAGAAAGAGAACGTTCAGTATAGAGCTGAAATGTTGAACTGTGGAGAAGGTTTGTTAATATGTTAGTCTGGATGATATTTGTCTTGCAATCAGGCAGAATGCAGGTTCAGTTCCAGCTGCCTGGTCACATGTTAATGTGACCCTGGGCAAGGCACTTAACCCCAAGTTACCATGTATTGGTGATGAATGTGGCTTCAGTGTAAAGTGCAAGACACAGTAAAGCACAAAGGAAGGCGAGAAAGTGGACAGCAAAAATAAAGCATTTCTGATACTATGGCACCAACTAAATGGGTTCCACGTGAATGCTCCACAGCTTCCTGTCCATACATCCTTCACTGTCTGCTCCTGGAAATGGATTTGGATTTATTTCAGTGTCTAGGGCAGAGATTACGCTTGGATAGGAACAGATTTTATTGATTGATTTAGTTACACTTAAAGCTGAAAATCTGATTCTGAAACTTACTAGTAAAAATACATTTGTTATTGGGAATGTTTGAAAAAACATTTTGAAATATCTTTTTTTGTTGTTGTAATTCTTGAGTTACATCAAAACAGTCAATTTTTAAAAGTTGGAAACTTAATGTTTTTGTTGCACTGTGGATCAGTTGGTTTTCAGGCTCTTTTGATTTAATCTAATTTCATTGTACAGAGACTTTTCTGACTGTGGCGGCTTTGAGGGCGACTCTCGTGGGAGAACATCAGCTGGTAGTGATGCCAGTAACTTAACGGTTTCCATCTGCTGTTAATACCTCTTTTTCCCTCTCCACTGTCGCTACATGCATGCTCAGTATGAGGAACTGCTGTAAAGTCAATGACACAAACCAGTGCTCTGATCCAGGAAGCGTGAATACTGCAAATCTAAGCAATCTGCAGGGTTTCCTTGGACTGTAAACTTTTAAGTTAATCTTAACAACAAACTGGCTTTGGTTACTTGTTGGCACAAACTGAAAGAAATGTTTTGCATTTGTGAGGATTTTTAAAAATTATTTCAAAATGAATGGTTTTAAGAAATAAGAAAAAAACATTTATAATTACCTCTTTCAACTTTCAAACGTTAAAATTTGAAAACTTCGGCTATCAACGGTTTGTTCTCTTGATGAAAGCACTGAGCTTGTCCAGATGACTAAAAGAAGCTGAAGCTCATCGCTGCTATCCAGAGGACACAGCGTCTATTGTCTTCACAGTTTACACTTGTATTATTGTCTTCTTCTGAAACTTATTGTCTGTCCAATAACTTCTCTATAGTTGTCAAGCATGACTTGACAACAGGATACTGTTGTTGGGACTGAGTTTTATCAGAGTGTTATTTTGTGTTAAAAACACACTACTGATCCTCTCATGATCATATATCTTTAGCTTAAACTCTCGATCTCTTGCCATTGTTTTGTCATCACCGCCAGCCAGCCAGGGAGGACATAGTGCACTATTGTCTTAGCCTGCCGTTGTCATAACGACCCATTTGAGCCTGCTTGTGAGCTCGCCCTCGCAGTGAACAGCGTTACAGTGAAACAAACAGAACGTGGGGACTCATTTAGTATGAGGCAGGGTTTTACTGGTAGTTTCTGGTCTGAATCAATGTGGCGTGGTCCCTAAAAACAAACACAGACATGTTTAAAGGCAGTTGAAGCCACTGCTTAATTTCCTTGTACAATAATTACAGCAGTGCATGCAAATACATGTTTGTGCTGGAGCAGACTGCTGTGCTTTGAACTAAGAATAGAAAAGAAGGTTTTGCATTGAGTTTAAAAAGTAATTAACCCTTATTTATATAAAACAATGTTTGCGTTTGTATTAATGCAAATATGAATACAACAATCATACAGAATATAGCACATGTGTACCATAGTGTCACATACTAAGGGAGAAATTATAGAGTTTGATGGCAACAGGTACACAAGACTTCCTTTGGCGCTCTGTGGTGCAGTTTTGGAGAAAGAGTCCTTCAGTGAATGTGCTCTTTTTGACTAATCACTTTGGCATAAAGTGGGTGGGAGCCGTGGTTAATATAGCCTGTAGCTTAGACAACGTCCTTCTTTCTGATGCTGCATTCATGCATTTCTTTCTATTGAACAACTGAATATATTCCATGCACCTGGTTCACCAAACACTAAAGCAGAGTCATGTGGAGCAGTACAGTAGCATGGCTGTACTGGCAGTCTGGCTCTGTTCATCTCTGATTTAGTAATATCTTTGAGAAATCTTTATCCTCACCCCCTATACATCAGTTAAACCGCAAATATTTTTTAGCTTATGTGCATGTCTTAGGATAAGAATACAATATTCCTTTCGAAATGTGTTGTTTACATCAGTTAAAGGGCTCTCTTTGTATGTATGTGAACTAAATTCTTGTCTAATCAGCTATTTGGTTGATTTGATTGGCTCTCCCTGGCTCTGGCCCTGGATGTTTGTGTCTTTTGTAAATGAGTCTGGCAGCCCCTGTAGCTGCTCCAATAATTAGACAGCGCCATTCATTCAGAAACAAAAGAGCCATGGGTACACTAAGTTTGTGATGTTGAACAAGCTGCTCACTGACCTTCTCCCAACTGCTTCCAGGCCTGTGTTTTTGGGGAAGAGACAACATGCTGGGAGGACTGGGATTGTTGCTCCTAGACAAGCGTCCTCAGTGAACAAGCCACTTGTACCATATGGTGGAGATGTGTAGATCTTAAACAGTGAAAAAGCAAAATGTAGAGTTGACCATTTTCTATAAATGATAAATACTCACACATAGACATGTGTATCAATAACTATATGCACACATATAAGTGATTACATTTTGAAAGAAAAGTGTACCAATTATAATTAGAAGAGGATTAGAAGCTTTGAAAGACTGATTGTTGCACAGATGGAAATGAAAACATGATGTTGCTTGAAAACTCTACTTTAATTCCCTTACGAATTAAACGGGTTTGGGGAGAATTTAATAATGCTTTGAGAGGATTGGGAGTGAAGAGAACTACAATCCTAGAGGCAAAACTGAGATCTGGGCATTTTATCACTAGGTAACCTGTGAACCTACGTGGAGACTTTACTAGAAAAGGAATTATAAAAGGACATGTAATAGCTCAGGATAAAGAAGGAAACTTGGTCCAGCAAGGATCAAATTAAAAACTCTGTTACACATTTTATCCTATTATTGGAGATACTGCTGGAATGCTTGGCAAAGTAAACAGACGATCTGGTAATGGGAGGCCCAGGATGGTGAGTCCACTGTAAGTCCATGATGGGAGAGCCTATGAAATGTTGTTTTCATTACATAAATTAGTAGTATCTGTTTACAGCCATGGTTTTATTGTTTTTGTAGTCAGAGCACCAACACATCGCAGTGAACTTTCACAGGATGATAAAACTCCTCACAAAGGAAGGAATGTGCTCTAGTTACTCACAGCAGGAGATAAAGACCAGAGCAACGCATAGATTGTAACCACACTTACTGTTTAAACTGATTGATTCCTTATTGTTTAAACTGTTCTTTAAACATTTTCGTGATGTAAAAAACAAGACTAGTAAATCATTTTGAGATGTTTTCCACATAAAATGTGACAGAAATGTTGTAGAGTACATGTACCTACACATCCTTAAAGTACTTTGTTTAGACTCTCTTTGAATCAGTTTCAGGACCCAGACTACTTGAGTTCAAACCTGCCATCAACTGTAGTAAAACTGACACTAAACATTTAGCTTTTGAATTCTGACAAAACACAAGTTTCTGTCATGGTTTTTACAAGCTTAGCAGATCCATAACTGGAAAGCAACTCAGGAGACAGAGATCAGGTAAAGTTGGTTTATTATGTAACGGATGTTCGTGCAGTGAAAATTTGGAATGTGCCCGGAGGAATCTTCTGGGGGCTGGCAAGCAGGAATCAACTGAAGAGGAGACAACATGAGTGGTTGATCTCCAGGTGAGAACAAAACTTGAGTGTGGAGGCAATCTTACTTGGGGATGTGATGCAGAACCACCAGGGAGAGATGATTTGGAGGGCTTGGATTGTTGCTGTGGTGATAATCCGGGCAGCGTTGGTGGTTGAGGGGAGAGTGTATGTGGGGTTTTGGAACTGACAAGTAGATGTCACACACAGAGGAGCACTGTAGACGTAAGTGGAGCAGATGAAGGGGTGGTAGTTAGTCCATGATTGTTTTCTTATGCAGATGAAGCGCAGGAATCCAGTGGTTTGTTGTTGAGAAGAGTACCTGAAGCAGACACGAGAAGTATTACTAGGGACACAGAGGGGATTCAGCAAACATCAAGTAAGCATATGTCGAAACACAAGAGAAAACACAGGAGCGCTTCTTTGTACCATGCGAGGTAACACTCAGGCCCTGACTAACTGCAGGTCCCTTTATCCTCCACAGCTCATCAAGGGGATTGGGAGCAGCTGGCACTCAGTAGCTGCATGCTCAGCAGCTCCAATGGCACAACCTCCAACAAATGCCCCATGGTGAGCCATGAAGACAACACACACAACCAGCCAAAACCCTCCATTTCCCAGATTTTGATCTTTGGGCCAGAACTTCTAAAAACATACACTGGAGATCTGTTTCTCTTTGAGGCGGCTCCCTGTTAAATTTTAAGGCTAGGCTTTAAACACTTTCCTTAATCAAAAAAATTATAATAAGGAGGTAATTTGCATAGCCTCATCTGGTGGGTGGAGGCATTAAGTAAAGAAAGAGGGTTCTGCATGGCTCTACCACTCTCATCCTTCAGTCTAAATGTTTAGGTTATCCTACCTAACTTTATCGTGAATACAAAAGGCTTAGGCTGGTGAAGGATAATCTGGACATTTTTTACCTTCCAGTCTGCATTAGTTACTGGAAGTTTCTTACTGTCAAAGGGATGTTTTTTGCTTCCCGCTGTCACTTGATGCATGATCAGTATTAGGAATTGCTGTAGGGTCAACGACACGTTGCAAATTATCATCTACTATATGTTCATGCTGGTTCAGTGGGGATTAAACCAGTTAATGACTTGTGCAATCTGCTAAACTAAATGTGATGCACAGTTTAATAACTAGGATCAATTAAAATGTGGTATAGTTTCACTTAAAGGATTATTCTTGTAAAGTCACTAGAGGTGATGTGTTAAATAAATAAACATAATCGAAATAACCCAGTATAAAGTTTTGCCACTTCAGCAGGCATTTTTGTACCCTTCAGACTGTTTAGCATTCCACTGTTAGTGGTTTGCTACCTAAAATGTTTCATTTTGCTGCAAATTATTCACCAAATATAAGATAGAAAATGATGCCAAGAATAATATTTTAAGAAAAATTCATTTCTCAGAAAAACAAGGCTACAAATGTTTCTCTATATCAGTAAGATCATGAGTGGGATACAAGCCTCTGCTAAATACATAAACAAATGTAAATTAACAAATCAGTTTAATTCCTAGCCTTAGGTCTATCTGAAGTTTGAATTACCTGCCTGTCCTTGCATGGGTTCCCTGAAGGTGCTCAGACCAGAGTTGTTTCAACACACCTCGAGTCCCTGGGCAAGGACAACTACATTCCAGGTTCTACTAAGGACTTATTATCTTCCAGTCTCAGTGTACAATATGTATAATGACAATAAAAGGCGTTCTATTCTGTTCTACTTTATTCAGAGGCTTTCATTTCTTTGTTGCAGTTTTTCCCTCATTAACCGTTTGCCTTATGTGGCCCATGGAGAAGAGAAAACCGTAAAGAGAACTTTTTTTTCAACAGCATAGGTCTTAAGGGCCAACAATCCCACAAGTACTTAAGAGGTCTAAACCATTCTACATAATAATTATCAATTCACAACTTCCCCCTAAAACATACATTATATGAAATACACAAACTTATGCTTTTTATAAACATTTTATATTTTTTTATATCCACACCAAAGCACCCTAAAACCCCACAAACTATGTACATAACACCCCCCACCCTTTCCATGGTCTCTCCCGGAACCTATAAATTGTGTCTGGAGCATTGAGGGAAGCATTTGTCCAAACACCCTGGAGAGGGTATAGAAAAGACAGGTGAGTTACCTTTTAGCATCACAAGACTTTTTCCTGCATGCATACTTAACAGATATACACAAACATTTGGTATAGTTTCTGAACAGTAAAACCTTCTTTGCACTGAAAAGCAATTATTTTCTCTTCACAGACAACCATCACACTCCATAATGAGGAGCACCTGTGCAGAGCCTGAAACAAAAGGCTACACGCAAACTAGTAAAATACAAAAATTTTCAACAGGTAAAACTTCTTGTGTGCAAATGTTTCTTCATGTGCAAATTCATGCTTAAAGTGCAGCGTCAAAGCAAGTGCTTGTTAAAGTGCCTTCCACAAAGTGCAAAGGTAAAAGTATTAGTTCTATAGTTTTTTAAATAAAAATAGTCCCAGTAATGAGGCCTCTTCATTACATATCTACATAACGTGTGATAAGGGGCTACAGTAGAGAATCGATTAAATTAGTGAGGATAGAGCTTCAAAAGTTATCAAAAGCAAATCTCTTCTGAAGTAGTCTAGAATAACATTTTTAAAAGCGTACATTCAATTTAATAATTTTGAAACTGAACTGGAAGCAACTGTATACGAGTCTTTTTGTGAGCAGACTTGAGAAGGCATCTGAATAGAATTTAGTGTGGATGGCTGCCATTATTGGGATTTGTTCTCCATCCATCCATAGGTCAGCTTCTCAAACTCAAGGTGTTCCCGGACTTTCTGAGAAATAAAGTACCTCAAGCGTTTCCTAGGTCTTCTTCTGGGCATAGTCTTTATCAACCTCCTCCCGTGCCTAGGTTTTGACCTTGGCTCATTCTGTTTGGAGTACTGGCTGAATCTGGAGACAATTGGACTATAAAAAAGTGCAGTAAGATTCTTCTTCAGTGCGACAGGAACATTCTCTGTGGGTGTTTGAGTTGTTCCTGGTCCACAAAACATTTTGTGGCCAGAGCTTTTGCACTGCTGCCATGGCTACCTTGGGCTTATTGTTATATAGTAGTTCCAAATTAAAACAGAGATACAGTTTTAGCATCTATTTATATAACTTTGATTGTGACTTATATCTTAAACAGCCAAACATTTGTTACTCTGGAACTTCCTAATGGTGCTGATTTGCAACTTGATAATCACTTCTTGTTGTCGCACTGTTTCTGTTTTTTTCCAGCTGTCTCCTATTGAACCAATTTCTCTGTATTGAGACTTTTCCAGGCTATTCTAAACATGTCTGCATATTAAATGAAACATTTCTGTTGCTCTACTTCAAGTTTTTAGGGACTGTAATTGTTTAGAACATGCAACCCACCTGCTGAGAAGCAGGCTCTGGTTATTGGCAGCTCCATAGTCAGAAACATGGCATTCGAGGAAACCAGAGACCATAGTCAAATGTTTGCCAGGGGCCAGAACGGGTGACATCAAATCTACCTGAAACTATTTTACCTATAGGGAGCATATATATATATATATATATATATATAGTAAATAGAATTGGGCCAAGTACGGAACCATGCGGTACTCCACAGGTAGCCTTGCAATGAGGATAGGATTTGTCATTTAGATGAACAAACTGGAATCTATCAGAAAAATCTAAATCAGCTTATTGCTGTTCCCTTGATCCCTTCAGTTTGTTCAGGCCTTTCTATGAGGATGTTGTGATCAACTGTGTTAAAAGTCAATTGTCTGAATATCATAAGTGACTTTAAGAAAAGTTTTCTCAGTGCTAAGAAGAGCTCTCTTAGTTGATTATCGACCTTTTTGTCAGGCTCCTGTTCAGTGGAACCAGCTCCCAGACTTGGTCTGTAAGGCAAACGCCCTGTCTAGTGTTAAGGTTGCGCTTAAAACCTGCCCTTTTGATAATGGAGGAGGAGGTAGGTTGTGGTGCCTGATCACATGGAGGATGGTGGTTGGGGCGTTCTCCTAAACTAATTCTCTACTTTGGCTGACATAGGTTTGGACATCAGGGGAACAATCTGACCACTATTCCTCACTCTGCTACTTTTTTCTTTTACTAATCCACTCTGCATTGGTTACTGTTATTTCAGTTATTAGCATTAGGTATTACTTAACACAGAAAGAACACCTAGTTCAGTTTTCCGGCCTTTTTGGTGTTTTTGTAGGTGGATCAGCTGTGTTTTCTCAACATCCATCCATCATGTACTTGCTTATCTTTGCAGGCTGTTATCAATCTCCAGCAGTCATTGGGCAAGAGACAATGCACACCCTGGCTAGGTGAAGAGTTCATCAAAGGACAATACATTTGTCTATCCTTGGAGGGACTTTCGATTGACCTCCTAACCATTATCAGTACATTCCTAACCCTTAATTTAACCCTAACCCAATACACATCATAGTCATTCACCTAACCTCTAACCTCAAAACAGCATTTGAACAACGCTTTGATCCCCACGAGGAGCAGTCGGCCCCAACAAGAATAGTATTTGTTAAATTGTCCACACAGTGTAGCAACTACATGGCCACACACACACAAACGCCTACACCTTAGGACTATTTAAAATTTTTTTTACCTTAACAGAAATTTTTTCTTTACACTAAAGCTTGAACACCGAGAGGAGAATTCCATTATGAGCAAGGAGAACATGCACATTCCATGCAGAAAGACCCCAGCCCAGAATCAGAAAGCAAGAGCTTGCTTCAAGGTCACATTGCTACCAATTGCGACACCATTCATACTGTTTTCTTAACATAACCAGCAGTCAAGTAATGTTTTCTGCAGGAATGTGTGCTTATCTTTGTTGAAACTGAGCGTGGTAAGAAGGACAGATATCAATGGTGAAAGGATCTGAGGAAATGTCCATCTAATTAGTAATGAAAGAGCCCTTTGACAAACATTTGAGTGAGGATCCATAATGTATGTGTAGTGAAAAAAAAGCTGGAACCTTTCCCTTGTTGTGACTCACTTGTTGTTGCTAAGTGCAGATATTGGATTGTTCCCCAAGAGTTTAGGGGCAAATTATGGGACTGGCAGGGTGAGGGCGGCATTAGAAGAGGGTGAGTTCCTTCCATGAATCGGGTCTATGGGAAGCTTGGCATCCTGTCACAGCCAGTGACCTAGAAAACATTGCTAAAATCCCAAACAAAAGGAGAAAAATTAGGACAATGAAGCTCTTAATTCTCTCAGCAGAAGACATAGCAGAGACAGAGGGTTATCTGAGACAAGTTGAGCAAAGTCTGGCTGGGGTTCCAAATTTTTAGGGCTACGGTACCATGAGAGGAAACCAAGTCTTTGGTGACTGTTTTGGCCTGTGCAGAACATGCCAGTTCCTTGAAGCTGTAATTTACATTGAGTTTTTTTTATTTTAAATTAGAGTAAGAATCAGCTTTAATTGGTAACTTTTTAAACATAATTACAACAACAAATTCGACTTCAGTCCAGCTGTACTCTTAATGAAGACATTTTAAATGTTAATACAGATGCAGAGGGGTGAACAGTGGTGCAGTTTGTATCACTTTTGCCTAACAGCAAGAAGATTCTGAGTTAAACAGGAAAAAAACAAGGTGTTGGTTCTGGCCTTAATGTCATGCTGATATGGGACAGAAACATGGGCATTTTTTTATAAAGATCAATTGTTTTATTGTACAGAAATTACAAAGATCAAAACAACAAAGCCAGTTTTAAATCAACTCCACAAGTTAAATTAAAGGCATCATGGAGCAACTCTTATTAACTTTAAACCTTATGGTGCTGATGTGAATATAGAAAAATAACTTTGAAAATGCAGATATAAAACAGAATCCCCATAAGACATAAAGAATTAACAAGTGGCTTTTAGACTTAAAACTATAAATATAAATGATGTTCTCTTACCTTTTATCTGGAAAACTGATAGTAACTGCCGTAACTGCAAGGATTGTGCAGCGAAACAATGGGTGTGTGTTTTTATGGGATTTTCTGTCCTTTCAACAAGTAGTATTCAAGCTGTAAACTTTGCAGAACTTAGGGGGGTACTGTCTGTTGGGGAAGCCAAAAATAAGTTCCAGAATGCTAAAGGTACCATTCAGGTCTACATAAAGCACCATCTCAAATTCTAATCTGGGGTTTTTTGACATGCAGTTTGTAGGCGCTCCCTGTGCATGTTTGAGTTTTCTCCAGGTACTCCATGTTCCTCCTGTCCAAAACAAGACTGTGAGGCTGACTGAATATTCTAAATTCCATTTCGGTATGAGCGTGGTTGTCCATTGTTGTCTGCTTTGTCCAATGATTTTCTGTGTTTTCCTCTGAGTGCTAGTTAGCTGTCCAGGGATTTTCCCTGTCTTTGACCAAATGACAGAGGGAGATAAGCACCAGTCATTCTGTAACCCTAGAAGAATATGAGGTTCTAGAATATCAAAATCAGAAAAAGTTTTATTGCCAAGTGTATTTGGACATAGAAGGAACTTGTTGTGGCGTAGTTGGTGTATCTGAATGGACGTATAAAGAGAAACATAAAAGGCTGTTGATAAGACACAGTGTTTTATGAAAAGAGGAAGATGATATTGAATTATTGCAAATATTTTTGGTATCTATCTTGGCTTGCTGACTGTTTCTGTAATGCTGCCATATAGGTAAAAGACTAAACAGTTTGTATACAGCATGTGTTGGGTCTGCAGATTTGCTAGCTGCCCTTTTCCTGACTGCAGACCTGACCAGGGGTCTGGGATCAGAGCTGATTATTAATTACAGTTTCTTTTACCATTTGGGCCTGTCCTGTTCTGTGGCTGACTGAATAATGGCAGTCTAGAGGATGATCAGTAGCTCCTTTAAAAGACTGAACCTATTTAGATGTAGGGAAACAATTTCAGGTTGCAGAAAAGGGTGGTACCTTGGAACTGGAGGTGATCAACAGTAAACACGGTGTTGTTCAGGATACTGGAAGAGGGAGTTTGGAGGCTTCAGGTGATGCTTACCACACCCGTGACTGCAGTAGAAGAGCAGCTCATCCAAGTCCTGTCTGTAACTGGTTGTTGTTCTAGATCTGTAGTGTCATCTGTTACTTTTAGGAATTTTAAAGACAAATATTAAATTTTAACCAGCACTACTGGTACAAGTACTTGATTTTAGGCACTTTGTTACAAAAATGTTTAACTAGGTCATAAACACATGTTATTGATCTTTTAGAAGTTTAATGAGATATTAACAGTCAATATTGCTGTTAAATTACTAGTACAGGCGAAATTCAATGTATTCTACATGCACAGCAGATTATATGGAATAATATAGCTTGGGCTGCTCATTTACCTTTCTTTGCTTGTCATACTCAACTGCTTGGGATGATCCTGGTTTTCTAATGGTAACAGACAATGTAGCATTAGCAACTGTACATTTAAGAATCAAACCTGTTTCTATTGCCTGATTCCAGTTAAGAACATATTTTGTAACAAGCTATCTAATAACTACCAATATTTAAAGACGGTAGCAACAGGTTTTCCAAACAAGGTTGGATAAAAGTATAAAAATGTAATGATCCAAAATATCAGTGATGCATCGAAACTTTTTCTGGGATTAATCACTACTTTTATCTTCAAAGTAGTCATATTGGAATTTAAAGTATCATTTGTGAGAATAATCAGCCTTTTCTAATCGGAATTCAGGGCTTTGGAGGCTTTTTTAGTACTTTTTAGAAATCTTAGAAATGTGGGAATTAATCAGAAAAAAATGAATGAATTTAATGTCTTTATAGGATATGAATGTTCCCTTTATTTGCTTTTATGGCATTAAAAAACAAAGCAAATTACTGTTTTGATGCTACTCAAAAAAAAGTGGTAAGTGGAAAATTTAGGCTTTCCCTGAGATTGTGTTGATTTGATCAGGCACAGTTGGTAGAGTAACTATCTTGCAAGTAAGCAGGTTGCAGGTTAAATTCCGGCTGCAAAATGCATGTGAGGGGCATTTCTTGTTGACACCGCCACTGTTGGACTTAATCTGGCCTCATTGCTTTACTTACTGATTGTTCTTTAATGGAAATGCTTTCAAAGGCAAAAACGTTAGATAATCAATAACTGATGCAACATTTTTTGGCAATTATTGGGTTAAAGGGTTAGGCTACACAATGCCTAGTGAGGTCTGACATAGTGAGTCAAAAACCAATGATATTCCTAAAGTAGAATTTTTTAAAGGAAAACTCAATTGGAATGTCACCAGACATTTGAGTTGAAGCTCATGGGTTTGAATCCAACCCAGAGCAAAAATACACCACAGCCTCCAGTGTGGGTCCGTAGGCAAGACCCTTTGCGCTACTGCCTACCTGGCGCCTGCAAAATGGCTGCCTCGGTGTGGTTTACAGCAAAAACAATTACCTACGGGATCAATAAAGTATACATTATTATTATTATTATTATTATTATTATACATGCTCTTTCTGACTTATAGAGATTATATCTATGAATTTACTTGTTTTTCATATAAATGTTACTTTCATGTGAAAAAAAAATTTGTATTCAGTCTAACCTGTCTGAAGTTGAGAAAGTTCCGCTTGTTACAATTCTACTGCAACACTTAAAAAGCATAATAGAATTGAATATGCCAGTGGAAACCCTTGTAATATCAAATGAATATGAAAGGTCTAAAATATCTGTTGTTTTAAAGTTGTACTACTATGTATGTAGAAAATAAAATGTTCATAATTTATATTAGTGTACAGTGTTTCCTGTTTGTGAAATGATAATTTCTTTAATCTATTCAGCTTTGTATTATTTATTTAAACATATATTTTGAATCTCCAATGCAATCTCCGATTCAAAAACAATGTAACATGTTTGAACACTGAAAAAAATTACAATAGTTTCTGTACTTGTTATTTCACAATATTTGAACTCTTTACTGTTTTGAAAATTAACCAGTAACTAAAACAAATCTTTGCTTATCATTAGTGATATACTGACAGCCTCTAACACATCATCAACTCTATGTTGCAGGCTGTTTGATCACCATAGAAACCCACCTTGCTTCTACACCTTCATCGGTCTGCTGATATTAATCACTTACTGTAGTTTAACTGGAAAAGTAAATTTAAGATATTAGATTGTAATTTTTTTAAACTTATTTGAATAATACATATGATTCAAAACCAAATGTGTAGGATAAATGTTAATGAATTTGAAGTCTTTATGATCAAAATGAAATAGTTTTGTAAAGTGCTTTGCGACGACATGTTGTAAATTGGCGCTTTATCTGAATTAAACTAAACCTTCTTGATTGTGTAAAACTCTGTCCATCATGTAGAATTTGAGGTTATGCTTTAAGCACAGCTAAAAAAATTTGAAGCTGAAAGGCAAGGCAAGGCAAGTTTATTTGTATAGCACATTTTTGTGTACAAGACAATTCAAAGTGCTTTACATAAGAAAAAAGATCAGAAAATGAAACAATAAAATCAGCTTTGAATTTAAAAGAAATAAAATAACAATGAAATAATAATAATAGTACTCAGTTGCTATATGCACAGTTAAATAAGGCTGTTTTCAGGCACTAACAACATCCCCACCTTCCAGTGACTGAGTGCTTGACTTGCAACTGTTCCATCTCCTAAACAAGCATGCAGCAACAGGCCACACTTTCGAGTCTAGACAACTCAGTTTCAAGTGTTGACTTGAAGACCAAAATTTAAACCGCTTTACAACACAGACATGAAATATTGGCAAAGAAACAGTCCTGGTTGTGTTTCCTGGTCCTCAGGCTGTGCCAAATGTATCAGTTATAACCTGAAAATCATTAATAAATTATTAGACAATAAATTATAATTATTAATACATCTATAAAGTCAAACTGTGGCATTTCTGTTTTGAGACAGCTGGTAACATGGTTTTGCAATATCCAGCAGGTGTTTATTAAAATGCAATTCCCAATTTAAACATCAGAGAAAATATATGGAGCATGTTATCCTTACAGTGATTTTCTACAGTTTTTTAACAATATTCTTTCATTACACGATTAAAACTAAATTACACATTCAACAAAAGGCAGAAGTTAAAGTTTGGGATAAGAGTTGAGGCAGAAGCAAACGTCCTGACCAAAAGTTACTGAACCTCAGCTTCTCAAACAAAGAGTTTGTGTTTGTGGATCTGCACAACATTCCACAAGGCAGCAGAACTCATTTTCATTTGTAACAAAGACTGTTTTTATCTGTCATTCATGAACTACACACTGCAAAAAATAGGGAAACCTGTTAACATTGAAAACAAAGGAAGAGTTTTTGCAAAAGCACAAACAAATGTTCATTTGCTGGTTATTTTTTTATCAGGGGGTAGAAATAATGTTTAGACAATAAAACTTTACATGTGTGTCAAATCACATAAATGAATTAACTTGAACGATAGATGCTGGGTCTTGTTAGTCCTCCGGTTGCAAAGGTTAATTATTTCTTCTCCTGATAATGGCTTTCAGATCCTCACGCTTAGTTTTGAGTTTTGATTTTGCATCAGTTGAGTTACCTAAATGATGCAGCTTTTCTTGAACTCAAAAATCCTTAGTATCACAGTATGTTTAGAGTAGCTGGCTGTTTTTCTATTTTTTGTTTTTTTTGTTCAGCCTGCTTTCTGAAACATGGCCCACACATAAGATTAATAATACAACTTTACATCCCTCTGCTGGACAATCTATCAATAGTACTACTCAAACAAACCTACTCTTATGCTTTAAATCCAGGCTGAAAAAAGCCTTATTTAACTGTGCATATAGCAACTGAGAATATTATTACTATTATTATTATTTTATTTTAATTTTATGTATTTCAAATTTAAAGCTGATTTTATTGTTTCATTTTCTGATCTTTTTTCCTATGTAAAGCACTTTGAATTGTCTTGTACACGAAAATGTGCTATATAAATAAACTTGCCTTGGCTTGCCTTTAGGGTCCTCTCTAAAAAAGACATGTATCCATCTGTACAGTTTATTTACACCTCAATTTTTGAACAAATCTTAAAACACTTCACAACATAGGGAGACCTGATTAGATGGCAAATGCTTGTAATGTCTCTCCACGCAACAACAGATCAATTTAATGTACAGTTATCAAAAATATTTTGCTATATTAGGTTGAAGGTTTTTGATTCAGTTTATTTATGTAGTGCTAATTTACAACACATGTTTAAACCAGTCAAATCAATAATAATTTTGATTATATGAGGTCTAATTTGATTCTAGTTATCATACAGTCAAACGGCTTCTTCTGAGTAAGTACAAAGCACCAGTAGACAGAAGCAACTTTCTTTCTATAAAATTGTCTTTTAACCTTAAAAAGCATTGGAAGAAGCTATTAACAGTGGATCCTAGATTTTTAGTTTATTTCTACCTGAACAATATACTTTTGTTGTATACAAATATACAACATTCCTTCTACCGTTTGGGATTGACTAAGGTTGTTGTGTAAGGTTTGTGGTAAATATGAATTCACATTATGACAAACTTCAGACATATAAGTATCAATAATACCAAAAAGGGACACTTAAAGCCAACGCTCCCGCTCCTCGGGGTAAAACAGCTCCAGTGAGGACTGAGTGACAAGGTTCCTTGCTATAGCTCATACAACTGAAGCTGTGGTTAAAATAGTTTATGTCCTCCTGTGATAGGCTGCCTCTGACGGTCAGTGGGCCTCCCTTAAAGCGTTGCTCGATTGTGTAACGACGTGAATCCAGATGCAGGTAGACATCATCATTCCAGTTCTTACGCACACAGCGACCCTTGCTCTGGCAAAGGGCTTCACTGCATAGTCGTGTTGCTGTGAAATGTTCAGGATATAAGGATTCATGACTTGCTTTCAGTGACGAAGCGCATCAAAGCAGGAGTCCTAAAGATTTGTAGGATAGTCGGTTAGTTTCTGGAAGTTAAACTGTTAAACATAAAAGGAAATTTTATTGAATGTTGGTTTTTAACTCTCTGTCTGTGACATTCATGTCTCCCCAAGAGACAACACCAGCAGCTCCAAGGGCAGCAGCTTCTCCAATGGTGTTAACAAGGTCAAACTGCAAAACAGGCAGTTATGACTCAGTGCAACATCAAACAATTTATCCAAAATGCTTATCATTAGAGCCCAAACTGTTTAAATGTTACAAAGCATATTGCTCCAAAGTGACCAAAGAAATTACTGTATGTTAATGTATAATGTAGTTCGCCATCAAAACAATTGGGAGTTGCACCACATAAAATTGTTAACCAAGGATGTGTTCTTCCAAAGAAATGTGAGAATTGCAGACAGTTAGGAGAAAATGGGGTATTTATTGAGAGCTGCTTTATGTAACTATGCTCTGTAACTATGGAGTAAGATCGCTATCAAAATGGTGTATGCAAAATACGAATACGAATGTTAGAGTTGTGCACACACAGCGATGACAGTGATCTTGCTCCATCTGTAACATAATAATTTTTTTTCTAACATTTTGTAGAAGTTCAGCCAGGTGCTTCGTGATAAAATTGCAAAACGTTTTGAACTAAGCTATTGCCAGGGTTGAGGGTTCCTGCTTCCCAGGTTGTCCACTGGGGTTCACCAGAGTTCCTTCCTGACTGGAACTCCTGTGCTCATGTTCAGGTGTTCTCCATCTACTGATGAGCTGAGCTGCTTAAAGGGAGTGGTGGACCAGCTACACTTCGACTGTTTGTTACTACTGGTAATGTTTACCTTTCTCAGCGCCAAGTTCCATTGATGATTTTCTTGTTTCTTCTCAAGTTATTTCCTCGTTGCTCCAGTAATTTATTTCCTCGTTTTTTCAACTCAATTACTTCTCTTGTGTGCTCACCAAAGCACACAAGCTCGATTACTCGTTGACCAACTTAACATCTCCACCACTCTGCCTCAAGTAACTCACATAACCAGATCTCTGGATCTCATCATAGCAGGAAACCATGAAAAAAAAAATAACAATCATTCTATGTTTTTTCATCGTCCCAACCTAACATCATCCTAGGACATGACTGGCTAAGAATTAACAACCCAATCATCAACTGGTCAAACAGTTCAATAGATTCTTGGTTGTCTAACTGTCTCTTCCTGTCTTCAGGCTGCTGTTCCTCCTAGCCCGCTTCTCGAGGACGTCTCCATTGACCTCAGCAATGTTCCTGAAGAGTACTTGAACCTCAAACAGGTATTTAACAAGAGTAAAGCCTTTTCATTGTCACTTCATAGACCTTCAGACTGTGCCATAGACCTATTCCATGGAGCTGCACTACTGTTGAGCACTTTCTACAACATTTCACACAAGGAGCGAGAGTCAATAGAGACCTACATGAATGAATCTCTCGCCGGTGGCATCATTGGGTCCTCCTTGTCATCACTGGGGTCGGACTTCTTTGTGTCTGGCCCTGCATAGATTACCATGGACTCAACAATATCACAGTTAAAAACTGGTATCCATTGCCACTCATGACTGCTGCTTTTGAGTCACTCCACAATGCAACCATTTTCACCAAACTGGATCTTAAGAACGCATGTCACCTAGTCTGTATCCGCCAGGGAGATGAGTGGAAGACAGCCTTCAAGACCCCACTCGGCCATTTTGAGTACCTCATTATGCCCTTAGGATTATGCAATGCTCCCTCAGTTTTTCCAGCCTTAATTAATGGTGTCCTCCATGATTTTTTAAATATTTTTATCTCGACTAGATTTTTATTTATTTTTTCCAGAAACTCCACTGAACACAAGCAACATGTCCGCCTGGTCCTCCAACACCTCCTAAACAACAGACTTTACGTAAAAGTAGAAAAGTGTAAGTTTAAAAGACTATCCATATTTTTTCTGGGGCTCATTTTTTAGGGCTGCCAGATTCGAGCTGATGCCTCCAAGATTTAGGTGGTAACTGATTGGCCTATCCCGGAATCCAGGAAACGGCTCCAACGCCCGGGTTTTGCCAGTTTTTACTGACGCTTTATCAAGAACTATGGTCACACTGCCGCTCCCCTCACAGCTCTTACCTCAACCAAGAGCACATTCATCTGTGTTCGCTGAAGCCCCTGTGCTGGTTGGGCCCGACCCCCTCAAACAATTTGTACTTGATCGTGGATGCCTTGAACATGGGGGTCGAAACCGTCTTTTCCCAGGGATCATTGCACAATAACAAGCTCCGTCCATGTGCATTTTCCTCCCGTCATCTCTCACCTGCAGAGAGGAACTATGACATGGGAGACCGTGAGTTACTGGCAATCAAGCTAGCCTTAGAGGAGTGGTGCCACTCTTACATTCAGTCAGCCAATTGACTAATCCCCAGACAATCCCAGCAGTTCTCTCCAAAAGATGCACCCTCTGAACCATCTACAATCATCCCTCCTGAATGTGTGGTCGGCTCGATAACCTGGGAGATCGAAGGAATCATACAGTATCCACTCAAGACAGAACCAGATCCGAGACCTCCTCCTCAGAAGAGCATTTACATCCCCTCAGCTGTCCATACCCGAGTTACGCATTGGTCTCCCACTCCACACAGCTTAGTTCTTTATATTTGAAGTAAGCTGAAGAAGCCTTTGACTGAAGATACTTTGTTTTACAATAATAGTCTCATGAAGAGGATGTTCAGCGTTGTCTATGATTTTCTTGATTTTATGTAAAATCCTTCTTTCTATTATCATCATCATCTCCAGAGATTCCACATTTGTCCCCAGAACAGACCTTGCACAGAGTTGTGAAGGCTGCACAAAGGACTGTTGGAATATCAGCCTCACCACCACCACCACAGACATTTACACCTCCAGAGACAGAAAAAGGTGTACCTGCATCAGGAAGGATCCCACCCACCCAGCACACTCACTTTTTGTCCCGCTCCACTCAGGAAGGAGGCTGCAGAACATAAAGTGTAAGGCAACCAGACTAATAAACAGCTTCATTCCAGAAGCTGTAAAACTCTCAAACTCCACCTAGACAACCAGTGCACCAACACTTATAGGAAAGAATCATATTTAAACTACAGACACTTAACCCACACTGAGTCACTTACAATCTAGACACTTTAATATGTTACTGCTACTTCCGTGCTTTCCTGCACATATATGTAGTGTATTTTTTTTTGGGCTGTATTTTAAATTTTCTTGTAATTTTGTATTTTGATATTTTTTTGAAGGCTGCAAAGTGGTGCAATGGGTAGCACTGTTGCCATGCAGCAAGAAGGTTTGGGGTTCAATTCCGTCTTGGGTCTTTCTGCAAGGAGTTTGCATGTTCTCCCTGTGCAGGTGTGGGTTCCTCCAGGTACTCTGGCTTCCTCCAAAATTCCAAAAAACCTGACTTTTAGGGTGATTGGGCAATCTAAATTGTCCTTAGGTGTGAGTGTATGTATAAGTGGTTGTTTGTCCTGTATGTCTCTGTGGTCCCCTTCGATGGAGTGGCGACCTGTCCAGGGTGTACCCCTGCCTCTCACCTCTTGTAAGCTGGAGATAGGTGCCAGCAGACCCACCCAACCCCAATAGGGACAAGGGTGTACAGAAAATGGATGGATATTTTTTTGGGTGACACTGTACTGTAAGAGTGTAATTTTGTTCCTTCTCATGTATTAGCCACATGTGATGGAATGCCAATAAAATCTCCTTGAATCCTTTAAATGCCATATCCTGATCAACAACATGCTCATAACACCAACCTAATAACCTTTATTTGTTTTTTTTTCAGGGGTTCTGGTCCAAAGGTAATAACTTATGTCTTTTCAGAAGTAAAAGCAAAAAGTTTAGTGTCATCAATTCTTCTCTGTTTTCAAGGCATCACTATAATCTACCAAATTGATCAGAGTCATCATGATTTACAGATATATATAGTTGAGTACCATCAGCTTAACAGTGGAAATTTAGACCATCCTGACAGATAATTTTACCAATGGGAGGCATATTTGTATATATATTTGTATATATAATTATATATATAATATTGGGTTTTTTTTCTTAGAAAAATTAAAAATACTCTGGTCCAGTATTAAGAACTGTGTTATTTTTTTATTGTTGATGGTTCTGTATTAATATTCTTTCTTTTGATCTTACCTAGTTTTCTATTTTTAGGCCTTAAATTAGGCAAAGAAAGGAACGTGGAGTAACTATGTCAGCAAAGTTGTAAAGGTCGACTACAACGTTTACAAATGGTGAATCAACAGGTTATTCACTGTTTTACTTATTATTTGTAGGCATCCACATGGAGATTTAATTTTTGGACCTTCTGAAACAAATGAATGTAAAATCGTTGAAGACTAAAAACTGCAAACTCAAACAAAGGTAGTGTTTAAAACTGCATCCAAAAGCAATGACAGATTTACACAAGATGCAAATTCTACCAAAAGAGACAACTTCCTATACTTTTATGTAGGCAAATAGTTATTGTAACATATGAGAGATGAGAGGGCCAGGAAAAATACAGTCTAATTTGGAAGGTTACGGTTTATGTGGTGAAAACGGGAGAGAATAATTTTGTGTATGAGGTGAATGCTGGGGGGATAAAGGATGAGGTCCTAGTCTTGAATATTTATTTAGACTTCTCCAAGTAACCTGGAATGAGCCAAGTAGCACTAAATAATAAACAAAGAAAATACAACAACTGGAGAACATGTCTGACTAAACACAGAGTTCAGATAATGACGATGAATTGTGCTGAACTGGAAGAGTAAGGTAAGTTCCACTATAAGCCTCAAGAGGAGTCTATGGTACCTGTAAGCTTTACCAGATTTGACACAGTTAATCAGTTAGAACATACTCAGATGCTAAAGATTTCCATACAAATATGGCAAATGGACAAGACAAGTTGGAAGTGGATCTAACTGAGCCTTTCCAGTCCATTCCAATGATGTTTACACTGTGATGAGAAGATCTTAGAAATAAAAATGAGAATGTACGACACAGTAGGTCAACCAGATCAATAGTTTAGTCTCAATTAAGAAATCTCTGTGTTCTAGAAGAACAATGACCCATCTACAAACATAAACAGTTTGTAGAACCTTGGAAAACTACATAGATACATCACTGTTCAATTTATGCACCTCTAAGTTATATTGAACTTCAACAATTTTATTTATTTTTTATAATTGTATTTTGTCTTCTATTGTATGAATAATAACTTGGGTGTTTTAATCGTTTTGTACTTATAAAATAGTAAGGTAATAAAATAGGTTTAACAATACTTAACATAGGTTTAACAATAATTTTTCTGTCTAAATTGGGTTACAGTTAAGTTTTTAATGTATAACTCCATTTCACAACATGTCTACATACAAAAATATATAAAAACTGTATTTATTGATGTTAATTAAACAATTAAAACCCAATTGCAGTTTCTGCCATTTTAACATCACACAGTTTTTGGCTCAAATTTTGCAAATGTTGGCTGTGATAAATGTTATAATATTCTTTAGAAGAGAGTGGTAGCATTTGATAACAAGTACTGCTAAAACTGTCCAATAACTTACTCATTTTAACCATTATTTTTCTATTACAGAGTTCCAAGATTAATGTAAAATTAAGTTCTACCATACCGATAAGATAGAGGGCAGTAGAACCACACAACCCCCCCCCCCCCCCCCTGTCCTGTTCAGCATGACTAGTTGAATGAGTTTCTGGCTGCCATAGTTGTGCTTAACAGATTTCTTTTCCAAGTGAGGCTTTATAGAGCCTCCCTTGTTTCTTATATACATTGTAAAGCTAAACATGACTGGGGGGGGGGGGGGTGCACGGGGGTGCACGGAGTGAAAGGGTACATATACACAGAGCAATATTCAAATGGAAGCAAGTAAACAAACAAACAATAACAAAAACAAACAAACAAATCAAAGGAACCAAAAAACAAGCTGCTACTAGATCGCTCCTGAAGTGTCCTTGGGAAACTGCGAAATGGCAATGAATCATACCTGTGGAGATATAATTAGCAGAAAGCAGAGCAAAGACAGCAATGTATGTGGCACATAACACATAAATAAATATGAGGCAAACTTGGTGTTATTAATAAACAGATCGGCACAGTTAAAGTGTTGTGATCTCTATAGTGTGTGACCGCACAAAATTTCTGACCAAGAAAGTTCTTAGAAAAATGCAAACCTGAGGAGCTGAAAGATGGAATATGTCCTGTGCCCTCTCTAACCATGTCTTTTTTATTTTGAAGTTATCAGATTAACACAGTTGTTCACGACACCAAATCAAAAGCGGTTTATATAATTATTATATAAAATATGTTATTTTTTAAATTGTCCTTTTGTTTATAATTTGGAGAAACAGCTTGTATAATTCTGTCGGGCTAAAATTGATCTTTTTAGATTAGAATCAAGAATCAGTTTATTTATATAGCGCCAATTTACAACAGGTGTCGTCTCAAAGCACTTCACAGAAAATCAATTAAAATCAAAGATACCTCTGAAGTGTTTACACTAGGAGACCTATTAACAGCACATCAGTTCTGACCTAGATCTTACCAGATTGTTAACATCGAAACAATCAACGAGTTTGTGTGGTTGGAGCTGATACATTTGACAAGAACTGTTCAGACACTTTTCATAAGTCTTTAGGTTTACATAAAACAGTTAAATGCAATGTTAATAACATAGTACTAACCTGGGTCCTGAGTGCTTCTTTGCTCTTCAGCTTGTTATCTTCTACTTAACAATACTGTAACCTCATATCCTCTTAACCTCTTTAAATAAGTTGCTGCAGGAGATGTGATAACAGGCGGAACACATGCTGTAAATCGTCAGAGCAAAATGATTTGCCGCATTCATGTTTTACCAACTTTTTCATGGGGTCTCCTGTTATTTTCCAAACCATCCTCCTGTTACTGCTGGGGGTTGTGTGTGTGTGTGTGTGTGTGTGTGTGTGTGTGTGTGGGGGAGGTGTTGTTGAGGGGGAAATATTTTATTTTTGAGGGCAACCTGTAGAAATATATGATTATGTCTGAGAGTCTGTACAGGCATGTGTACAATGGAAAAGAATGTTGAATGTGCTAATCTTTCATGTAGAAGAGATAAATATGCTCTTATCACTGGAGTGATAAGCCATTTACTACTGATCCGTTCATTCAGCATATTTGGTTTCTTGCTGAATTTAGGATAAAAGTGCTTAAGTGATGAAATGTCTGATCTTTCAAGCTAGGTAAAAAGTTGACTATATATATGTGTGTGTGTGTGTCATTAAACAGCAGCCATTTTAGCAATGATTTTAAGATTGTGTCAGATATGTTAGGGACCAAACTTGTCACATTACAGCCACAAACCTAATCTGTTACAACCTCAGGTGACACACCAACACACAGTAACAGTTTACTAAAAACGGTAAAAAAAATAAATCATTCCAAAAAATGTGATTTGGTCTGTAGTGTCCCTGGGTCAACACTTTGTAGAACCAAGCAGCAGGTCATCTCTCATATTAATGTTCCGTCCATCATCTAAACACAGAGAGAAGATGGAGTCACTGAAAACTAATACAGAAGCATGAATGTCTGCTGGACAAAAGCCCCTTTTCCACCAAACTGGTTCCTGTGCTGGTTCGGTGTTAGAGCGGTGTTAGAGCTGCTTTAGGAGAAGAATTTCCAGATTTCCGTACAAATACTCTCTATATTCAGTCTTTTCTTGTAGGCGTATTTTCTTGTAGGAATGTCTGTGAAGCTGACATGAATACATTATTGCAACATTAAATGACTGTAAAAGAGGTGTGTTGTTGTAAATCATGGCAATGATTGCTCAAGTTTTCTTGCATGAAATATTAACATTATAAAAGACAATAAAAACAAAGTGTAACTTGAGTGGAAAGTTACCACAATGTGTGCAATATGTTAATACCTCAGTATTTATTAGCAGTTTGGTCAGTGTTTCCACTGACCAAACTGGATCCAAACAGGTGCTTAGCTGGCCCCAACTCTTTCTGGGGTCAGAGGAAAGAACCGGTTTGACGTGATGACGTCTGGGATTGGGGGCGGGGCTAAGGAACAACAAATAGCCGGTAAACCTGTAAAGAGCAGCAGTTTTTAAGCAACACTTGTGCGATAAAAGAAACAAACTGGACCTGAAGTCAAAGCACCAGTGGTCAGTGGAGTTGACAAACCTCCTGCTCGCAGTGTGGTCCTCCACCGAAGTGCAAAAAAAACTTGAGGTGGCTTCAAGGACCAAACCGGTGATCCAATACATCCAGCGGGAGATGGCTGTGTGAGGGTTTGAGTGCAGTGTTGAAAAAAATATTAACAAGCTTAAAAAGGCAGTTGGATTTGGTGCTACTAGGTAATGAGTAATGGTGACATACGCATAGACATGAAGCAACATAATGAAATAGCATTCAGGCCAGCACTGGTCTGTGGAAAAACCAACGGTTCTTTGTCGCTTCGCACTTGGAACCAGCCGCGAACCGGCTCTAGCACCAGCACGGAAAGAGCTCTTGGTGGAAAAGGGGTAAAAGAGAATCAGAGAAACAACCAAGATGAAAAAAATGGTAACAGTCAACACAGTGTGGCTTACCTTGCTCACTGGGACAGGGAAGAGGAGCTATGATGGTGTGGGGTTAGAGATGCCTCTGACTGTAAGGTAAAGAGACAAGCTCAATATATGAGTGTATCGCCAAAACATGTGTCCTTACTGTATCAGTAGTCTGTACTTTAGGTAACTAAGCTAATATTTTGATAATCACACACTATTGTCGACAAACCTAAGAGGAAAACTGAATTACAAAGTAATGTACAAGGCTGAAGACCAAAAATTCAGCCAGACACAACAGGGAGCATTTGACAGGTTTATTAAGCTATTCAGCAACTAAATCAGGCTCTCAGTCAGCAGCAGGCTCAGGAGCCACTGAGAGGGAAAGAGCATGTTAGTGGCTGGGTTTGATAGAAAAAAATCAAAAACAGAAATAACCTACTAAGTTTCTCAGGATCCACACTTGAGAAGGAAACTAAATTCGGGCTCCTCTCAGGTCAGAGCATGTCAATGGGGGCTTTACTCGCTTTGACAGTCAAAAAGCTGAATGGATCAGCACGCACTCACTGCGTGAGGGGCAAAGCTTTCTTGGGACTATACAGAGCTCAGTAGTCGAGGATAATGAACAAGCAGTGGTCAGAAGTCAGCAATGGGGTTGTGGTCCAGATATCAGAAGCAATAGCGAAGTCTGGCAGGGTTGAGGCAGAATCGAGGCCAGGATCAGGCTATCAGATGATGGAGGAACACTGGATATATTGCTAGTTCATTTCAATTATCTGGGACTGTGAAAGCAGGCTTGGTCCCCCAGTCTAAACAGATTAGATTATGAGCGCTGATGAGTGGACATGGTCAAGTCAGACTGATTAACAGACAGCAGGCAAGTCTAGCAGCCGAAATTATAAAAAACAAATTGAGACCGTGTTCTCTTTCCTTCTAATTTTATTTTATTTTTTATGGTCTAAAGTCTAATGACAGGAGTAAGTAGGTCTACAGATATTTTAAGAAAAACTTAGTGAGTCTAAGATAGCATTAAAGGGACACATTTAGCTATCACTTTCAGTGTGAACTGTTTAGGTCCTCCAATATAGAGACCTTATGAGTATTTACCACTAAGTCAGATAAAAAAAACAACAACTTAGAACTGATCTAAAAACTCAGTAAATTCATGGTATGGGGTGCCAAATGTAAGAGAAAGTGATCACAGTTTTCGCACTCACATTTTCTCCATATTTAGGTCATTTATTTCACATTTAGTAAATTTCAGTTGATTTTCTTCACATTTAGTTCGTTTTCCACAAACATTTAGACATATGTTATGTGTGAATGGAAAGTTTGAAAGTTTTATATCTAAATGTAAATATTAAATATATATCTAAACGTTAAATCTAAATGTAAATGTTAAATATAAATATAAATGTCAAATCTAAATGTAAATGTTATATGTTAAATCTAAATGCTTAATATAAATATAAATATTAAATCTAAATGTAAATGTATATGTTAATTCCAAATATAATTGTTAAATCCAGATGTAAATGTTAAATCTCAATCTAAATGTTAAATCTAAATGTAAATGTTAAATCCAGATGTAAATGTTAAATCTAAATGTAACACAGAGGAAGAGGGAGACAGAGAGCAGGGGAACTTGAGGTGAAAAAAACAAAAAAAACAATACTAACACAAATAATAACTAATATACAAACAGAGGTACAACAAAAAGAAGATGAAACTAATAAAACTCAAAACATTTAATAGAAGGAAAACACGGATCATGACATGATGTAGCTATGATTTGAAAGGATTTTCTTGTGAAGTGCTTTGAGACATCATCTGTTGTAAATTGGCGATATATATATATATATATATATATATATATATATATATATATATATATATATATATATATATATATATATATATATATATATATATATATATATA
>JAVLVB010000646.1:2704967-2716990 GCA_032876305.1 Orestias chungarensis
CAGAACCAGGCTCAGTACAAGCAGCCATCTGCCACGACCGACTGGGGGTTTGAAAAGACAGAAAGCTAAATTAGAAGCACAGGATACTGAAATAAAAGAGTTTATAGCAGCAGTTGTAGAACGCCACTGGAAGCATCTCAGCCCATGTTCTCATCCAAGAAGCTGTCTCAGCTAACAGAACGCCAGGCCAGGTGTGGTTACTATGGAGAGAAGAACACTAAGAGAAAACAAAAGGTTAACAAGGTTGAAATAACGGTAACTAAGTAGATTGGACAAAGGAAGAAAGTAGCAGAGAGAGAAGTAGTCATATTGTCCTCCAGCAGTCTAAGCCTATAGCAGCATAACTATAGAAAAACTTAAATAACTTATATATTTATATTATAACTTATTATAACTCTTGCTTTAGTGTTTTGGATCAACTGAAAACTTTTAACAGCATTTTGTGAAGTACCTTCTAATAAAGAGTTCTATGTTTAACACATCTCACAAAATACAAATGCAAAATAATACAGTGACAGTTTTATGATTCTTAATATTTATGCCCTGACTTCAATTAAACTGGGAAAATAAACACATGGTCCAACCTTGAAAAAACAAATGCTAAACTAGTTTTTCAGCATCAGTCCTAGGGAGAATATTTCTAATTTTGGCGATAAATTTGAAACATGGAAATCTTAGAGACTGTTTGATATAGAACTTAAATGATATTTCCTGATCAAAATTAACACTAAAGTTCTTTACTTTGTAGCAGAGGCCGATTTGATGTCATCCAGTTTAAGGGGTTAACTAAGTAATTTCTTTTTTAAAGGTCCTGGTCCAAAGATAAAAACTTCTGTCGTTTCAGAGATCAAAAGCAAAAAGTTCAGAGTCAGAGCTGTTTTCAAGACATCCTTGTAATTTCACAAACTGGTTGTATTCATCAGGAGTTAGGGTTAAATACAGTTTTTTTAATCATCAGCATAACATTTGAAATTAACACTGTGCTGTTTTGTGATCTTACAAATTGGAAGTAAATATATCATAAAGAGAACTTGGCTAAGTAAAGAACCCTGAACCTTAAGTCAAGAAGTCACAAGTAATTTTAATTTAGATCAACAAATTGGACTATATCAGAAAAATATTACTTAAACCAGGCTAGTGCTGTTTCAATCATATTTAAAGCCTTTCCATGAGGATATTGTGATCAACTGTGTCAAATGCAGCACTGAGATTACATAAGTAGAATGGACACAATTCCATTATCTGAGGCCATGAGAATATCACTAGTGACTTTATGGAGACTTGTCTCAGTGCTACGATGAGGTCTAAAATGTAACTGAAGCTTTTCAAACAGGTCTTGATTACACATATTCTTTGAATGAAGGTTTCTGAAGTAGGATTTAATAGCCTTAAAAGCCTGTGATACATATTAATTTACTAATCATATGTAAAATGGGTGTAGTAATCAAATTAATCACTTCTTTAAACAGTTTGGTTGGGATTGGGTCCAACATACAAGTAGTCCGATTGCCACTGTGAAGCCCAACAGATTTTACTTCCACAAGTGTGGCGTTGCAGCTTACACTGCAATAGTTCACTTAATTAATAATTATGAGACTTTATCAGAAACTGTTGGGGTTTATGTCGATTTGAATGGACACGGAGATGGAACTAAAAGGAAAAAGATGGAAATTGGGGGTGGAAGAGACACAAAGAGGAAAAGAGCATGTCAAATAAAACCATAACAATTGAACAAAACCAATCAAACAAAAAATTATTTTTTGTATATAAAGACACAGAGAAGCAAGAAACAAGGAGTGCACAAACCCAGCAGGGGCAGTCCGAGCCAGTGAGCCATCACTGGCAAGCAGTCACTAGGGTCAAGCCAGTATATAACTAGGAAACTGGCCCAGAACCAAAATACTACCAGAACAACTTTTACAAATAAACAGGAACACAGACACAAAAACACAATCTCATGCATACACATAAATTGAGACACCGACTCATCCAACATCAACACGCAGAAATGAGCCCAAACTACCCTGGTAAACAAACTACTCAGAGCAGCCCCAGAGCGGACCAGTCCCAGAAGACCCAAAACCCGAGCAGACTCTACTTGCTGAGGAGGCTGAGGTCTTTCGGAGAGCAGGTGGTTCTCCTGAAGACCTTGTTTCACTGGGTTTACGCATTAGTCTTCGTCTAAGGTTTTTTTTGTTGCAGCATCAGCTCACCTACTGCTGAGAGGAAGCACCTGGATAAACAGGAAGGCCAGCTCTTTTCTAACATGCTCCCAGGACAGAGTGTAGGGTGTGAGAGAGAGAAGAACTCTATCTTTCACCCCACGCAGATCCTTCTTCCCAACAGCTTTTAGACTTAGTAGATAATCACTGCTCCCATCAAACCAAATATATGTTTACATCCATGTTGGTTATTTGCACATTGTTATTCAGTTTTTCTAATCTTCATTCTATGTTCTCTTTTTTATACATACAATATTTGCCGTTGAATGCGTCTATTACAAAACAATTTCCCCATTGTGTGAAAATAAAAAAATATTTTTATTCTACTCTAACAGCAGAGAGTAACATCCAAAAAGTGAGGAATCATTAGTACCAGCAAAACACATACAATCCTAGCTAGCCGGACTCAGGTCAAGCACAACCAACCAGCAACATAACTGCCACCACAAGATGCAATACCGACTTCTCATACCCCCAGAAAGGAATTATGAATTGAGCGCTCAGGACCTAAAGGTTTTCAAGCTCACCTTGGATGAATGCCACTGGTCTACGGGTGCAGGTTCTGCTTTGGACAGACCATAAAAACTTTGAATGTATTCAGTCCGCTAAGAGACTTAGCCCAAGAATATCACAACGGCCCCTCTTCTTATTCCGATGTAATTTTTCTATTTCTTACAGACCCAATTCCAAGAATCTCAAGACAGACACTCTTTCAACAATACTTTCCAGTTAATGCTACTCCAGAGCCTACAACCATCATTGCTCCCAGCTGCAGTATCGATAAGGGGATTGTCAACAACTCCCTACAGAAAGAATCGGATCCCAGATCGCCACCTCAGTCAACAATCTATTTCCAGTATGATCAAGAGTTATTCGCTGGTTCCACACATTTGAGTTTTCCTATCATCCTGGTTCCAGTTGGACTTTCACTTTCATCATTGGTAAGTTATGGTGGCCCAGTTTACTCAAAGCCATCAGAGAATATGTTCTAGCTCGTCATACTTCTGCACAAACCAAATCCAACAAACAACCCGCAGCTGGATTTCTTTAACCTCTGAACATCCTAAGAGCCCATGGTCCCATATTGCCATTTTCTTTTTTACCAGATTCAAAAGGCATGACCACCGTACTCACAATTATAATTTTTTTCTTTAGAGCCTGCCATCTCATCCCTCTCTGAAAGCTCCCTTCAGCCATGCAAACAGCCCACCTCTTGGTGAAACACATCTTAAGACTCCATGGTATACCTGTAGACATTCTGTGTGAACACTGACCCCAGTTCATCTCCCACGTCTGGAAGCACTTCCACAAAGCCTTAGTAGCCAAAGTCAGTCTTACCTACAAACATAACCCCCAGTCATATGGTCAGATAGAACGTCTCAACGCCTCCTGTCAACAAGATAACATACCAACAACATACCAGTATCTTGTTGACTGGGAAGGCTAAAGCCCAGAAGAAGATACCTGTGTGCCTCAGTGATGACTTCATGATGAGGATACGTTTTTTTTCTATGACAGAAAATGGGCTTCTGGCTTTGTTTTTGTGCTCTCTCCATCCATCAGGTTATTCACCAGACGGTCTTCACAGGGAACCAGTGAAGTACAATAAAAGCATAGAATTACAGTAAATGCAAGGGAGGAGGTGGATTATGATGTGGACTTTTGGTGAGGCAATCAGATAAACTGGTCTGCTGAAGGGAACAGAGGAAGAGAGGCAAATGAACACTAATAGTTTTAAACAAAATGAGAAAGCATGAAACTAACAACATTAATAAGAAACAAAAACCTTAAATTAAGGAAACCAAATCCCAAAAAAATAACAGAACATAAAAACAAATAATAAAACACCTCAGAATGCATGACATGTAGCACTAAAACAAGGAAACAAAAACCGAAATATGATCCCAAAGCTTTAACACCCTTGGATCGTAACAGGTTCCGAAACATCTTAGTTTGACATGAAATTAAAGAAATTGATAAACTACTACAGAAAAAAGAAGCAGGTAGATGTTTAACATAAGTCTGTGAACAGAGATAAGAAAACCTCAGTCTTTTTTTCTCTCTCAACTCTACCTAAAATAGGAAATGAATACATCAAATTTTGCTGATTAAAGCCCTGTCATCTGTGTTCTTGTTTAAGTATTTCAACAGAGTTTTTGTAAACACATCAACAGCACCCTGAAACTTTCAATGGCAGTTTCTGCTTTAAAGACGACCGAAAACATACCTCCTTCTCATAGAGAAAATACATTTATTAAGTGTGAATGCTGGCAAGGAACCTATGTATAAACACAGATCATTTAGCAGTGACTTCAGCTCTGAACATTACCTTGTTATTGTAGTCGCTAGTACCTCCCCATATCACAACCCCAGAAGCACCCAGAGCTGCAGACTCTCCAAGAGTGTTAACAAGGTCTGTCTGAAAGAACAGAAACATAAGCACATGAAAAAAACTACCTTTTCATACCAGCTCCCTCCAAGCACCTGGTTATCATGTATCAAAGTAATTTGGCTGCCTGCCATTTGAAAAGGATCTTCTGAAATTCCTCTGCTTATCTAATCCTGCATCTGTTATTTAAAACAGAATGCGTGGAACCATCCAGAACCAGTAATGACCGGTGACTTCAACAAATTCTTAGGGTTTTCTGAGAACTTAGTTGCTTTATATAGTGACTTTTGTCTCAGTTAATCGGATTATGCTTCCTTTGTAAAATAGCAATATTTTGACATTGTAAGGTCTGGCTAAATTAAAGTTTTTTTTGTTTATAGGGTTTTCATTGAGATTATTTTACTGCAATAAATGCTGAGTTTACTTTAAGGCTTTGGAAACATCTCTACCTTGAATAAACAAAATTGCAAAACCAGAAGGTAATATGTTTTCATGTAAATGGTGAAAAGCCTGCATTCTAAAACCATATTTGTAATTCTAATTTTACAAATAGTGTAATGTAACAAAAGTAGTCACCTGAGTCAGATAGTTTTGGGTCTGATCCCGGTAAAGGGGTCTGGAGTAGACATAGACGGGTGCAGTGTAGGGGTGTTTTGGTAGCGCTGCCACCCTCAGCGCCTCTTGGACACGATTGCGGACATAGAGTGCAGCCTTGGCCGAGTTTCTCAGGGTCATGTGCAGGTAAACAGAGGGAAAGAGGGCAGTGCTTCGTTCCCACAGCCACAGCAGCTTGTTGTTCTGCTTCTGAGCTTTAGTGGAACAACTTCCTGTATATCCTGGCTTGTTCCATCCATAGTTGAAACAATCAGGAAGCAGATAGAAGCCCCAACGGCGACTCGGGCGATTGCCAATGCCAATGCTTATAGTTTTTTCCATGAAGCGTCGCCCAGCTACCTCAAACTGGGTCTTAGCTGTTTGGGAAATTTTCTTTGTTGACAAAAAGGGAGCAAGCTGCAATGCGTGAGTGATAGATAACTTCTGATAAATACGTTTTGATCCCCAGTTTTGGTCCCAAAGAGGCCGCCATGACTCCCAATCGATCACAGCAAGCCCAGGAGAGGAATCTTGGGAGATATAATGATCAATTGCACTCTTGGCCTTAGCAAGATGTTCTGTCAAGTTGCCATTTTGGGGAATGCCACCTTTGTAGATCTTTTGCTTGATTATGTCAACTTTAGGATAAAGGCCAAGGCGATCTTCATAAAAGATGGTAAGAAACTGACCTGGCACAGATGCAGGTGTAGTTACTGCCTGACATGCCGCTGTATCCAGGGGAATTTCTAGCTGTTTGCATTGGTCAGTGGGGGCATTCCAGACAGCCACAAAGGGATGGTCACGGATAAGTGGGGGCTCGGTGGGTGGTAATGCAAACACTGATATAATCATACAGACGCCGAGACACAAAAGAAAGGGCAAAGCCATTGTTTTGGCACTGTGAGAAGAAAACAAACAAAAGGTAAAAAAAAGAGGATGATACACATTTTGCTACTTAACATTATTTAACAACCGGTAGCTTTAGAGCTTGAGTTCAAAGGGTAATGCAATTTATTGTAAGAATAGACTCATTCAGTTGTTCCAAGCTTTACCAGTTTGTGTTGTGTTTTACGTAAGAAAGCCAAGTTAGTTCTATAGAACCCTGACAGACGTCCAGCTTGCTTAAAGTTTTTTTTTCTAGTTGTTCAACCATTTGACCTGACAATGATCCAACCTAGCAAGAGAAAGTACTTTATCAGTATTTCTTCAGCATACATACATTTCTTGTATGCATTATATATACCGCATTATTTTCTTTTTTGTAGTATATAATCCAGTATGTTGCAACGGTAAAACTTTTAGTTTGCTCTTCAGATTGAAAGTGCAAGTAGTGTTATTGTTTCTACAAACTGACCATGTAAGCCTTTGTGTGTCCTGTAATAAGTCTAATTATTATACTTAATATTAGCTTTTTACTCTACAAAATGTCTCAGAAAAACAACACAATGATGTTATTCCTGTAAAAATTAGAGTCAAACATCTGACCTCATCTGTGATCATAGTAATAGCTCATACAAAATCAACCAAACACTGCTTCAAATTGTATGTAAACCATACTTTCTTTTGTCTTGACTATTAAAATTTGTACAATCATGCTAATATGGATGACATATTAAGTTATAAGTTAAAATCAAAATCCTTTCTATGGATTAAATGTATATTTCTTGTTATATTTCACAAACTCTTACCTGCTGCGCTCTTGAGTGACCAGTCAAGATCTGTCAAGAGTTTCATACATCTTCTACATTTCATTATTGGTTGACTCATGTTTGGGAGGAAGTGGTTTTTCTGTCTAATCGTTCTATCTGAGCTAGCTTGTGCCATCTAACCATGCTCAGTGAAGTGTGATGAGGCGGCTATTTTCAAAAAAATTGCAATAACACATTATAGGTGTGCCTTAGTTCATTCTGAAGATGTACTATCCTAAAATAAAGCGGTCATTACTAGGCCTCCACCTAGTGAAAATGGTGAGGGAATTTAGGTTTGTGATTCAGGTTTTGGAGAAAGGATGCTTTTGAAAGTTGCAGATTGGTAGAATGGAGGGCTGGACTTGCTCACCTTTGCTTCAAGTGAAATGTATATTAAAACCTGTATTATTGTTATTTCATTCACATCAGAAATTAATTTTAAAACAGGACTGCACTCTCTTGGTAAAATATGTGAGATAGTGTCTTCCTTTAAATGTTAACAGAATAAAAAGAATTTGAGAGTATAATGTGTTAAATCATACTAATATGGATGACATATTAAGTAATTAGTTAAAATCAAAATCCTTTCTATGGATTAAATGTATATTTCTTGGTATATTTCACAAACTCTTACCTGCTGCTCTCTTGAGTGAACAGTCAAGATCTGTCAAGAGTTTCGTACATCTTCTACATTTCATTATTGGTTGACTCATGTTTGGGAGGAAGTGGTTTTTCTGTCTAATTGTTCTATCTGAGCTAGGTTGTGCCATCTAACCATGCTCAGTGAAGTGTGATGAGGCGGCTATTTTCAAAAAACTTGCAACAACACATTATAGGTGTGCCTTAGTCCACTCTGAAGATGTACTATCCTAAAATGAAGGGCTCATTACTAGGCCTCCACAGAGTGAAAATGGTGAGGGAATTTAGGTTTGTGATTCAGGTTTTGGAGAAAGGATGCTTTTGAAAGTTGCAGATTGGTAGCATGGAGGGCTGGAGTTGGTCACCTCTGCTTAAAGTGAAATGTATATTCAAAGCTGGATTATTGTTATTTCATACACATCAGAAATTAATTTTAAACAGGACTGCACTCTCTTGGGAAAGGATTTTGTCTTCCTTTAAATGTTAATAGAATAAAAATAATTTGAGAGTGAAGCGACATAGTGACTTTACAAAGCCAATAATAAATGCAACCTTTTTAAGACTTCATTGCCTGTCCCAGTAGTTTTGGTCTGCAGAAGACACATCATTTGTGCTCATTCGACTCCTTTTAAACGACCATGGTAGAAAAGCATTTTGCTTAAGTATCTGTTGTACTTCAGCCACGCTTGTGTATCCACGTAGTAACCCATTTTTATTTTATTTTAGTTGACAAAAATTTTTTAGACAAGTTTTCGTAAATTTCAATGGGAAAAAGTCGAAAAATATGCATCTTTACAAACTGTTTTGAAACATGAGCAGTAACAATGGATCAACTACTCCCAACATTGAATAAACAAAAACACTAAAAAGAAAAAGGGAGCCAGCTGCATTGTACTAATCACAGGTGAGGTAGAGGGTTACAAACAATGATATTGAGAGCAACAAGGTTTGTGGTGTCTATCTGTAGGAAACCTGCAGGTAGCTCTTCTAGACATAAATACTATTCATGTCAATGGTTAAAGCACTTCATAGCAGGCTCCGCATAAGAAGTCCCACCACAACAGTTTTGTTGGCAATAAGATTTCCTCTGTTTTATGTTGATCCTAGAACTGCATAGTGGCACAGTTACCAGCACTGTTGCCTTGCAGCAAGAAGGCATGCACGCACCCTCTCAGTGGCTGAATTGAATTGTATTATGACACATTTAAGTTGCACTCAGTAAATATGATCATCATACGAATGTTGTACTCAGCATGTTATTGTATAATATGTTATTAGTGGCACTTTTGAGGCATAAGTTGCTATCTGAATTTTCTGTACATACCTGTGACTGTTACAGGTGGACGAATGGCGTTTAGCAAAATGAAACTAGTTAAAACTACAACAGACCACAGCAACCCAGGAGAGGCTACATAGCCTTAATAAACGTTCAACTAAAAGTCAGCTAATTTGGCAATGAGATTTCAAGGATCTCATAAGAAAATTTGGTAACAAAAAGCCAATTTGTTGAGTTTTTGATGAGACTTACCATGAACAAACAAGCCAGTTTAAACTTCATTAAACTGAAAGGAGGCTTGTTGTTGTATTCCATGGGTCTTTGTTTCACTTGCACACTTAAGTTAAGGGCTATGTATTAACGATATGTTGAGTAAATTATTACAGTTAATTTGCAATCATAGTTGCAAGAATGTGTTGTTAATCAGTGGAATGAGAATATTACAACCAATAATACAGGTCTAATAAGTTTTAGCTTCTAAGTGACAGATAAGAAGCACAATAGACAGACATATAATTTATTTTGGATGACTGACTAAACACCCTTTAATATTTGTATTTAGTTTAGTCTCTGAGAGCAAACCAAAACAGAAACACCTAACAATCACGATACCTTTTCTATTATTCACATAATAATGTAGTTGCGTCGTGGTGCCCAGCTATAAGACATGGCTGACTTAAAGCTTTGCTCATCAGCATCTGTCTACAAGTAATCCACATTGAAATGGTACCGACTTGGTCAGCCAATCTCCTCCTCACGTTGGACATGCAGCTGTTAGCTTCAATAACCTTCAAGTTATTTATTATGTATTTATTATTGTTCTGAAAGTTCCAAGTCCAAATGTAATAGACCAATGTGATCTGTCATGTGTAGTTCATAGTTGAATGTGGACTATGTGTGGACAAAAACAAATAAAAGAATATCTGGTGGAGTCTTTACTTCACTCTGCCTCTTTTTGCAAGCCCACAAGTCTTATCATATTTGTGTCTAATGCAGAATTTATTTGTTATGACTGTGTTATACTTTTGAAGTGACATAGTGTGTGAGAGAGCACTGTTTGTTCACATCTTCCTCTTTTTTATTTCTGCTGCAGACAGACTGGCTAAATACACCCTTTAATGAAGTGAAGTCATTCTTAACACTGTTTAATTAGAAACAAAAACATTAGTAACATTTTGATTCTGTCAGACTCATTACTCATCCATTTAAAGGGAGATTGTCACATATTGTTTAAGAGCAACGGACAGCTGGGAACTCCAGACTGACGTGGAATGATCCCCAGAAAACATGAGAATCCATCTTTTTTACAGGAATGTTTATTAGGAAGGAGTAGAAGCAGAGCTTTAAATGAATACATTGGGTCATGTCACCTTTCATCACAAGTTTTTATTAGTCAGAATTATTTCACCTATGCCTCATCTTTTCCGAAAATGCATGATTCTACATCTTGTGTTTAGGGGTTATGTGTTTTTTTTCTTTTGTAATTCAATTTACTTCTCTTCTTCAATCTACAGTGGAAAGAAAGTTTCTTAATTGGGTTCAGAATGGAAGTAATAAAACTAATGTTAACATAAAATTTATCATAAATTTGTGGAGTTCATCAAAATTAGACTTTTAATTAATAAAGTAGTTTTTCTTCAACTTTTACCTCATGTAGAAATTAGATTTGGACCTGAAATATAAAGTTTTATGGTAGGTAGAACCTGGTAATTTTTGGTGAAGAAAGTATAAGATGAAAAATGATCTAAAAACATTTAAGAACAACTGATAAGTTATGATGTCTTACTCATTACATGGGCTGTTTCTCTGGACTCAGATCTGTCACCTTGGGCTTGTTTCATGTCATATTTATGGATCTTTAATGTCCAGCTGGTCTCGGGTCAACTGTTTTCTAATCAACAGGGAAGATAAAACATTACTGTTAACAATAACTTGTCATGACGGGTTTTAAATTTCTGACCCACATAAAACAGAGACTCTCACAAGAACGGTAAAACAATGGTTTATTTGAGGGAGGTGAAGGGAGAAGGGGAGTCCGGCGGTGATCCTGCAGCGGCAGTGAACGGCAGTGAGTGACAGCAATGAGTGACAGCAATGAGTGGCGGAAGTAAACGGGGAAACCAGGAACACTTCGACGAGGGAGACCGGGAACCTCTGAGAGCGAGGACAGGCAAGGTGAGTAAAACTGATGATGGTCGAGTAATGAACAAGGAACGAACTTACTTGTTTGGTGGATCTTTCGTGTCGCCAGGGGGAATGTCCGGGTTGAGTTTTCCACTGATGGAGAGATGTGGTCCGGGGGGTCTGACCAGCTGGTGAAGTACGCTGGGGCAGGCAGATCGAGCAGAGCCAAGAGGAGTGGGAGGCAGCTGATGGATGTGACCGGGGAGAATCTTGAATGAGGTGGAGAATGAAGAAGTGAGTAAAACCTGAGGTGAGACACAAGTGCAGTTAGAGGTGAGAGGAACAAAAATCGTGAGGCACAAAAACAGGAGACACGGCTTGGATTCAAATACATAGGCTAGGGAGAAAAAACTACTACGAGGAAAAAGCTACGATATCACAAGGAAGCACTAAGAACTAGCGTGGCACTGAGACTATAGTTTACCGATGGTAACAAACACGACGAGTAGTCGATCCACCTCCCCTCTTATACTGGCTCCGCTGATCAGCGGCAACCAGAAACACCTGGGCAGGACGGAGCTCCAACCTGGAAGAGCGCACTGGTGACCCCCCGTGGCCACCTGGAGAACTGAACAGAAAACTCACCCTGACAGTACCCCCCCCTCAAGGACCGCCACCTGGCGGTCCAGAAGAAGCCTCAAAGTCATCCACCAAGGAAGGATCCAAAATGAATGAGCGGGGCATCCAGCAACGCTCCTCGGGACCGTAACCCACCCAATCGACGAGGTACTGATAACCACGACCTCGTCGACGAGAAGCCACGATCCTCCGGACGTCATAGGCCGGATGCCCATCAATAATACGGGCGGGCGGAGGGGTGTCGGCTGGAGGGCACAACGTACTGGTTTGGACCGGCTTTACTTGGGAGACGTGGAAGGTTGGATGGATCCTGAGAGTGGGGGGCAAACGAAGACGGACGGTGGAAGGACTCAAGACGGACTGGATGGTGTAAGGGCCGATGAACCGGGGGGAGAGTTTGCGGGAGACTGATTTAAGGGGAATATCCCGGGACGACAGCCACACCTGCTGAC
>JAVLVB010000646.1:2717090-2738007 GCA_032876305.1 Orestias chungarensis
TTATTGTTTTCCCCCCGCTTGTTGTCATTTTAGTTCCGCCTCCGCGCCATTAGTTTTCCTCTCGCTCCGTTCCGTTTGTCTGTTGTTCCGTGTGTGGTTCCTGGTTCAATTCGTGTTCTGTTCACTCATCATTCCCTCAATAAATTATTTATTACACTCAACTCCACCTCTGCTCGAGTCATTAAAACCCTTTCTGACAATTTTAGTGGTTAATCATTGCTAATCCCCACTTCACTGTGAATCAAAAGCAGAAATCCAGCGTTGTTAGAGCAAAGTTAACTTCTCTGTGACCTTTGTTACTGCTGTTCTCTGTTCTGCATCTCAAGTTGATGGTTACTTCATCATCGTTTTCTACCAACTAAATGTTTACACTGCAATTCAACTCACAGTTAGTAATAGAAGTGCGGTAATGTGTCCAGTCAGATATAAACATTGTGACAATAAGGATAAAAAAACAACATCCTCTTTTAAAGGAGAAGAAGCTTTTGCTTTTGACACAAAGTCATTTTTTAAAACAGAAGTTAATGACGGGATCTTTAGCTCGGCAGCTGAAATACTGAAATTGTCTATAATATCTTAAAACACGAATCCACCCTTATTCTCAGATTCTTTTGTCCTTTTCAGCAGAGCTGACAGTGTCATGTCGGGTTTAAATTTCTGACCCACATAAACAGAGACTCTCAGAAGAACGGTAAACAATAATTTATTTAGGGAGGTGAAGGGAGAAGGGGAGTCCGGCGGTGATCCTGCAGCGGCAGTGAACGGCAGTGAGTGACAGCAATGAGTGGCGGAAGTACACGGGACAACCAGGAGCACTTTGACGAGGGAGACCGGGAACCTCTGAGAGTGAGGACAGGCAAGGTGAGTAAGACTGATGATGGTTGAGAAATGAACAAGGAACGATCTTACTGGTTTGGTGGATCTTTTGTGTCGCCAGGGGGAATGTCCGGGTTGAGTTTTCCACTGATGAAGAGATGTGGTCCGGGGGGGTTTGACCAGCTGGTGGAGTATGCTGGGGTAGGCAGATCGAGCAGAGCCAAGAGGAGTGGGAGTCAGCTGATGGATGATGACCGGGAGATTCTTGAATGAGGTGAGATTGAAGCAGTGAGTAAAACCTGAGGTGAGACACAAGTGTAGTTAGAGGTGAGAGAAACAAAAAATCGTGAGGCACAAAACGGGAGACACGGCTTGAGTTCAAAAAACATTCACGAGAGGAAAAAACTACTACGAACTACGAAAACACAAGGAAGCACTAGGAATTAGCGAGGCACTGAGTCTATGGTTTACCGATGGTAACTAACACTCAGGCGACGAGTAGTTGATCCACCACCCCTCTTATACTGGCTCCGCTGATCAGCGCCAACCCGAAAAACCTGGGCAGGACGGAGCTCCAACCTGGAAGACTGCACTGGTGACCCCCCGTGGCCACCTGGAGAACTGAACAGAAAACTCAACCTGACAGTACCCCCCCCTCAAGGATCGCCACCTGGCGGTCCAGAAGACATCTCAAAGTCATCCACCAATGAAGGATCCAAGATGAATTAGCGGGGCACCCAGCAACGCTCCTCGGGACCGTAATCCACCCAATCGACGAGGTACTGATAACCACGACCACGTCGACGAGAAGCCACGATCCTCCGGACGTCATATGCCGGATGCCCATCAATAATACGGGCGGGCGGAGGGGTGTCGGCTGGAGGGCACAACGTACTGGTTTGGACCGGCTTTACTTGGGAGACGTGGAATGTTGGATGGATCCTGAAAGTAGGGGGCAAACGAAGACGGACGGTGGAAGGACTCAAAACGGACTGGATGGTGTAAGGGCCGATGAACCGGGGGGAGAGTTTGCGGGAGACTGATTTGAGGGGAATATCCCGGGACGACAGCCACACCTGCTGACCGGGAGAATAAACGGGCGCTGGAATGCGTCTCCGGTCAGCGTACCTCTTGTTCTGGGCCGCAGTTCGCTGGAGGGCCGAAACAGTGTCCCTCCAGATGGTGCGAACACTGTGGACGTGGTGGTGGACAGATGTCACCGGGATCTCCTTCTCGTCGGCCGGGAACAGTGGAGGTTGGTACCCTAGGGAGATCTCGAATGGGGACAAACCTGTGGCAGCAGAGACATGGGAATTATGGGCGTACTCGATCCAGGGAAGGTGTTGGTTCCAGTCGGTCTGGTGGGAGGATATCAGGCAACGGAGGGCTGCCTCGATCTCCTGGTTAAGCCGCTCCGTCTGACCGTTAGACTGAGGGTGGTAACCCGATGTAAGGCTAGCCTTGGCCCCCAGCGCTGCACAAAAATGCTTCCAGACCTGGGAAGCAAACTGGGGGCCACGGTCAGACAGAACATCTACGGGGATGCCGTGCAACCGGAAGACGTGCTTAACCAGAAGTCGAGCAGTCTGGAACGCTGAAGGGAGTTTGCGTAGGGGAACAAGGTGACAGGACTTGGAAAAACGGTCGACAATGGTGAGGATTGTGGTCATGCCTTGGGACGATGGAAGACCTGTGATAAAGTCGACCGCTATATGGGACCAGGGACGTTTGGGGATAGGTAGTGGTTGCAGGAGACCGGATGGAGGCTTATTGCTGGTCTTGTTTCTAGAGCAGATGGGACAGGCCTGTATATACTCCGTGATGTTCTTCTGAAGGTTGGGCCACCAGAACCTGCGAGACACGAGTGCTATGGTCCGACTGGAACAGGGGTGACACAATAAACGGGATGTGTGGAACCAATGAATTACTCGGGAACGAACGGCGGATGGAACGTACGTGGTCTTCTGAGGAGGGGTCCGAGGGTCAGGTTCATGCTGGAGAGCATCCTTGATGATGCCCTCGATCTCCCAGGATACCAGACCAACCACGCAGTCAGAGGGAATGATAGGTGCAGGATTGGGAATGGAATCGTCCGGGGAGAACTGACGGGAGAGGGCATCGGGTTTGATATTCTTGGATCCAGGCCTGTAAGAAATGGAGAGGTTAAATCGGGAAAAGAAAAGGGACCAGCGGGACTGTCGGGGATTGAGGCGTTTAGCAGACTTGATGTATTCAAGATTCTTGTGGTCGGTCCAAACCTGTACCGGATGACTCGCACCCTCCAGCCAGTGACGCCACTCCTCGAGAGCCAACTTAATAGCCAGAAGTTCTCGGTCTCCCACGTCGTAGTTACGTTCGGCAGGGGACAAACGTCGGGAGAAGAAGGCACAGGGATGGAGTTTGCTGTCATCCTCTGACCTCTGGGAGAGAATGGCTCCGACTCCCAGGTCAGAAGCGTCGACCTCCAGGGTGAACTGCCGGGTTGTATCGGGTTGAATAAGGACTAGGGCTTGGGAAAACAGGGTTTTGATCTTGGAAAAAAACCCCTCTGATTGAGGAGACCACCTATAAGGGACTTTAACTGAGGTTAGGGCAGTGAGTGGGGATACGGTTTGACTGTAGTTGCAGATAAAGCGGCGATAGAAATTTGCGAAACCTAGGAACGTTTGGAGTTGACGTCTGGTGTCGGGAGTGGGCCATTGATCGACTGCACGGATCTTGACGGGGTCTGCTCGAATCTGCCCACCCTCGAAGATGTAGCCGAGAAATGCGATGTATGTCTTGTGAAATTCGCATTTCTCGGCTTTGACATAAAGGCGATTCTGGAGAAGGCGTTGGAGAACCTGACGGACATGGGACTGGTGTTCGGTGGGGTCTCTGGAGAAAATAAGGATGTCATCTAAATAAACAAAAACAAAAATATTAAGGAAATCATGGAGAACATCGTTAATTAATGCTTGGAATACTGAAGGGGCATTGCACAAACCAAAAGGCATAACTAGATACTCAAAATGTCCCAGGGGTGTCTTAAAAGCAGTTTTCCATTCGTCCCCCTGGCGAACGCGGACGAGGTGATAGGCATTACGAAGGTCCAGTTTAGTGAATATAGTGGCTTTATGTAGTGACTCGAAGGCAGCAGTTATAAGTGGGAGAGGGTACCTGTTCTTTACAGTTATGTTGTTGAGCCCTCTGTAGTCAATACAGGGTCGGAGCGAACCATCCTTCTTGGAGACGAAGAAAAAGCCCGCCCCTACGGGAGAGGAAGAAGACCTGATAATTCCGGCGGCCAGGGACTCACTTATATAAGTCTCCATCGATTCCCGCTCCTTGCGTGAGATGTTGAATAGACGGCTGGATGGTAGGGGGGCTCCAGGAAGAAGGTCTATGGCGCAGTCGTAAGGTCTATGGGGAGGCAAAGAACAGGCCTTACTCCTATTGAAGGCCTGTTTGAGGTCTAGGTACTCCTCCGGTATATTGTTGAGATCCTGGGAATCGATGGAGACATCTTCCTGGGGCGGGCTAGGAGGAACAGCTGCCTGAAGGCAAGATGAGAGGCAGTTAGAGGACCAGGAGGTTATTGAACAGTCTGACCAGTTTATGGTAGGGTTGTGTGAGTGTAACCAGTCGAATCCTAGAATGATGTGAGGCTGGGAGGAGGAAAACACAAAGAACGATCTGCGTTCCTTGTGATTACCGGAGATGATAATTTCCAGGGGTCTAGTGACATGGGTAATCTGGGGAAGGGATCTGCCATCCAGAGCAGAAACCTGGAGTGGAATGGTGAGGGGGGAAATGGCCAACTGTAGCTGATCCACAAGGACCTGAGGGATAAGGGATTGTTCACAACCGGAGTCTATCAAGGCTGATAGGTTTAGCAGTCTTTCGTTGTGAACAACAGTGACCGGAAGAAGAAGACGGGGTTGACTAGAAATAGGGATTGAGTCCATCTGTCGTCTAGCATCTACAGATGGACTCTCTCGGGGAGTGTCGTCTTACCACGGGTAGGGCAATGGGCGATGTAATGACCAGGAGTCCCGCAGTAAAGACACTCCCTCGACTGCATCCTCCGCTGCCGTTCCTCCGGGGCTAACCTGGTTCGTCCGACCTGCATCGGCTCCGGTCCCGGGGATGACGTCCTGCGGGGTTCATATCTGAGAGGGGTCTCCAGGCACTGAGTGGAAGGCCGACCAACTGCAGGAGCCTGACTAACAGAGGTCCTGCGGCTTGGGAATGGAATCGTCGATCTCTCTCCCTCAGACGACTGTCAACACGGGCAGCCAGAGATATATACTCCTCTAGCGAGTGAGGCTCATCAAACAGCGCGAGTTCGTACTGTAACCGCTCATTAAGTGCGTGGTGAAACGAACTCTTTAACGAGTGTGGATCCCATGGCAACCGGGCCGCCAGAGTCCTAAACTCTATTGCAAATTCGGCCACGGTCCTGGAACCCTGTGTTAATCTGTGCATTCTACGAGAAACTGTTGAGGGATCGGTCTCGTGACCGAATACTCTAAAAAATTCCTCTCTGAACTCGTGAAAGGACATACGAAATTCAGGATACCGGTGGAAGCGCGATTCAGCCCAACTAAGCGCTGTTCCGGACAACTGACCGATAACAAACGCTATTCTTGCGTCATCATTGGGAAATGAACGAGGCGAGTGGGCAAAAAGCAGAGAACACTGCATCATAAACCCCTCGCAGCCACCAGCACTTCCAGAGTACCTCTAAGGAAACGGAAGTGAAACCCCTAGGTGAAGCGGAACCGGAAACTCCCGGTGTGATAGTGGCGGTAACGGGGGAATAGGAACGGTGGCGCCCTCATAGGGTGGAGGGCTACTCTCAGAGGCTTTAGGATTTAGATTCTGGAGAAGGGAGGTGATTTGGTCCAAGGTTTGGTTGGTGTTGGCTTGTTGTTCCGATAGGGATCGGAGGACTGATTCGTGGGAGTGAAGCATGGTGGTTTGATCGGAAATAATTCTTCTGAGGGCCTCCTGTGGGTCTATTTGGCCTGAGTGTTCTGTCATGTCGGGTTTTAAATTTCTGACCCACATAAACAGAGACTCTCAGAAGAACGGTAAACAATAATTTATTTAGGGAGGTGAAGGGAGAAGGGGAGTCCGGCGGTGATCCTGCAGCGGCAGTGAACGGCAGTGAGTGACAGCAATGAGTGGCGGAAGTACACGGGACAACCAGGAGCACTTTGACGAGGGAAACCGGGAACCTCTGAGAGTGAGGACAGGCAAGGTGAGTAAGACTGATGATGGTTGAGAAATGAACAAGGAACGATCTTACTGGTTTGGTGGATCTTTTGTGTCGCCAGGGGGAATGTCCGGGTTGAGTTTTCCACTGATGAAGAGATGTGGTCCGGGGGGGTTTGACCAGCTGGTGGAGTATGCTGGGGTAGGCAGATCGAGCAGAGCCAAGAGGAGTGGGAGTCAGCTGATGGATGATGACCGGGAGATTCTTGAATGAGGTGAGATTGAAGCAGTGAGTAAAACCTGAGGTGAGACACAAGTGTAGTTAGAGGTGAGAGAAACAAAAAATCGTGAGGCACAAAACGGGAGACACGGCTTGAGTTCAAAAAACATTCACGAGAGGAAAAAACTACTACGAACTACGAAACCACAAGGAAGCACTAGGAATTAGCGAGGCACTGAGTCTATGGTTTATGGTAACTAACACTCAGGCGACGAGTAGTTGATCCACCACCCCTCTTATACTGGCTCCGCTGATCAGCGCCAACCCGAAACACCTGGGCAGGACGGAGCTCCAGCCTGGAAGACTGCACTGGTGACCCCCCGTGGCCACCTGGAGAACTGAACAGAAAACTCAACCTGACAGACAGAGGACTGTGAGTGTCTGATAGCAGCTCTGTCTGAGACAATATTGAAACTCAACCTGTTTCTGAGTGTCTTTATTCTTCCAGTTGTTGTTTTTTTCAGTTCCTTTCTTTCTGATATAACAGAAAACATTTAAGTCTGAAATCTATCCTGAAATATTTAATTTTGATCCTAATAATAATCTTTATTTTTCAAAGATGTAATAAAAATTGAACTGCATTTTTGAGAAGCAGAATAGTTTTTCTGCAGTCCAAGTTTTCTTCACATTCTTTTTATCGTTAATCTTATTTTGCAGTTGTTTCCCTGGATTATCCAAATCCCATCCTCTTTGTTGACATACCTCAGCGGATTGAAGCACTCAGTGGATCTTGTTTACGAATTCCGTGTAGCTTCAACACAACGGATAACGACTTTGACATCACTAAACTGATCAATGGAGTTTGGTTAATAGCTACTGCCGACTTTATTTCCACCCCAAACTCTTTTATTTTTAACACCAGTGGGTCAGTAAACACCTATTCTCTTGAGATGATTGGAAACTTGAGTGAGGAAAACTGCACTACTCTGTTTCCTGATTTAAACTCAAGTTATGTATTATTAAGAGATTCTCTATGAGATTGAAGTCAGGAATAAGCCACTAAAGAACATAAAGTAATGAATTATTTCCAATCAGGTGAGACATTTACAGAAAATTAAAGGATTACTTTTTGTGTCAGTTTACCAAACACTATGAATATATTTTGCTTAAATACATGCTGTAATGGCAGCACATTCAGAACTGCTCTAAATTTTCTTTTAGACTTGCTAAACACAAATACCGGATTTCTATTTTTGTTTAGATCAAACTTTGAGTGCTGTAACATCTGTTAAGCCACCAAAAATATATTATACATTTAAAAAACCTTTTTCTTATTGACTTTTGTTCTTCACAATGATGTGGTTATTATTACGGAAGCAAATTAAAATAAAACCAGTGAAAAATAAAATCTCAATGAAGAAAAATCTATTGCAGAGGGTTTACGATTCACGATTGACAAACTGTTTGCTAATTACTTCAAAACATAAAAATAATGTAGAGTTTAACCAATACTAAATGCAGACAGTTTTTTTCAGTTTGTAACTATTATTAAAACCTATTGACAACTTTAAAGCCTTTATTGTTCATCTTTTATATTTGTTTCATCGTTTTACCTGTTGATTTTATTTTAAACCCCAGATTTTCCATGGAGTCCCAGCATTAACATCCCTGTTAGTGATCTGACTCCCTGTCCACACTCACTTCCTGAACTCACCTGGAATCTCCAAGAAGAGTCTCACAGACAAACAGAGAAAAACACAGATGGAACCTTTACAACTAAAATCCAGGAGACCATCAGTCTGTCAGACTCACATGATGGATACAACATCAGCTGTTCTGCCAGATATCCCGTGACAGGAGGAAACAAGACAGCAGAAACAGAAGTGACTCTCAGTGTTTCATGTGAGTGATCCTTTCAGCACATCATGGTTCAGAATATTTTTACTAAAGTTACTAAAGCTCCTCATTTACCTCAGATGCTCCTAGAAACACCTCGGCCTCCATCAGTCCATCAGGTTTGGTGTCAGCAGGTAACTGGGTGGAGCTGAGCTGCGCCAGCAGAGCCAAGCCTCCTCCCAGCTTCACCTTGTTCAGGAAAAGCATAGATGGACCCAGGGTAGTATTTGTAGGAAACATTCTCAAATTTAGAGCCGTTGAAGGAGCAGAGTATTACTGTATGGCCATAAAGGATCTCGGAAGTGAAACATCTCCAGCAATATATTTTACAATTAGAGGTATGTTGGTTAATACATATTATTGCCTTGGCCTTTTTACTGGGGAGCGATTGCAGTAGGATATATAGTTTTAATTTTTCTGTTAGCCATTCTTAGTTGAGTATCAGATGTTAAAGTGTCAGGTAAACTAAAACTAAATCACCTTTCTCAAACAATATATTTTACTGGTTTATCTATACCTTGATCACACAAGTGTGAATTTGTATTAAAAAAGTTGGACATGAGAAGTCAGGAAAGTAGTTGTTTGTTCCTTTACCAGTGCAAATGAAATATTTTCTTGTAGTGTAAACCGTTATTTTTGAGTTTCATCTGTTCGTTTGTGCCAGCTGGAATTTGTATACATTTTTTCTAATGTGTTTCACCTTAACCACTCTTTCAGCTACATTAACTATATATTACAAAGTCTTTATACTTTTTTCTCTATCAAATAGACGAGATTAATTTTAACTGCTAAAGCAACAATATTATGGTGGGGCTGAACATAAGGAAATTCAGAGAATACTTTGAACATTGTTTTTGATTGTCTGATTAGAGTATAGAGACAATGGGTGGAATTCACTGTGCTCTTCTGCTTAAGGGCATCTTAGATTGTTTTTACCATAACTTAACAATTGCTAACTTATTTCTTAGTATTTAAGGATTAATGACAGTGAATCGTGTCCTGAATGAATGCTCAGGGCTAAATTGGTTTCCCTACGAAGAGCAAATGTATGATATGTGTAGTGTGTGACCACCTATACAAAGAACACATCTTCAGATTGTGAACTGATAATCATAATTTCCAATAAGTTATGGGCCGGTTGGGGTTATGGATAGGAAGGAGTGTCTAAACTAATCCATTTTCTACCAGAGGTTTCTGAAAGGAAAAACAAAAAAAGGTTTTATTTTTGGGAGGTCTCACTTGGAGTCCATATAAAATAAAATGTAATGAAAAATTATTTTAGTTTTAACAGCATATGTGTGTTTGTAATTAAACAACATTTACATCTCCCCAACCTGCCATGGCTTGATTTGAACAACAAATTACTTCTGAAGTTTCCAAACAAGCTAGGCTAACTGAAAGCGCATTTTGCGACCTGTATTAAGTCAAGTTAATGCTTGTAAATCATTTTATTGGAAAATATACAATATATTTTATTTTATTTTAAAGAACTGACAAAAGGGTGTCTGAATTGGAGTTTTTTTCTTTTTACTATTTACAGGTTTACTATCTTTTTTTTGACCTGGTTGATTCGCTTTAATCTGTTTCTGTCAGTTTCTGAAAAATATAGACACACGTCTGTTGAAGCAACTGTGCTGTTTACAAATAACTTACAAAAAAAAAACTTTAAATTATAATTACTTTGCCTACCTAATTTTTATTGGACCCATCTGAAAAAGTCATTTCTAGGCACGCCACAGCTTTATACTACAATATTTTTGACAACAGTATTAAAAATCACCACAATCTGCACTTTAGGTTGCTTTAGCCAAAAATAAGTATAGTACAGGTTTTAGAAACACCCTTTTTTAGATTAATAGAAAACTTGATATTTCTATCCTAAACTTTTCATATGTTAATATCCTGAGATGTCTGAAAAAAATCTACTTATGGGATCAAATACTGTAAACAAATTGTATAGAGAAACTTAACAACAATGACATATCCACATTTTTCAGAATACACTACATCTGAAAAAGACTACGGCAATACTGTCTGTGAAAACAAAACAAAAAACAATCAGGCAGATACTAATCCAAATGATGCTGCCAGAGTTGTAACCAATTCATTTGTTCGATTCGGCTGTGTTGGATCAAGGATGCATCTAAAAACTGCAGGATAGTAGCCCTTGCCGATGGGAGTAAAGAGACCTGTTCTAAAGCATGATCAATGCAGACTGCTTAGGTTTTATGTAAACATAATCTGAGAAATCCTACAATGTGCATCAATTGGTTTCTCTAAATCAATTTCCTAAACTTTCTTTTTTAAATAATCTGACAAAATAACTGTTTGAAGTTTGTGTTGCTTTTATGCATTTCGTAGCTTAATTTTATCGTTTTTAACATGATAGGCATGAAAACTTATTTTCCATTGCCTTATATAATCTATATCTTTTAGGTGCTTTAACTCCAAGCTTGAGCTCCAGCTTCAAAAGTGAATCGGGTGAGCTAATATTAAACTTATGTCACAGCAACCTGCTTTTGCTTGCAAATTTTTGACTGCATTTGCAAATTTTCCCAGAGTCACACAAGTGAAGTTCAAACTTCAGTCACGAACAAAGAGGAGGAAATGCATAATGGTGTAATAACTTTTTCCAAAAGTACACATCAAATTTTCTTCGTATCTGCACAGCATAGTGTAAACCAGGAAACTGTGTATGCAGAGGTAAAATCATCTAAGCATCTATAACAACTCAACCCAGACTGCTGATAGTCCAGAGAATCTGTCAGGTCAAGAAAAAAAAGTATAATCTTTGTTTTGTGATGAGAACCAAATACTTTGGTTTGTAAAGGACGATAGTTTATTATACAGATAGAGAGAGTCTGTACCTAAACATCTTGTCTTCCCCCAATGTGTGTGGTTTTGTCCGTTGTTGTTAGGTATGAGTGAAATGGACCTAAAACTTTATTTGGATGTTTATTTGTTAATTTCTTACTGCTTTCATGGAACAAGAGAAAAATCAGGAAAAGTAAGTAAGGTAACAATGATTTTAGGTTGCATAAAGGTATTAACATTCTCCTCCGCAGGTTTTTTTTGTTGTGATAAGTTATATTTACTCAAACCATAAATTTTTTTAAAATAACAGTAAATGATACCATTATTTTCCATTCATGGTTATGATATATCACAGTTTATATTATGTTCAAAAGCAAAAATAAATAAGACACATTTTTTCTCATAACTACCAATGACTCTTATCAAATAAGAGGTCTGTTTATTGATATTTTTGACATTTAGACTATGAACTAATTTAGCAAACATAGTTAAGATTCAGGAGGGAACACATCAGAACCAACATTAGGGAAGCAGTTGTTTCCCTTTCTATCAATCTGGGAAGGGTTATAGGGCAATTTCTAAACAATTAAACCCACTATTCAACAGAATATTGTTTTACACAATGAAAATATTAAGATCACAACCAAATCTTCCCAGGGCTGGATACCTCCTTGAATAATTGCCAAAGCAAACAGTTTCTGGAAATTCTGATGAGTTATCATGTTAAATATAATATGTTAAAGGTATAGGAGAGGATCTTTTCAGTAGAAAAATTTCAATCCCATAGAAAATGACAGCCAATCAAAAACGACCTGTTGGTGAAAAATAACTCTGTGTCAATGCGTAAATAAAATTTACGCGATGACGTATATCACTAATGTCCCCACCCAACCGACCCGTACAATGCGCGCTCATGTTTGAATTTGCGCATGCGCAGATTGTTTTTTAGGAAGTTAAACCAGACGGACATGACGCATCATTTACCATTGAAGAGAGGTTCTCCCCGTACGGAAACAAAAATGGAAGCTCGCAAGAGAAAAACCGTGTTCGGAATCGTTGAGAAAAAAAGACGTGCGCGCTCCCGATATCAGTGGGCGTTACTGGAGATGAGGTGGCGCATGCGCAGTGTTTCGAAAATGAGAATGAGCTGAAGATCCTCTCCTTTACCTTTAAACATACATATAAACAACATTGAGGATAATGTTGCTCATAATTTACAGTACCCTTGTTTTGACAAGTTTAAACTCAGTACAAATATGTCATATAAGCAATTGGATCTTTCCTCCAACCACATGGCCTTATCACTTTGCAAAAATCGAGTTAACAATAAACATGTCTGAATAGATCAAGGCAGCAAATTTTGATCAGTTTTTTACCAAGCTGTTGGATAAGAAAGTGTACTGGATTCAAGATGGACAGCTTTTTAATGTTGCATTTGTTTAGTTGATGAAGTATACACAGTAAAGTTCAGTACATTTTTAACTATTTAGAGTATACATAAATAGTCGTGTAAAAATGCATTACTGTTCTGTACCGGTACTGATAAGCCTTTGGAAGAAAAGCGTTGTATTCTTCTTTATAAAGGTCATAAAGCGTAGTACAACACTGATGATCAACAGTGACTATTCACGATGTAAAATACAGTTCTTGAGTTTTCTCTCATAATAAATCAGCTAAATTATCAACAACATATTATGTGAACAATGCTGTTTTCTTTTCTAACAGAAAGGTGTGTCTTCCCTTTTTTAAGGTATAGTGAATGTCTCATAATTTAAAATAAAGCAGCACTACGGATAAGGACGTTTTTTTATTTTTTTATCCAGACTTGTGGGAAAGAGTAGCGTTTGCAAACCTTTTTAAAATGGTATTTTAAATAATTTTTACATATTTTTTCAATTCTTACATTTCTCTCTACCATGCTGAAACGGCCATGTTAAATGATCCTTTGCTCAAAATAAGGACTTCACACTACATTATATAAAAACAATTCTAGCATCTGTAAGTGTGTTTCTCTGCAAATTATGACCAGTCAAAAGATGTAAAACAATTTTACATTCATTCTTATTTTTGAGTACCTGTCCTAACCTCTTTAGCTTTACCTGTCAGAAAACTGCAGTGATGGACCAAAAAACAGTGGTGAAGAAGTATAGTGGACAATATTAATATTTATTGAAGGGATGAAAGACACAAAGGAACTGACGATAGGGATAATGACCGGCACGGAGCAGCGGAGGTACTAAAGGATAAATGCGAGCAGGGGAGATAACAATTACAGAATGAACTGGCAAGAAGGTGTCCAGAAGGGAAAAGTCGGAGAGGAACGCAGGCACACGGCGACGACTGATGAAGTAAGCAACAGGGAAATGCACACAGCAATACAAAGAACACACAGAACTAATGCAGCAGAGAGGAAAAAGAGGAGAGGAGCTTTTATACTCCCAGAGTGATAGGTGGAACAATAGGGAGAACATAATACTAAAATAGATTCAACTGGGATTGATAATCAGGGGGCAGGCTGAGGGACAGACAGACAGTGACAACAGAATGAAGCTGGAGATCACAGGGGGGAAAACCATTAACTAAACAGGTAAAACTAGACCATAATACAAAGGAATAAACTAAGATAAATACAGAAACCAACAAAGAAAACCCCAGAAATACCACGGACCATGAAACTACCGCTACCTGTGCCCTGGTCTCACTTTAGAATACAATGTGATTTGCAAACATTGTAGTGCTTGAAGTTTCCTGTCTAACATAATTCTCCTGGTGAAACTTGGATTAAGTCTAAACTATATTGTGTTTCATTAAAATAAAGAAATAAATGAAAAATGTGTTAACTGACAGAGAAATATTTACTTTCTTCAAAGTGACCTTTCTTTAACTGGTTGATGTGTTGGTTTATTATCTTGGCTTTTCTTCCAACTCCTTGTTTTAGGTAGGGATTCAATATACCCTGTGATTGAATATGCCCTTAGAATATCATAATTAATATTGTTTGCTTAATTCCTTGTTTTAAACTACTTGTTCGACACATCCTTGTGTGTCTATTTGCAAATTGCATAGCTGCACGTCGATCTGTGCCACAGGTGTCTTCTGAATAAATTGTGTTATCACTTACTTCCTTATTTGTTCAAAGTAAATTTCTTTCTCAACTGTAAACCAAATGGTTTGAAGCAGCTGGAGGGTAACTGCACTACGTGGATTTTCAGTTTGGATTTTACTTTACTCATCACTTCAAGAGTTTTTTTCCACTCCTATTTTTGATCTAAAACATGAAGGACTATCCAAGTCGTATGGTAGCTCTGTTTGTGAATGCTTTGATAGTCAACATGTTCCTGATTTTCTTCTTTCTTCCATATAAGTTGCTTGTTATTGACCACAAACTTTATCTGTAGGAAGATTTTGATTATAATTGTTTTATTTTATAGGGTTTTTAGAGGGTTGCTCATCACACCTTTTCATTACTACACCTAAGAAGATGGATGCACTGAATGGCTCCTGTTTGCTGATTCCATGTAACTTTGTTGCTAAGCCAGGACACAATACATTTGACAGAAGTAGAGAAACCTGTGGATTGTGGTATAAATATGGTACAAAGGATATTGTTTTCAACAGTAAACAACAAGATAACCCTTATCCAATGAAAATTACTGGAAATCTTGGAGAACAAAACTGCAGAACCCTATTTTCTGATCTACAAACAAGTTACACACATGGATACTTCTTTAGAATTGAGAACGGTCCTTACAAGGCAACAGATATGTGTAACTCCCTTGACATAACAGTGCATGGTAAGTTTTAATTTTCTAGTTTTTACAGACTAATTACTAAAATCAGAACTCTAAAGGTGGATAATACATCCCCAACCCAACCCTGATGCAGACCTTCAACTTTTCTTTCATTATTTTGGTCGGATGCGTGTGTTCCAAAAAAGAAGACACACATTTAAAAAAGAAGACACACATTATAAAATTAATGTTTTATGACAGTTTTTCATGGATTGTATTTCCAAAGATTTAATGTTACTTGTGATATAATGAGCTACATTGGTTTTGTCTGCACACATTTTGAATTCAACATTAATTCGGTTTAACACGTGAAATACAGAGTTGTCAAGTTTTGGTTTTGATAATAACATGTTTAAAAAATTACCTGCACTGTTACTTTATTATAAAAAAAGAAGCTATACTTGTTTTGCCATATGTAAAACTTACCTTACAAGTACTGGGTCAGTCACTGTTTTGAGTTCAGGATTCATGCATAATTCCTTGTGTCACTGATTTGAAAAACATGAGAAAAGACACATTTTCACCTAGTTACAGTGGCCCAAAAGTGTCACAGCAAACAAAAATCACAACCATACAAAAAAAAAAAAAGCCACAACGCTACAAAATAACATTTGCAAGGCCCTTGAATAAAAGCTACAACACTACAATAAAAGTCACTGGAAGTGGGTCTTACAGGCAGGAAGTAGGTATTTTACAAGATCTATTGCTACCTCGAACATTCAGAAACTCTTACTTCACAGCAGTTAACAACCTCTACAACTGCAGGCACCAAAACTAACATACATCTTTAAAATATCGGCGATTCACGTACGTTCTGAGTTTTTCCCCCTCCTGGTTTCGTTGAAAAGGACGGCAAAAGACTTACTTCCTGTGAAGTCACATCCGTGACTGCAACTTTCGCCGTGGCTAACGCTTCGGCTAACTTCCGTTGTACTGAATTGTTTTTTGTTGTAGTTTATTTTGTGTTGATGTGGCTTTTGATTTGTGGGACCGTGACTTTTATTTTGTTGTGTTGTAGCTTTTATTTAAGGGCATTTCCAATTTTATTTTGTACCGTTGTGGCTTTTGTTTGGTGTGACACTTACGGGCCACCGTACCTTGTCCATCTTGCTATGAAAACGTCACACACGTCCTCACCTGTACTTCCATGATGCATATCATGTGATGCACGGGCAACAATATCTCAGCAGGTAGGAGTCTGCCTGTAAAATGGTGGATTACTGGTGCAACGCCCCACTTCTTATATGTCTGCCATTGTGTCATTGGGCGAAACACTTCACTCACATTGCCTACTGGTAGTGGTCAGATTGCCCTACGACACCTTTGGGGACAGTGAATTCATTACCATGTTAAAAACAATCTTTGTAGCTTTGTGACATGGTGTATTAGCCTACTGGGAGTAGCTATCAAAATATAGCTACACTGTAGTCATTCAAAAAAAGGTCAGCCACAATAGACAGGTAGGCTACTGCAGTTTGTTTGATGCTGGGCTCAAACCTCAGACAAACTGTAGATAGTTTTATGTAATATCCATTCATATTTATTATACACTTAGAAAACTAAAATAGTTGACCCAAAAAATTCATTTACAAATCAAAATCGAAATCTGTACATTGTGCAACACTTCTAACCGAAGCAAGAAGAATGGCAAAGAAGTCACAGTCTCAAAACTCTTTATTTTCTCCCTAAGCTGTGCCAAAAGGTGACGTCAAGCTACCTGTCATTTTCTAAACAGTGAATGGAAGCGTGCAAGCATTAACCTTTCCTTATTTGGTTACATACAGTTCATAAAAATAGCTGGCAAAATTGACACCCACAAAATATTGACTTTGTCGACAGGAAGGCTCTGTGCTTTACTCAGATGGAAAACAATCATCTCCTGGACCCTCTCAACTGACGGCAGTCTTCAAGAAAATGGCTCTTAGCCAAGAAGAGCAAATGGCCAAACTTTCCAAATTGGAATTATATATACACTCTTCTGAGATGTCTGCTAGACATCAATTTCATCCGCACATTCTGCAAATTACAGTCCAACATATGCCACCGTTGTGGAGTACAAGGGCACATGGCCAGATTCTGCCAAGCATGGGCAAACAGGAAGCCCCACACTCGGATAACACAGGCAGCGTTAATAGAGGTGAGGGTAACCCCCTGGTGGTCCCTAGAAATGAGGGAGAAATGGAGATAAATGGCATAAAAGGCAGGGCTGTTACTGATTCTAGATCTCAAATCACAAGCATCACATACAGGTTTTGGCACAGCCATCTTGATATTCAGACGCAGATGCTGCAGCCTTCCACTACAGGTATAGAAGGTGCTACAGCTCAAAAATGTGCCCTATTATAATGTTGTGCATGTCAAACATAAGGTATGGGGAGAACACTGTATGGCTGTCCCCACTTTTGTTGTCCCTGATTCTGAATATCGTTCATCCGTGCCGCAGCTTATTGGAAAGAATGTTATCCGTCCATCTAAACACCACATACCATCAGTTTATGGGGTTGATTTCCTCCACAGGATAGAAGACAGCCATCCAGAGAGGCACTCAGCTGAGGGGGATGTGAAAAACACAGAACAAGATTAAAGTTATGACATGATTGGCCCGGCTATCTCCACCGGGCGTGCTATCTGTATCCCAGGTGGCAAAGAGGTGGATTTAGAATGTAGGATCAAAGCTGGCCCTCAAAGTAGTGGTATACTTTGAGGTTGACCTGGCTGGAGCAGCAGTTGAAAACACAGACCAGTGTGCCCTCCTCAGAAAACTAGTGTTGAAGAATGTGGATGTGTTCTCTCAGAATTCTATGGATTAAAACCGTGCAGCATGAAAATCCTCTGGTGGACTCAAAGCCATATCGTAAGATCCCCCCCTCTGAGTGAAGAACTGAAGCACATCCTCTTGAAATAGGTTCCTCACCTCTTTATCACCTGTCACCCAAATTTGCACAGCACACATGAAGTAAAATCACTGTCAAAAACGTGTATGCACTAATTTAACATTCATATTTATATTTCAATAAAGTTCTTGTACCCAAAATTCTGCTGAAATATTTGTGAGTCTGAGAGTATGTCACAATTGTGCACGCACCTTTGTGACATCGATCTTACTACATAGGAGAGCTGCTTACGGTGAATCTGTTTCTTCTCAATGCTACTTCCCACTTCTTCCTTAAATTTTTGTCTTTGGGAAACCTTCAAAATAAAAATGGGAGATTGAAGTATAATTTTCTGGTCAATGTTATATCAGCATTAAGGCATTATTTCTAAAATAGCATCTTTATATCGGTTGTAATCTAAACCTATATTATCTAAGTCTAAGGCACATAAAATTAAGGCAATTATGCTATTAGGCCAAAGATATGATTTATAAAGTTTCAGTTGGCCTGATAGGCGAGTGAACAGCTATAAACGCAGCCTAGTGTAACGTTTGCCGTTTTTTTCACAAGCAGAAATAAACTACAGTACAATAATATTGTATTGACAAAATTCAAACAATAATAATGTTGAATCTTACTTGTGAAAGGTAATCCCCTGACTCATGGTTGCAATCGCCCGACCATTTGTACAGAAATATGCGGCACAGTGCCCTGGCATTTTGAAAACTGTTGTCTGCTGCTATCCTATGGGTAGGAGCACCGGTCCAAGATGGCGGCCATATTTATCGCGGCCCAAGTGGTCGATGTGGCGTTTATTCTTTGTGATGTCTATGGGGAAAGGAGGATTGAGTCAAACGCAACGCGCTGAAATTAGTTTGGAGTTGGACATTGGATATTACTATTAAGACTGGATAAAACTATTTAAGATTGATTTAGAGAGTGTGGGTAACATGACCTTGGAGTAATGAAGAAAAACACAATTTTTTACAGTACATAATAATAATAATAAAAAACAGATTAAAATGTAATAAAAAGAAGTGCACCTTATCTGTGTAATGCTGTAGAATTCTCCACAGTATTGTTTCGTCATTGTGTGCCATAACAAGAAAGGTATTAATTACTGTTCTGAAGAGTGTTCGTTTGGAAATGTATTGACTGTCCCTAAATCAACAACCGTGTTTCCTAGGAGGGAGAAACCGAAGAGCAAAAGCCACAATCAGTCCGCCTGCATCGGCCCGCACAAGAAGGAGAAACCGCTAACTCTACAGCGCTTGAATATCCAATATCCAACTTTAAACTAACACACCTTTTAGGTTCACCGTGCGTTTAACTCCATCCTCCTTCTGCTACTGGGCCCTGAGTGTCGTTGTCGCGCTGGCTGAAAATGATGCTCCTTGATGGGATGGTTGGTTGGTGAGTGGGTGGGCACCGGGTCACTGGAGAAGTCAGTAAGCAATGTGCTGATTGGCTATTCACTCAGGCGTTAAAAAAGGGTCAAAATCTGTACTTGTACTTTGAGATTTGCAAACTTGTAACTTGAGACTTGCAAACTTGTAACTTCAGATTTGCAAACTTGAAGGTTGGAAATGTTTTTCACAAGTACAAATCTTTGTTACAAGTGCAAATCTTGTTTTTTATAACTACAAATCTTTTTTAAAAGTACAAATCCTTTTTAAATATACAAATTCTTTCTGACCCTCATTTGATTCCATACATATGCAAGCCATTGTATCTCCGGTAGATTTGTAAATAACAATGCACCTTCACTAATATCCCAGATTCCCCATGGCCTCCCACCATTAACGTCTCTGTTGGTGATCTGAAGGCGCATCAGTCTGTGACTATAACCTGCTCAGCTTTGACTCCCTGTCCACACTCACCTCCTGAACTCACCTGGAATCTCCAACAAGATTCTCACAGACAAACAGAGAAAAACACAGATGGAACTTTTACAACTAAAATCCAGGAGAACATCACTCTGTCAGACTCACATGATGGATACAACATCAGATGTTCTGTCATATATCCTGTGAAAGGTGGAAACAAGACAGCAGAGACAGAAGTGGGTCTCAGTGTTTCATGTAAGCGACCCTGTCAAGCCACCACTGTTCAGATGTTTCTGATCAATAAAGTTAATTATTGTCTCATTTTCCTCAGATGCTCCTAAAAACACCTCCGCCTCGATCAGTCCATCAGGTTTGGTGTCAGCAGGTAGCTGGGTGGAGCTGAGCTGCTCCAGCAGAGCCAAACCTCCTCCCAGCTTCACCTGGTTCAGGAACAGCAAACATGGAGCCATTAATGTATCTATGGGACACATTTATAACTTCAATGTTAATGAAGGAGGAGAGTATTACTGTGTGACCGCTTCTTATCTGGGGAATCAGACTTCATCAGTTATCCTTCTTGGGATTAAAGGTCATTTGTTTAATGATGCTAAAAATGTAACTACAATAGTAAAATAGTCGTAACTCTGTCAAATTTGTTGGCACTGACGTTTTTTTTTCTTTTTTAGAAGAGATGAAGATTCAGTTATTTATTCCATTTCTTGCTGTGATCATTGTCTTTGTGCTCTTTTGCTTACTGATGTCTGTTTGGTGAGTATCATGGATAAAAACATTTTGTCCATAATTATATGATATTTTAGATGTGCTGTTATGCAAAGTAACACAATTTTTTTTTCAGCTGAGGGAACGTTTGTATTCAAACTGCTCAGTACATATTTGATAACTTGATGTTTAATACAATATAATGGTGTATTTAAAATTTTACTGTCGCTGAACACAGTTCTTGAGTTAAATTGCTGCCCCTAATTGTTTAATAACATGGAATTTCTGGAAGCTTAAAAATTTTTAGCCAATTAACTTTTTTCAGATATTTTTGAAGACAAAGGAAATTTTTTTTTAAATTTTACAATGATAATGAAAAATAAAAACTTAAATGCCTCTTCAGTTTGTTTTATTTTACAACACGGGCTAGTGTGATTTCAAAATTGCAATACAAGCAAAAGCTTTTACTTACTGTAGTTACACCCAACATAGGGGTACAAAGTAAAACCTTTCTCCCTGAAAGTAGAGAAACATACTTTTTCTGCTTCTTGTTGTATTTATCAGTCATCTTTTAGTTTAATCACCTGATCTTGTGTGTCCTCTTTGGCACAGCTGTTATTCTGACTGGTCTGTAATATCTTCCAGGTGCTTTAGGTCAAAGCGTTCAACAACACAACAGACTCAGGTGACAGATTGTTTAACTTCTGCAGGGTTTTCATTTGCTGGTTTATGACTCCATCAAAATTACCAATTGTATTTTTT
>JAVLVB010000646.1:2742449-2829848 GCA_032876305.1 Orestias chungarensis
TGATGGTCGAGTAATGAACAAGGAACGATCTTACTTGTTTGGTGGATCTTTCGTGTCGCCAGGGGGAATGTCCGGGTTGAGTTTTCCACTGATGGAGAGATGTGGTCCGGGGGGTTTGACCAGCTGGTGAAGTACGCTGGGGCAGGCAGATCGAGCAGAGCCAAGAGGAGTGGGAGTCACCTGATGGATGATGACCGGGAAGATTCTTGAATGAGGTGGAGAATGAAGAAGTGAGTAAAACCTGAGGTGAGACACAAGTGCAGTTAGAGGTGAAAGGAACAAAAATTGTGAGGCACAAAAACAGGAGACATGGCTTGGATTCAAATACATAGGCTAGGGAGAAAAAACTACTACGAGGAAAAAGCTACGATATCACAAGGAAGCAATAAGAACTAGCGTGGCACTGAGACTATAGTTTACCGATGGTAACAAACACTCAAGCGACGAGTAGTTGATCCACCACCCCTCTTATACTGGCTCCGCTGATCAGCGCCAACCAGAAACACCTGGACAGGACGGAGCTCCAACCTGGAAGAGCACACTGGTGACCCCCCGTGGCCACCTGGAGAACTGAACAGAAAACTCACCCTGACATAACTAGGTTCACTACTCCCATTTGTGCTGATGTGTTTTTTTATTTAATTGGATGGTCAGACATAGTTTATGCTGTTCAGTGGGTCATGTACACAGCAGGGTTGGAAAGACTACCAAAAAAATTTACCATAATGAATTTTTACTTAAGTAAATGTACTGGTTTAAAAATCATACTAAATAAAAATAAAATTAGCTCATTCAAAATGTACTCAAAGTAAAAGTTATTTAGTTTTTTTTTAAAGAAAACACAAATTCACTTGTGGCATAATCAGGGGAATAGCATTACTTGTCAAAAACTGCAGAAATAATCCAATTTTCATTAAAACAAAAACATAAATGGATTTATATCCCAGCTTTCATTCATGACTATAATTCTTTTTTATCCCTTGTCCTGTTCAGCATCATGGCTAGTAGATTGGGTTTCTGTCTGATATAGTTGTACTCAACAGATTTGCTTTTCCAAGTGAGGCTTTAAAAATATACAGCCCCCTTGCTACCAATACCTTGATCATTTATTTATTTCTGAAGTGTTATATACATTCTTAAGCCAAGCATGACTGAAAAGTGGGAGGTGGGGCTACAGGGTGAGAAGGAACACATACAATAAATAAATAACAAACAAACAAAACAAAAAAAGCACACTTCCAAATTGCTCCTAGAGCAACCAAGGTGAAACTGCAAGGAGAAAATAACTAATACTTGTGGAGACGTAACTAGCCGACAGCAGAACACAGACAGCAACAATATATGCAGGAGAACATGGAGCAAACCTGATGGTATTAGTACACAGATGACATACTGTGATCTCTACAGTGTGTGATTGCGCATGAGTCTTGCATGAATTAGGGCCCCAGGGCCACTTGGGTGTATAGAGATCAGACAGCCCACCACAGGAACATCTCACACTCACCCAGAGGACAGCAGAGGGGGCCCAGGGCAGAGCGCCTGCAGCCGTGGTGCAAAGGCCCCAAAGGCACCAGAAAATGGCATCCTACTCATCTCGCAAGGCCCAGGTCACCTAAGCCCGGGCGCACCCAGCAGAGAGCCTAGCTGACACCTGAAAGGGAGGGGCAACCAAACACAGCCAGTCGATTGGACCAGTACACACTCCAGCGCCCCAAGTATAGCGCTACAGGGCCCAGTCTGGCCACATGCGAATGCATAAGCAAGCAGCAAGCAGCAACCATACAAGAATAGCATGGGAAGGCCAGAGGACAGCCAGCCTCAGACCCAGCCCCATCCACATTCATACACAATCCTCCATGCTCACTCACTAACCGACTTACTCAGTCTCTCGGAAGGATGTATGCCACTTTTTGCAGACAGCGGAGCAACGGGAGAAGGCCCTCCCATCTCCCAGCAGCCACCAGGGGGCAGGAGGGGCCCACAATAAAAGCAGAATATCCCTCATGGGAAAATACATTTTAACAAAACTCAGTTGAAGTGAAAGTTGTCGGCTCTGTCTTTTCACTGAGTGATGGCCACCAGAAACATCTGTAAAACACATAAAAAAACAAAGTTGAAACTTATGTCTAAAGATCACAGATCTCTGGATGAACCATCTCAACATGAAAATCAATTCTTTCTTCATCTGGGATTTTTGCTGCCTGTATTCTGCACTATTTATGTAATTGCTGTACGATTACTTGTATATAAGTAACTTTACCTGTGTTTGAGTAAAATTTGATCAAAGCAACTGTACTTTTACTTGAGTACAGTAATGTGGTCCTTTTTTCCATGCCTACCACTTAATTTAGTCTAAAACACTTTAATAACACAAGTACATAAACCTAAGATCCCTAAAGATAGAGTTTACAGTGGTAGCTATTCAAAATGGCCCTTCCCAGTCAAACGCCGGTCGAATGGCAGCAGACTTCCCTATACCTTCCAGCGGAATCCCCACTAAATTCCAGCCGCTGGAGTGACCCCCTCATTCTCCTGGGCGTGCATATTTTTTACTCTGACTTTCACTGAATTACAGGGTCATACCAGGAGATGGATCTTCTCACACATAATACACAATAATCCCGATAGGCCCTATGTTTAAATACCTTAACATCTTAAAAAATAATAAAAAAATTTAACAAAGCTTGGATCTCAATGACCACAATTCATGACAGAAGGAATATTTTAGTACAAATATTGTTGTTTTAAGAGAAATTGTAACTGTGATTGTTTGTAGTCATATGAAAGGGGAGACCCTACGATTCAAATGATGCCATACCTTGTAATGACTACAAATCCAGAAACAACAGTGATTATACATCCTGTTCTCCATTTACAGAGGTAGAATTACTGGTGAGGATCACCCTTTGGGAACATTATTGCAAGTAATTGCAGTACTGCTTTAGGCCAGCTGCTTCAGCCCGTTCAAACACCTCTGTTTGCATTCTCATTGCTCAACCTTTTGTTTGCACTTAATGGGCCATTTGGTCTCCCAGCAAACAAAAAAAAAAAAAAAAAAATTTTTCTTGCACCTTGCTCATCTCCTTTGGGTTAGAGCAACTGAAAGGCTCACTATTAAAAAACTATTAAAAAAGACACAAACCACACAAAATGTTCAACCCATAGAAACCCTGCACAGTTAGAAGTGTAGTTTAGAAGAAGAACTTTATGGGTTAGTCAACTGCCTGTGTCTGCCCCTTAGAAAGTCTATAGACAAAGACAAACCAGTCAGACCAGATGTTGGCGTACAAACGCAACATGTTCACCAGTAATCATCCAAGTAAACATTTTATTAAATTAGAAATTTAGCATTTTGCACAAAAAAAAATTAATTTAGCTTCTTTCTAAACTATGGCCATGATGCTAAGGGAAAACGTTACTTAAACCTGCACGTTTTATCAGTCCATCTTATCTGTTAACACTAATTATATTTCAAAACCACAGTTACTAGAAAAATGGGATTACCACACCAGGCATGGTAAGGCCTTCTCTTATGAAATATCTGAGCCAGAATATGTATAGCAGCTGTTGGTCTGACAGAAAACATGTACAAAGAAATTGAGCACATACCATAACCCAATATACCCAAAAGGATGCAGAGCAACTAAAAAAAGGGAGTTTATAGAAGCAGTGATAGAAGGTTGCTGGTAGCATCTCAGCCTATTACCTTCTCCAAGAAGCTGTCTCAGCTAACAGAACTGTTTATAAACACGGCTCTGAAAAACATAATATTGGTTTATGCAAACTATATTGTGTTTAAACAATTGTAATGTTTGCTTTGCTTATTTTTTCCGTATTTTTGTACCACAAATTTGAATTTTGTCTAGAAACAGTTTACTCTATAAATTTCTGCATGTGTTTGATTCAGGAAGGTTGTTTGCTGATGTACTGCCACCAATTGCTTAGTCAGCCACTTGACCTGGATAGCATCAGGTTTGCATCTGGTCACAATGTAAAGAACCTTGGTGTTATTTTTGATCAGGAAATGTCATTCAAGTCTCATATAAAACAGGTCTGTAAGATTTCCTTCTCTAGGACAGATGCTGAAAAACTAGTCCATGCATTTGTTACTTCAAGGCTGGAGTATTGTAACTCTTTATTAGCAGGAAGTTCACAAAATGCAATTAAAAGTCTACAGTTGGTCCAAAATGCTGCAGCAAGAGTTCTGATGAAACTTAAAAAGAGAGATCATATCTTCCCAATTTTAGCTTCCCTTCATTGGCTCCCTGTCAAACTTAGAATAGATTTTAAGATTCTTCTTTTGACATATAAAGCGCTCACTAATAAAGCTCCATCGTATATCAGAGATCTGATTACTCTTTATGTCCCTGACAGAGCACTTCGCTCTCAGACTACATGTGTACTGGTGGTTCCTAGAATCTCTAAAAGCAGAATGGGAGGAAGATCTTTTACTTATCAGGCTCCCTCCTTTGGAACCAGCTTACAGCTTTAGTCCGTGAGGCAGACACCCTGTCTAGTTTCAAATCTTGGCTTAAAACCTTCCTTTTTGATAAAGTTTATAGTTTGGAAAAGGTAGAGAAAACAGCCTAATCCGATTGGGGGAGGAACTCAGTCTTGACTGACGGTTCTCCTTGCTCTACCTTCTTCATGTCTCACTCTATAGGGTTAAGTTATTTAAGTTTTCTATAGTTATGCTGCTATGGGCTTAGACTGCTGGAGGACAAGCTGACCACTTTTCTCTCTGCTACTTTCTTCTTTTGACCAATCTGCTTTAGTTACCGTTATTTCAACCTTGTTTACCTTTTGTTTTCTCTTAGTGTTCTTCTCTCCATAGTAACCACATCTGGTTTGGCGTTCTGTTAGCAGAGACAGCTTCTTGGATGAGAACATGGGCTGAGATGCTTCCAGTGACGCTCTACAACTGCTGCTATAAACTCTTTTCTTTCATTATCCTGTGCATGTATTTTAGCTTTCGGTCTCTTCAACCCCCAGTCGGTCGTGGCAGATGGCTGCTTGTACTGAGCCAGGTTCTGCTGGAGGTTTCATCCTGTTAAAGGGAAGTTTTTCCTCTCCACTGTTACTACATTCATGCTCAGTATGACAGATTGTGTCAGTGTGAGTCTTTTTCAGCCACTTCTCCAGTCAACCACTGGGGGTCACCAGTACTCTGATGCTGGAGCTCCTTCCACAGGTGCGCCTGGTTGGTGCAGACGAGCTGGGCCAGTATAAGAGGAGTGGTGGATCAGCTACTCGACGCCTGAGTATTATCTACAATTGGTAAACCTAGTCTCAGTGCCTCTCTAGTGATACTCGAATGTTTCTTGTTGCCTCTAGTGTTTTGGTATAATTCTCGTAGTCTCTCGTGTTTTTCAGTAGCCTTGAAAATATTCGAAGTTCTCTTGTGGTTTCATGTTTTTGGTTTCTACTTTAATTTGCTACTTTGTTTTTTCCCACGCCCCTAACCGCCATTGTGTTTCCACCTCAGGTTCCCCCTTGCTTCCATCACATAACTTCTTCAAGTTTCTCTCTGGTTTTCCTCACCATCTGGTTCCCACTCCTCTTGGCTAAGCTCGGTCTGCCCGCTCGAGCATTTATTAATACACTGTCTGACCTCCTCTGGATTTCCATCTCATCAACTCCGCTGAAGAAGACTCACCACTCACTCCTCCCTGGCGACAACCATTCTCCATCCCAAGTAAGATCGTTCCCTTTATTCATTCCTCACTCTCAACCGTTTACTCACCTCACCTGTCCTCACCTTCAGAAGCTCCCGGTTTCCCACGTCGTTGACGCTCTCAGTCCCCTGCCGTTTCCTGCTGCCCAGCTGTTTCCCGTTCCTCGCCACTCGTTGCTGTTGTCTGTTGCCGATCAGTCCGGATTCCTTTCCCTACTATCATCCAAAATAAATCATTGTAAATATCTCCTGAGAGTCCTCTGTTCATGTGGGTTCGAAGCTTAAATAGCAACATGACAGATTGCTGTAAAGTCAACGACAACACAACCCATTGCTTCGGTCTGCTGATTCGTGAGGAGTGAATGCTGCACGTCAATGACTCGATGCAATCTGCTGGGGTTACTTGGATTGGAAACTTTTTCAAATTCATTTGTTTATGATGTATCTTTGATTTTAATGGATTTTCTTGCCAAGTGCCTCTGTTGTAAATTGGCGCTATATAAATAAACTGATTCTTGATTCTCCCTTTTGGCAGTTCTTGCAATGCTCTGAACCTTGAGTGGACTGTCATTACCCTCCCAAACCTCATCTCAAAGTAAGAGAAGCTCAACTCAATTCTAGGTTTATATATTATTAGAACTATTTGAATATAACTGCAGGTTCTTTAAATTGACGCTTCTGAGCGGTTAAACATACTGTTAAACGAAAATGGCTTAAATAAAGGTTAACTACTGTGCAGTTTTGAGCCTGGGATGTTTGTTATTGGTCTACATTACCATTTTCAATGTTTCACTTCTCTTTTATTCTTTCCTTTAAATACACAGGCACACACACCCTGTCTAGCTGGGCAGCTGAGCTGGGCCTGAGAGTTTTCAGTTAGCAGGTTGTGACCTTGTGGCGCAAGTTTAGAAGAGAATTGCCCCCTAGTGTTGCCTATTTATTGACCATTTAGTTTAGCTGCTGTTAGTTTCCACTGTATTGTTAGTTTTTCCTTTCTTCGGAATTCTTCAATTAGTTGTTTCATTAGATTGTGTGTTTCCTTTATTATCCATTATTTGGCGATTTTTCATTTTACCCCCTTTTGTTAACTCATAATCCATTAATTTGTTATTTTGTTTTACTGGCTGGAATCATTTGGGCTTTTTATTGGTAGTAAAGCATGTGGTAAATTGACTAAAGGTTTGGACTGTAAGCTTTAAAGGCTGTAAAGTAAATACATTTACTTATGTTAAAAAAAAGAGTTTGTTTCATTTGGTATAGAGTCTAGTTTAAACTAATTTCTTTCATGAGGCTGAATGTGTTTGTGTAATTCTTTCCTGATCCTTAGGTGGTTTAATGTTTATTAAATATGAATTCTGATAATTATATAAATAAGTCATTAATAATTATTAATACATATACAAAGCCAAACTGTTGCATTCATGTTCCTTTACACCACTTTGTGCTTTTTGACTTCGGAAATCAGTTCAGGTTAAGCTTAAGCCATAGAGAACAAGGAGAGAATGCAAAATGTAACTTATTCTTTGGCATTTTGTAGAAATCTCCCCATACCATGTTTACCTGACATCACATCCTACCTGGCTGTCCTGTTTCTTGCCAATTCTGAAAAAGCATTTTAAATTGGTCTGAGCAGAAAGAAACACAAAAGTCCTGACATGAACATAAAGTGTGTGGATCACTTTCGATATTTGTACATTATTATTGCCATGACAAAATCATCTGTTTTTAGTTTTTCTACAGTCATCATTTGTTCTATGATAGTCTAATTCTGTGCCCCCTGAAACCATACCTTTTTTGTTTCATTAATCATAAAGCTTATGAGCCAGAGTCAGTTATAAAAGTGGTTGTTTAGAAAAAGCAAAAACAGGCCACCTTATTAATTTGTATAGCCGCTCAGTTAAAGCACTCATCGAAATATATGCCAGTATGATGACACACTCTGTTATACTGACCATCAAAATCCCTATTTATTTTCCAGAAGCATGTTGTCATTGAGATCTTTTCAAATACAAGATAAAGACTATTTAAAAAAATATACATTTATGTTGCACAATCAAAATTAAGATTGCTTTCAGGCAAGCTCTGCCTTTAAGTACTAACATTGGTCTAGATTCTCAGTCATCCAGGACAATCTTGTGGTTTAGTGTTTAAATAGAAGTCAGTGGAGGAGGAAATGGAAATTTTCTGTAAGACCTTTCACCTCTTGTCCAAAAGGTTGTGATTATCCATGATAGGACTTGTAAGGTAAAGTGATTCACTGATATAAACCTAAACCCTCCAGGGTTCACCTAAAACAAATTCTACCGCGTTTCAAAACATGTGGAACACAGTGAGAAAAAAAAAAGTACACACAAAAACAAAATGAAAGAACAAAGAACACAAACACAATAGCATTTCAAGAACTTCAAACCTTTGGATACCTTAACTGAACTTAATTTAAAGCATCCAGCTGACAACATGACATAACGTAGCTGTCTGAGGAAAAAGAAGAAGAAGGTTGAAAAGCATTATCCTAAGGATAAAACATCCAAAATGTAAGCTCAGTGGTGTGGGCCAGTTTACTGTCCAAAGTTGCAACCACTATTCGAAGAAAACAGAACCTGAACCAAATTAAGGCATGTAAGTTTAAAGCATAAAACCAGGAGATCTGATAGATACAGTACATGAAAATAGGCCTCTATATGAACAGGAAACAGCAACAGGAAGCAAATAAAGTGGCCTCTGACACAATCTTTCTAACGGTGCAGTTTTGACTCATCTCCAATAAATGTTAACAACTGTGTAAACGTATGTGACCCATGTAACTTTAATGGCCATATTGGTGCAACATTTATCCACACCCCATCAAGAAACTAAGATCAAACATCCAAAAGAGGTAGAGACTGAGGTGATCCTACTGCCTCTATATTACCTTTCCACATTAGACATTTTAATGCCAATCAAAAGGGACAATCTGAGTGTTTTTGAGCTAATCTTATCTTTTTGAAGTTCTTATAGTTTTTATTAGTATTTCTATTTTAAAGGTTTCATGTAAAGCAAGCTGTGCAGCCATTGTTGTTATAAACTTTTTTAAACAAATTGACTTTGACAATATTTCTTTGTATGGTAAACTTCTGATGAGAATAGATATATTTTTAGGAAACAAGAGAATAAGTCCTCATGCAGTCTTTTTATAACACAAAACAGTAATAATGCATAAAACAATACCTATACCTGTATTTGAGATTAACTATACAACCATCTGTATGAGCAGTACATTAAAATGTAGCACTAATAGTTTGTGGTAATGTGTGGAACTGACTGAGAGGGCACCGCTCTCCCTGCTCTCCCACAGCCCACCCTGCTCATCCTCCCACTCAGTCCTCCTCCGTTCGTGTTCATTCTTCTCTTCCCTCCTCAGGTCATCATCCTCCCTTACTTTGTTTAAACTGTCACACCTTTTTCCTTCATGGCCTTCATAGCAGTGGCAGTGAAATCTCTCCGCCAGCTGCTGCAGGTCATACAGTGACGCCCACCCACTGACAGCGAAACCCCCGTCCACTGACGAGTGAATTTGGTAATTCATATCACTCAGATGAAGGTAGTGGCGGGCGCGGGGGTCCCGGCGGACACACCGCCCGTTCCCTTGGCACAGGAAATCACTGCAAACTTCCGCCGCCCGGGTCACATTGGTGATGTACTGACCAAGTCGGTGAGTAAGAAAGGACTTCACCAACGTGCAGTTATGCTGTGGAGACAGCCCAATAGTTGTAGTCAGATAAGTTGATTAAAAAGTTATATCAATATATTTAGGTTATGTAAACAATTTCCTTTGCATACAATCTTTAAGCACCCTCATCCATACAACATATATCATATAACTCTCTGACATAATAGCAGTTTTAAAAAAAATTTTAATATAGCATTTACTCAAATAATGTTTGATCTGTTTCTTGAACGAACAACTTGCTGTGTCCTAAAAAGCATAATTCCTGTCATTCCTTCAGCTAAAAGCCATGAAAGTAATTTCAAAATCAAATCAATTAAAACTACTTGTCCCAAAGAGAAATTAAATAATAATAATAATAATGATGATAACAATATACTAATAATAATGAAAGTGTTTTAGGTTTTTTCAGGCCGAAACTACTTATGCCGATTTTTTCTCAGCTAATATGCATTTGCAGTAAGATTTAAACAAAACAAGTGTTTCTGTTTTATTCTGGGTGCTTTGGCTGTTAAAAAAAACAATTAGGAGTGTATGATTTACATAAAAAAGCAAAGTGATAAATTAGAGCCCCCTTCGAGCTCCCCTTTAGACAAGAATCAATGTGGACAGTTGATATCCTATGAAATAAATGAACTCTTTGTCAAATTTCACCACATCAAAAGCAAAATAGGGCTAAAAGTACACCTACCCTGGATGAGGTCAAGTTCAGGTCCCCCCAGATGATAAATCCTGCTGCTCCCAGAGCAGCGCTTTCCCCAATAGTATGAATCAAGTCTTTCTGTAAAAAGCACATGAAACAAAAAGAGGTACAGCCATTGTTCATTTCCAAAAAAATGCTCATGGATAATACAAAATGGATTTAAATAAAGTGTTTTCTTTTTTAGTGTTTAGCTCTGAAAATACTTTCTAACAAGAAAGACCATTATTTGATAACCATTTCTTTGGATGTCCAGCAGATGGCCTAAGTGCATACACTTTAGAAACTACCATAAGAGTGACAGTGAACAAAACCACTGGAACTATAATTGTTCTTGCATATTGTTGTTTAGTAAGAGTGAGATAAGAAGTCTCCATTATTTTTATATCTGCCTTTATTGATTCCAACATTACATAAGACTTAGCTTTGTCGTTCACCATCAGCTTAAAAACAGGTCACATGATTGGTTACTTTCTGTGCAAAGGCTTTAACTTGACCCTTACATCAGTGTCCAACAAGAAAACAGACCTGACTTTTCCTTGCAGGTAGTTGAGAAAGAGCTAATCGCCAAGGTAGAATGAAATCTGCTATTCAATTACCTGCTGCAATTTGCCAACTAACTTTGAATCTGTCTATATAGTTGGACTTAATAGTTGGAGCATCCAGAGCATCCCAGATGTGCTCACATGTCAACTCACCATTCAAGAACTTAGAAGTATGGAAGCGTTCCGTTACAAAGAAACATGAGCTTTCAATTCTTCTTGGACCTTTCTTATCTGGTTCAGGGTTAATATGGGGAATTGAAAGGCTCAGCGTTTACAAAATGCAAACAATATGTCCGGACAGGAGTGCTTGCACAGCTAACTAGATTGTAAAGATTTACAGAAGGAGAGCTTTATTGGGTGGACAATAGCCTGTGTCTGCCAGTAAGAAACTAAACTCAAGTGAGTATAACGGGCCATGAAATAACTTAGAAAAATGAATGTTTTAGCTTCCAGAATTTGGGGACAGATCCTTGCAACATGGGGTCATGTATCATCATGTTGAAACATAAAGTAATTATCTCGGTAAACGGCACATAAATACATGGAACAAACACGAGTTTCAGAACATGACATTATCTCAGTGTATTAGAAAATGCTATTGATACCATGCACTAGTGTTTGTAGTGTTATATCTGTGTATCTATGTGAACAACAGTTGCTCCACAAACACGTCCACCATCGATAGGCACTGCTCCGCTGACCTGGAGTTCATCACGGTCAGATGCAGGCCTGTTCACCTTCCCCGTGAGTTTACTGTTGTCTTGGTAACTGCTGTGTACATACCACCGGATGCTAACGCTAGCTCGGCCCTTAGCCACCTCCACAACGTGCTCAGTTGGCAACAGAACAGACACCCAGAAGCAGTGCATGTGATCGCGGGGGATTTTATCCATCCTGAGCTGAAAGTAGTGCTCCCAACATTCCACCAGCACATTAAATGTGCCACCAAGGGAACCAGAACTCTGGACAAGACCTAATCAAACATTAAGCATGGTTACAGGGCCACCCAGCTGCCCCATCTGGGAGCCTCCGACCACATGTCCCCGCTCCTGATTCCGGCCTACACGCCGCTGAGGAAGCGCTCACCCCCCCATAACCCGGACTGTGACCACTTGGACCGACGGTACCTCTCTGCAGCTGCAGGACTGCTTTGAAAGCACAGACTGGGACGTTTTCTGCCACCGGGACCTGGAGGTGTTCACCTTGACAGTGCTTGGCTACATCCACCCCTGTGTCACCACTGTCACATTGGAGAAGCGCGTCCAGGTGTTTCCTAACCAGAAACCTTGGATGAACAAGGTTGTCAAGGCACCGCTGAGGGACAGAAACAGCGCCTTCAGGTCTGGGGACAGGGAGCGTTACAGCTGTGCTCGTGCTGCGCTGAAGAGAGGCATCCGAGAGGCCAAGGCAGACTACAGGCCGACTTCAGCAGCAACAACAGCAGACAGGTGTGGCGGGGACTGCAGCACCAGACTAACTACAGATCCAGCAACACCACAGTGATCCCTGGGGACGCCTCACTGGCGGAGGAGCTTAACCACTTCTTCGCCTGCTTTGAGGTGGAACCACCAGCGGGGCCCTCACTGCAGCCTACACCCCCAGACAACCAGACCTTTACTGTGGAGACACAGGAGGTGAGGAGAGTCTTGAGGGCAGTAAACCCGTGCAAAGCTGCTGGTCCCGACAGGGTGACTGGGAAGGTGCTGAGGGACTGCGCAGAACAGCTGGCGGGGATTTTCACCGTCATCTTAACCAGTCCCTCTCCCAGTGCTCCATCCCACCATGCCTGAAGTCGTCCACCATCGTCCCTCGGCCTAAACAGACTAATATCACCAGCCTGAATGACTATCGGCCAGTAGCACTCATTCCAAACGTCACGAAGTGCTTCGAGAAACTGGTACAGGGTCATATAACGTCACACCTGCCCACCACACCCGACCCCCACCAGTTTGCCTTCAGGGCCAACCGGTCTACGCAGGACGCCATCATCACCGCCCTGCACACCACGCTGACCCACGTGGAGCAGCGAGAGAGCTAATTGAGGACTTCAGCATGGCGTTCAACACCATCATCCCGAGCCGGCTGGTGAGCAAACTGGGACACTTGGGTCTCCCCTACAGCACCTGTAGTTGGATCATGGACTCCCTGACAGACCGCTCCCAAAGGGTGAGAGTAGGACACCACCTGTCCTTTCCACTGAAGACCAGCACAGGCTCTCCACAGGGCTGTGTGTTGAGCCCCTTGCTCTTCACCCTCTACACCCACGACTGCCCTCCACCCCCACGAGCAACACCATCATCAAGTTCGCAGACGACACAGACGGTGGGGCTCATCTCAGGAGGGGATGAAACAGCATACAGGGTGGAGGTGGAGCTTCTGTCTGCATGGTGCATGAACCATAACCTAACCCTGAACACCTCCAAGTCAAAGAAGCTCATCGTCGACTTTCGGAGGTGTAAGCAGGACACACAGCCAATCACCATCAACGGGGACAGGGTGGAGAAGGTGCCAGACTTCAGACAATATGCTACCTCATGTGCAATACTGGAACAACCTGTTTATATTATTGTATATATTTATATTTTACTTTCTCCACCTGAACAGTCCTTTTTTTATTTAACTTTTTACAATTTTTATATTTATTTTCTTAATTTGCACTACTTGCTTGCACTGTTTTGTTTTGTTTTGTTTTGGAAATTTCGTTGCACCCATGTGGAGCAATGACAAATAAAGAATTCTGATTCTGATTCTAAACTAAAGTGTCACCTTTGCAGCCCAGATATTGATCTCTTCGTTGAATATTTGATTCCATATCATCTACCAAGAGAGTTCACCAGTGTTATGTTGGAAAAGCTCTTATATAGCGCCACAACTTTTGCCGAATGCATGTAATGTCATCAGTTCAGCTGTTGCTAGGTTACGAACACAACAGCCCAATGCATTTGTGGCAATAGCTGGTGATTTAAATCCCATGTAGTGTATGTGTTAATTAATTATTAAATATAAGCTTTATTGTTAGTACACTGGTAGTGAGTTTTGGACAAATATCTGGGCTAGTTATAAGGCAGTAATTAAATGGAGTCATAAAGTATCAGAGGATGTGTAATTGTTTTGTGCTACATTGTGGGAACATTTTTTGAACAAATACTATCCTGGTGGTGAGCGTATCTGTGTGTTAGAGCATGTATCATAGCATGTATCATAGTATGTATCACTTGTATCACTTACTGGGGTGAGAAAGGCCAGTGCATCATCTCTGTAGCTCAGTCTGAGGTAGACATAAGTGGGAAGGTCATACTCCTTTGAGGTAAGTGAGGCAATACGTAATGACTCTTGGATTCTGTTCTGGGCAAAATGCCAGTTACTGATACTATTGGTATGACTTTTCCTGAATGCCACAGAAGGAAACAATGCTGTGCTGCTGTTCCACAGCCATGACAGCTCGTCGTTCCTCATCCTCTCAGGTAATGGACATAGGCCTGTGTAGTTCTGATCATGCAAGTTGTAATTGTGACAGTCCGGGTAGAGGTAGAAACCCCAGAGGGCATTGGGTCGTAGTCGTGTTCCCAACTGAATTGTCCTTTGCATGAATATTTTGGCACTTTTCTCAAAGCGTCTCCGAGATAGAACATCCACCTGAGCTGCAGTAACATTGATATACACCTTTGTAGTGAGATCCTTGGACTTTTGCCTGTATATATCCTTCTTGTGCCAGTTACGGTCCCACTGAGGTCTCCAGAACTCCCAATCAATGACAGCTAGGCCACGGAAATCCTCTTCAGGAATAAAGTGAACAATGTCCTGATAAGCTTTGAGCAGGTGCATATCTAGGCTGCAGTTCTGAGGCAGACCTCCATGAATGGCTTTGCCTTGTGCTGTATAATAGGGGTAATAGCCAAGCCGGTTTGCATAAAAAATTGTAACATTTTGGCCTGTCCAAGTAGCACGTGGGCTTCCTTGGATGTGAAAAAGATGCCCAAGGTTGGTTGTAATGTTGTACTTTATTGTGCACATGTCTAAGGGAGCGTTCCAGGCAGCAATAAATGGCTTTCGACTAACCAAAGGAAGCTTTGCAGGTTTTTGTCCAAAGGCAGTATGGAAGAGCAGCAACAGCCAGGAGCAGCTGACAGAGACATGTACTATGTGGGAGGAAGATGTCCCACCCATTGGCACCACATACATTCTTGGAATCAAACACGTCACCTGTCAATCATCCTAAAAGAGAGGGACAAAGGGGAGAGATACTTATCAGAAGCACAAGTAGACATTTTCTAATTGTTTATAAGGTATTTGAGTAAGCATTAAAATAACTTTTATTCCATTTTAGATAAGCACCATGTCTGACGAAAACTAACCCTAAAGATGTTGTATGAAAAACATATTCCTGAAACAAGTAATTGACATACTATATAAAAAGACACATAATTAATGATTCCCATTGTCTGACAATAAACATGCCATCAACAGCTGGGCTCTGCTGAACTTTTTAAAGGAATAGTTACCCCAAACAAATGTGTGAGCCTTGGCCTCTGATTCACTCTATGGAGCACAGATCTTTTGGATTCAGGCCTGACACACTGATCCTTCTGCTTTAGCTTTGCTTCCAGGATAATGACCTTTTTACTGAACGAGTCCAGTCAAGTTTTTGAGTTTTTTATCCTAAATCTGGTTCTTTATCTTAGACCATCACACACTCTGATCATCACCTGGACCAGATCATGTATGTCCAACTGGAACAGAGCATTAACAAGAGAAGCAGCCAAGGGGAACAAAGTAACTGAGAAAATTGCATAAATTAACAGCTCAGGATGGACTCCTATTAAAGGTAGCTCCACAAATCTGGATTCAACTCTGTAAAACGCATCGTAACACCAAAACCAAAAAAAACCTGTTGGAAGTTTGACACAAACATGCCAAAGAAAATTGATTCTTTCAGAATAGGCTGAAATCCGAATTTTTGTTTCTCTGATTCAAACACTTTATCTGAAAGACAAACATGCATAACCCTGATCAAACTATCATTAGGCTAAAACAGGATGGTGGCAGAATGATAAATGGGGATGCCCAGCAGGAAAGCTGGACAGAGTTTTTGTGAAGACTTCAAATTTAACAAAGCATGCTCATTGTATTTAATCCTAAATCTGAAGCTAACTCACCCTGTGTATGGAGGGAACATACTCTCTTCATCCAGTGATAAATCGAGTAGGATGTAAAGTTTATTACACTAAATAAGCTACTAAAACAGTTGGGTTTTGGCTGAAATAATTTCCATCTTGAGCCTGGCAGAGTAAGGAAACATGATTTGACAAAATAAATTCTCTTACAATTCACGTAGTACTTTTTTTTGTTTTATTTTGTTGTTGTTTTTTTGTTTGTTTGTTTAGTTTAGTTTTTTAGCCAAAAGCTTTTTTTAATTCGTCAATTATTTGAGCTTTAAATTTCTGTTCAGTCTTACCTTGTGTCAAAATCAACAGCAGGCTGTTTATAAGTCAAGAAAAGTAAAAGACTTCTGAAATATCCCCCGAACCACAGCCTTGGTCCTCCTGCAAAGCTCAAGCTATCTGTTATATTGTGAGTTGAATACTTTAGATCACAACAGAAGACAGAGGCAGACGCTGAACATTAATGATGTTCAATCAATGTTTGCTGTCTGGGTTTGTCTCCAAATGAATGGTTTCTCTGAGTACCTTGGAGCCATGGTCAGCTCTGGTATTGATTAAGGACAGGGTTTGTTGATGTCTGTGGTTCTGGTGGAGTGGAACCGTTCCACTCATTCATTGTATACATGAGGGATGGTGGTTTGTGTGTCTGTGTTGGAAAATTGTGATGGTTTTGAACCACAGGTGCCACTTCAGAGACATTCTGGTGTCAGAAGTTCAGGGGGTTCATCTAAAACTGATAATAGAAAAGTTTTACCACTGTCTCTTTACGAGTTCATGTAAATCCGAGACAAAAGGCAGTTTTCCAGTGCAGTTCAAAACTAAAGGTACTCCAACTCAGCCAACTGCCATGCTAACTCTTGTAAAAACTGGAGAACCCAGAATGTCTCTGAAAATTTGACCGAGCCAGTGTTAAAAGGTTGATAAAATCTTGTGAGAAATGCAACAAAGCCAGGAGGCATCAGGCTTGTGTTGGGAAATCAAGCCAACCGCTGATGGAGACTTTGAGAGCCTCTAGCCAAAATAAAACATTTATCTACCTTTAGCATCTGTTAGAAAAACAGCCCCCAAACGTCACCAGACGTTACCAAATCTATTCCATCTTTGTGTCTTATTCAGGATTAGCAATTGATACCATTGTGACTTTGGGCTTCAAGGGACTTCCTCAGTTTCACTACAGACTTTCTAAAGATATCTGCACTGCAGAGACAAATACGTATAGCTTCTTTGAAATTCTGGTCTGATTTCTTAAACAAAGTTTCTTTGACAAATAAAGCTGGATTCAAGAAACTGGCTAACAAAACATTCAAACCAAACAAGTTGTGGTCCGGTAAACTACTACCAAACTATGGATGAGCATGGAAATCACACCACCTCACACTGGATTTTTGTAACCTTCAGACTGCTTTGACAGCTGAGGATTTGATCAACTTCTGCTTTTCTGTAAGGAAAATATTCCTGTAAAGGTAAACTGATAAAGTACAAATAAAATAATATCAATAAACCAGAGAGCAGTTCTTTGGAAAAATCACATAGGTAGGGTACAAAATGCAGAAAAGGAGGCTGCTGCCAAATAAATCATCCAATAAAATAACTGATGGCACCATTTGGATCTCTTATTTGTCTGGATCTTCCAGTACTGTCAGTTAGATCGTGCAAAGATGAAATCTGAACCCTCCAATACAATCAGCGGATTCAAACTATAAAAAATAGATGAACGTGTAAGTGAATGAGCAGTGTCTAAGACTGAATACTAACCTTTCTAATGTGTTCCTGGAGTTGTAGTTGAGTTAAATATAATTAGCAGGTTTAGTATGGTGTTGTGCCAAGCTTGCATATGATCTTTAGCTTTTAACAAATCTGTCTGTTTTCTTTAAATCAAATTGAATAAACTGATCTGAAACAGCTTTATATCAAGAATCAGTTTATTTATATAGCTCCAATTTACAACACATGTCATCTCAAGGAAAATTACAAGAACTTCCTTTCATTCAGATCATAAATACATGATTAACAAAACAAGTAAAATTCCAATCCAAGGAAAACAATCAGAGCTGTTATTCTTAATACTTTCTGTCCCTCTTATTTATTATTGTGGTTTTGTGAGCAGCATATGAGTCTTAGACCTTTGGTTGCAAAGCTGCCTAATAATTCCACTGTAGATACTGTAGCTTCCATGTTTTAATCCAGCAAAATCAGCTGTTTTGCTGAACTCATCCAGCAGTCTCTTTGTTGAAGTTGCTGGTTCTGTTGGTCTAGTTCATCAAAAAAAAACTAATCTATTAATATTAACTAAAGATTTTATATTGTAAAGCATCTCCATTGATTGTGGTTCTGATATCCATTTAGGTTTATCACATGCATTACATTGAGTAGCGTCATTATTTCTGTCAAATTATCAGTTCTCCATGTTATTACTACTAATAACATGGAATTCTCTACGAGAGTGCAGTTTTATTTATTTTCAGTTCCAAGCATCTTATGGGCCAAAACAACGGGCTTCAAAAAGACATGCCACTTATGTCCAGTACATACAGAGAAATATATCTTTTATTTTCCAGCAGTGTACCAACATGTAATTAACAGGTAAGGGTAAAGATTTGTTTAAGTATGAGAAACGAAACATTGACTGCAATAAATGTCAAAACCAACTTACTACATAATTACTGTTTTAGATATTTAGTACTCAAGTTCAGCACCCTTATATATGAAATAACTCAGCAGTGGTACAGCCTCTAAAAACACAGGAGTGTTCCCTGTTTTCTTTCTGGAGCAAATAAAAGTGTGCTTATGTAAAATCAAGAAGGAAAGAAAGGGGAAGAGGAGAAGCTCATAATTGGTTTCCCAATTTGAGAAGGACTAAAGCACCCAGCTGAAGACCAAACGGGAATAAACTTCCTATCTTTAAAAGGAACATGGCACCACAACTTTAGTTTAGAAAGCTGCTTCTTAAGGATTCTTTAGACTTCTGAGAATATGTGATACTTAAAACCAAACTATGTAGAGATGTTTGGCCATAGACACACTAAATCACCGAACAGCATAACAGCACAAGATGTTGTTCTGTGTGCTCCTAGGTCTATAGTAACCAAATAAAAACCTCTTAATGCTTGGACTCACATTCTGCCTGAAACAACTATGAGCTGTGGTGTACATTAGATGTTCTAAATCGTCTGAATCAAGACCAAAAGGGCACAGAAGCAAATATGAAAAAAGAACGAGTGAACAAGAGAAGAATCATGGCTCTGTCACAGTTCAGATCTCAACCTGACTGATGCAGTGGGGAATAAAACAGAAGGATGTGTTAAAAATGCACACACTAATGAAGTGAAGCAATGCAGTAAAGAAGAGTGGGCATTGTTTTTGATAACAGATATTGCTGCTAAAGATAGTTAGAAAAGGCTTTCATTTGTACAATGGAGTTCTATTTCACTTTCAATTTAAAAATAAATTGGTCCATAAAATAATAGAATACATAAATGGTACGGTAAGCAACAAAGCAAATTATGTATTAAAGTTTTAGTAATTTCAGTAATTTATGTAAAATGAGCTTAAAGCATGTTAACCAACTGCCCTCATCTGACCTCCATAGCACACCAATTCACCATTACTTACCAAATGTATTCTCAAATATGTTTTGTTGAGAAATATTCATCTTACATCTGACAGTAGACAGCTGTTCTACTTTTACATGCTCCTGTGTCATTTCAGCTATGAGCTTAATGCTCTTGCCTCAAATCCTGTAAGCTAATCAAGTCTCCTGACTGCAGCACTTAATCTTTAATCAGTGTCTGTCTGTTGACAGCAGTCTGAAAAACAACACCATCCTCAGAATAGAAAATAACTTTTTACACATAGCTGCAATGAGCTTTAATATTTCTGCTCTCACTATTTCTTTTTAATAAAGCTTTACTTCCATGCCGTAGGATTTTAAAATAATTTACTATAAGTTGGCATGACTTAGAACATCTGGTAAAAACTAAAAATCTACTTAAGTAAGACTTCAAATGTTACAGCTTTAACTAGCTGGGGCAAAAAAACAAAAACTCTTGATAGCAACAGATGAAATGGGTTCTGGGTTTCTGATTTCTAAAAGACAAGAGTTTTCCCCACTGTGGGTTTTAGTTAAGGGTGAGCAAACATTCTTTGCACGGCAAAGCGTCCCATTTCTCCTCCTCCTTCCTTCATCACCCAAATCACTTAAGCCACGCTGTAACACCAAGAGGTGCCGCCTCGCTTAGGATTTAAAAATATACCTCATCCCTTTTCTAGTGAAATAACATGGATCTACATGTCAACTGCATCTCAGCAGTAGTGGAAAAAGTGGCATCACAAGTTCAAATGCTCACCTGCCCATGCTGGGGTCTCATCTTTAGGGGTCACAGCAGGGGTCATGGCAGCTCTTCTGTGCCGTCTGGACTTGTTCTCTCTGCGTCAATTTTAAGCACTAACCAGACATCCACATTTATATACAGGCAAGGAAGGGAAAGAGAGGGAGGGGAAGGCATCAGCACCGCAGCATAACACAGCGATTAGAGAGAAGAGAGGGTGGAAGGGAGGGAGGGAAAGAAAGAAAGAGAGGAGGCCGGGTCACAAACAAAAGAGAGAAACCAGGAGAGAGAGAGAGAGAACTTATTGAGAGAGAGCTCTTAGGAGGTCTGATCCTTGCTGGAAGTGAATTCTCAGCTCATCCATTTCACTCAATCTACAAAACAGATGTTTACAAAACTGTAATTAGATATTTTTTTACTTAATTTTTACTCAAAAGAATTCAAAGACTCAAAAAATATAAAATGGCAAAGGGAACACTGCCAATTAAAGGGGTGTAAAAATGTTTGCTTTACTTTAGTTGTACCTTATGGGGACTGGAATAGGCTCAGCCCATTTATTTATACACAGAGAAATAAATTCTATGATGTTGGTGAGTTGCACACAGTATGTGTAGTAATCAATCTGAGGACCCAAAACTATTGAACCAATCCTGAAATGAAATTAGTCTGTTTCTTATATTTCAACAGTTGACCAGATCTAGGGTTTAGTTTAGTGCAGCAGCCCAGCCCCTAAATGCAGGTATGGCAAGCCGTTTGAGTATTTATTCTATTTCCTTGACATCAGACCGCAGTTTTCTTTACTAGTTTGCACTTTGACCATACTAGCTGTACATTTTTTGCACTAGTTCAGAATTTTGTTGCACTAGTATAACAAAAGGTTGCACTAGTAACACCTTTGAAGCAACTAGTAACCCTTTTGTCCAGCTAGTTTGAGCAGAGGCCGTGCTAGTGAAGCCATGTCTCCTACTAGTAGCATCAATGTCAGAGCTAGTCATCATTTGTAGACACTAGTTGGCCTCTGGGCCGAACTAGTCAACTTTTAGATTGTACTAGTTAACTTGTGGGCTTTAAAATATCTGCCATGGTAACTAGTTAACACACATTTCTGCATCCTAGTTAACTAGTGGTAGTCAATTGTCTGAACTTGTTTACTAGTAGGAGCATAGATTTTTACTTGTGAGAAATAAGAGACCCTAAAACTCATACTAAATCCTGTTATTCCTTACTAGTCAACTAGTATGGCAAGCATTTTTTCTAGTAATTTAGTGAGGTCCAAAATCTCCACTTGTTACACTAGCTCAAAGCAATTAGCTTAACTAGAAAACATGTGAATGTAAAAGGTTTAACTTGTAAACTAGTTAAACGCCAATGCTTCACTAGTGAACTAGTTCAATAAAATGCAAACAAGGAGGTGGATAAAAGTGTGCAAAGGGGCTTCCTATTGGTTCTGTTGTTCAGAATATTAAATGCAAGCCAATCTTGACTCTGAGCAATAATAGTATCCCACCCATTTCATTTGCATGTTGCACACTAGCTAACGTGATAATTTGTGCAATGCCAACTGGTAAACTAGTTGAAACATGATGTTGCTTAAATGTTAACTTGTAAAGGGCAGCTCGTTAACTAGATACCAAGTTCAGGTTTATTTGCGTTTACTTGTCAACTAGTGAGATAAAACAGAATGACTAGTAAATCAGTAAAAGCCCAATGCTCAGAAAGTCACTAGTGGGACACCCGTTGATATCACTAGTTAACAAGTAAAAAACATATTGTTTTACTAGCCAACTAGTTAGATCAAAATAGGATGACTAGTCAATGTGTGTTACTGTTATATTTATTACTGGCTAACTAGGTAAGGAAATGTTCTCCCACTGGTTACATTATTCGTCAAACATGTAAATGCTTGGTATTAACATGTTGAATATTTTTCTTACATGTTAGACATTTTCTTTAACTAGTGAAATTTTCCTCAACACTAGTGAACCACTACATTGAACTAGTGTAGGTATTTGAGTGACATGTCAGTGCGTTAATCGCACTTGTTAACTTGTTGAGTGCACTAGTTAAATGTGCATCTTACTAGTAAAGTAAATGTATGTAGTAGTTAAGCATAAAGTTCAACTAGTTTTGTAGTTGATGGAATAATGTTAAACTAGTTATCATGCACAACAGTTGTAGCCCTTGTCAAGGTAACTTGTTGTGGGCATAAGTTGACTTGTCAGTTGTTTCAATGTACTAGTGAGGTGGAAATTGTTAACTAGTATAAATGCAGTGTTTACTAGTGTGACAAAAGGCCCAACTTGTTCAACAAATGTCTTACTTGCTGTTTTAAGTTGCACACTAGTAATGTGTGAAGAAGTTGTAAGAAAAGACAAACATGTATGAGAAATTTCCAACTTGTTGTATGTAACCCTGTCCATTTCTGTCAAATAGGATAACTAGTGAGACATTATATTTTTAGGTAGTTAACTTGTGAAAGATAAAACATTGGCACTAGTTTACAAGTTATTCTTTTTGTAAAAAAATGTCAGTGGTACAGAAGCATGTGTTAATTGTAAACTAGGGCAAAGAAATTCTAACCAGTTGATATTTTGTCACTAAATAGTCAACTACTTAAATGTTTAACCCCACTGGTTAACAAGTAAGATGTAATAGCCTGTGACTAGCAAACTAGTTGACATTATTTCCTCAGCTAGTCAACATTTTGATTCCACTAGTAGTACTAGTGGACAACATAGTGTCAACTAGTTGACTCGTTGAAATCAAGGTACATGAGTGGGTGGGAAAGGGGTGTTAAAAATGGAGAAAGGGTGTTGGTTCTGGAATAGGAACTCCGCCCATTGAAAATGTAACTCTTTAACCCTTTATTGCCATTTGTATCACATTTGCTACATACATTTCTGGGCCATCTTTTTTGCAACATGATCAGTGTTTAACCTAACAACCAGTTGTACATAATTTGAGACATGTATTCTGCCTTCTACTGGATTATCATTGCACTACAGGCAATGGAACAGCTTTTTCTCCCCTTTTGAAAATGTCTGCTCCCATGAGATTGGTCACACGCTTTTTTCAGGAACGTTTTTGCCAGTTTTAGAGAAGTTATGGTAAGAATAACAAAAACATTTTTATTCACTTTTTTAGATTAATACTTTATGTTTTGAGACAATGCACCATTACTTAAAAATGTGGTCTTTATATTACAGACAATAATTTGAAAATGTCATCAAAATGATAATGGATGGAAATTCAAGTGCTATAGAGCAGCTAGGAAAAGATGATGAGGATGAGGATGATGTGGACTATTCTCCCCAGGCCATGCATGATGAAGAAAATTCAGAGAGTAGTGATGAGGAAAACGGTCAGGGTCAAAGTATAGGGCAGACAAACATGGAAGTTGAGGTCCCAACAATGACTCCGGATACAGTTAGAAATGAATCAGTGAAGGCCAATGTGAAGGACCCCACACACCCAGCACACTCACTTTTTGTCCCGCTCCCCTCAGGCAGGAGGCTGCGGAGCATCAAGTGTAAAACAACCAGACTGAGAAACAGCTTCATTCCTGAAGCTGTGAGACTCTCAAACACACGCAATGACAATCAGAACTGAAAAACACTTTCTCATTTAATCGGCACTGTTCACTTTACTATCACACTTCAAAATGTCACTTTAAAATGTCACTGTAATGGTTCACTTTAATGTTTCACTTTAAAATGTCCCTTTAAAATGTCAATTAATATGTCACTTGCACTCCGAATTTTGATTGCTGCTATATCCGAAGTACTATATTGTAGATTCTGTGTCAATATTGTATATTCTGTGGAGTCAAATCACATTTCTCGTATAGTTCTTTATAATTTATAACGTATTATATATTTGCATTCCGATCCTCAATGCTTCTATGTCCGAAGTCCCATATTGTAGATTCTGTGTCCATATTATAGATTTTGTGTAGCTCAAATCCTAGTCTTGCATAGTTATTATATTCTTATATTTTATTACATTATTTAAAATTGCTATCAGGGTGTAAACTGGACCGGGGGATTAGAATTTCGTCCCACCTCATGTACCACATGTGATGTGATGACAAATAAAGATTCCTTGATTCCTTGATTCCTTGATTCCTTGAAAAGGAACAAAAACAAATGAAGTAAAATACAGTCTATACAAGCTCCATCTGTCGCTTTAATTGCCAGTGTTGAAGAAGGTACAGAGAACAAGTGTGACTAGACACCATACATGTACTTCAAGCAGTTTGTCACTGATGAAATGCTCCTGGGGATTGCAGAACAAACAAACATGTATAGTGTTCAAAAAGAGGAGAAGTCCATAAACACAACTGCAAAGGAGATAGAGCAGGTTCTAGCCATGTACATGCATATGGGGCTTGTACAGATGCCCTGAGTGAGAGCCTATTGGGAGATGGAAACAAAGCTTCCTGCTGTTTGTGATGTGATGTCTAGAGATCGGTTTCTAAAATTGCTGACCCTCATTCACTTTCAGGACAACTTCCGTAGATCTAATGATGCAAAAAAAGACAAACTGTGGAAGCTCAGGGCTTGGTTACAGAAACTACGAGAAGACTTTCTCTCTATTCCTCCTGAAGAATGCCATGCAGTTGATGAGATTATGGTACCATTCAAGGGAAAGTCTCATCTACGTGTCTACATGCCTGCAATACCTTACAAATGGGGTTCCAAGATGTGTGGACGTGCTGGACAAAGTGGCTTTCTTTATGATTTTGATAGTTGTCAAGGTGCAAAAAATCCAACTAGGGAAAAGTCTGATGTTGGTGTTACAGGAGACATTTTGCTGAAAATGACAAGAGAGACAGATGCAACTACTGCAGTGGGAATTACTTTTCACATGTCCACTGTAAGTGCAAGGTACATCTTTGCCTGAACAAGGACATAAACTGTTTTGCTGCCTACCATGATGTGAAATAAATAGCTGGAAAAAGTTGTAGGTGGAAAAAAAACTAAGAAAAAAAACTGCCTCAAGTCTTCTGTACTTTCTAAATGTTATGTGCAGTATTTATTTTTTTATATAAAACTCACATTGCTGTGGGCCGAAAGTTGTACGAAAAGCCTGCCGTATAGAATATGATACAAAAACAATTATCATAAACACAAAAACATAGCCTTTTTTTCCTTTTTGATTTCATTTCAAGGCTTAATAAGCATCAAAGTTGCAAAAAAATTGGAATTTTGTGACCAGTTTTTGGTGGGTCAGGCTTAAATCCTGAGCAGCTTTCAGTGTTAACTTCTTCTTCTTAATGACTGTATAGAACAAATAAAGAAAAGAACCACATACTAAATTCATGCTTTTTTTTGTATCACATCAGATTATTGGGCATACAAAGACATCTGCAACGTTAGATGGAGATTAATTTGACATTGCAGTATATTGAATATATTAAGACTGTACCATGGAAATGCATCTGTATATCAATTTATTTATAGAATATATATTTATAGAACGCCTTACTTGTCGACTAGTGTGGCATTTTGATGCTACTCGTGGACTAGTGGGCATTAAAATGCCTTGTCAACTAGTGGGGCATTTTGATGCCACTAGTCGACTAGTGGGACAATAAAATGCCTTACTAGCTAACTATTGGGACATTAAATGCCTTACTAGTCAACTAGTCGGACATTAAATGCCTTAATAGTCAATTTCTGTGGCATTTTGATGCCACTAATCAACTAGTTGGACATTAAAATTCGTAATTCTGCTACCTTTCCTTGAGAGGATGTGCTTTCACAGTAAGAGTCTAGGCAGGGCAAAAACTTTTTCATTTATGGCAAAATATTCTGTAATTTTGTTTTTCTACTTTGCATGGTGTTCTCTATTGAATTATTAACAGTATATGCACACTGCTTGTGCATAATATTCCCCATTATGTATCACTCTCCTCTTCTCTTCGTACCCTGATGCTCTCACAGAGAGGCTATTTTATTCCGATGTGATTCTAAAAATTCAATAAAACTAAATATGAATTTTGTCTCTGGTATCTTCCTTATTTGTTCTACACAGTCATTAAGAAGGTGAAGTCAACACTGAAAGCTGCTCAGGCTTTAAAGAGTTACATTTTCAATGGGTGGAGTCCCCTTTCCAGAACCAACACCCTTCGTCCCACTTCGTTTGGATTTTGTCCAACTACTGGCACTAGTGGCATTTAAATAGTAAACAAGTAAGCATCCTAAACTTTACTTGTTAACTAGTAATGTATTTTTTTACTAGTATAAATTATATTTTTTGTTGACATAACTAGTCAACAAGTAAAAACTCTCTTTAGCTATGAAACTAGCAAGACTAAAGAGCCCGTAACTAGTTAACTAGTGCAGATTTTGTCAGGACTAAATGACTACTAGACATTTCTGTATTCTGGATTTTTATTCTTACTAGTGAACTAGAACAAACTATATGCCACTTGTTAACTAGAAAACAGAAAACTCTTAACTAGTTAAGATGTCAGATATTTTAAAGCCCACTAGTTAACTAGTACAATGTAAAAGTTGACTAGTTTGGCCCAGAAGCCTACTAGTGTGTAAAAAGGATGACTAGCTCTCACATTGATATTACTAGTAGGAGGCATGGCTTCACTAGTATAGCTTCTACTAAAACTAGCTGGACAAAAGGGTTACTAGTTGCTTGAAACGTGTTACTAGTGCAACCTTTTGTTATACTAGTGCAACAAAATGCTGAACTAGTGCAAAAAATGCACAGCTAGTATGGTCAAAGTGCAAAGTAGTAAAGAAAACTATTGTATGAAATCAAGGATTTGGAATAAATACTCAATCGGCTTGCCATACTTAATATTCCATCCATGTTTACCAACAAAGTTGTTCTTAAGTTTAACTAAAAGCGTTTCAGACATGATAACAGCATTCAAGATAGTCTTATAGATTATTTACCAAGGTCTTGGTTAGTACAGTTAATGACATTCAAAAACTTGTTGGACCTCTGTGTATAAATATGAATTTGCTCCTGGGTTAACTTGGACCAGTCGAGTTTCTGTGCATTCCTCTTTGCAGGTGATATGTTCCTGCTGGAATGGACCATGATCTTCAATATAACTGCCTTTTTCACAGAGCAGTCCACATATCTGCGTATCCCAAATGCTAAATTGGATCCATTAATTTAGTGACTGATCAATATTGTATCAATTAAATATCCAAAATGTTGAATCTAATTCAGCAAACCATTGATTTAATACATTAATGTATAAAATAATTACCTTCTAAAAAATATTCTTCCCTTGTGTTTGTATTGTGGACTGATTGTTTAAGCACATCACAATCTGTTACTTTTAAACCAGAATTAATGAGGGATAATTTACCCTAATCTCAGAAATCTTGCTGTTTAACCATGCATGCACAATGTCTGATATAAATACAATCTGATATATAGACTGTATGCATAGTCTATAAGTCATACTTGACTGTGACAGTACTATATAGTATGTTATGTTATTTTATGTTAGTCTTACACTAAGGTGTCTACAATATTTGGATAGAAACTAATCTGTCATTTCCAAATTACTATAAACAAAACAACCAGTGTTTCAAAATTTGCAGATTATCCTGAATCGTCACATCATCACATAATGTTATTTGGTCTTTTACTTATTTGAATGTTTTAAAATTGGTCTGTTTTTCACTTTTGGTAGTTTATAAGATTTTTTCTTTCGTATTTAGTTTAATAGTAGGCAAGTGTAGTTAAGTGGTTCTACATGCCACGCTGACGGCCTGTCAGAGCACCTTCAGCCGGAGACTGAGACCACCGAGAGTCACCACAGAACGCCACAGGTGGTCTTTCTTACCTGTGGCAATCAAACTGTACAATTCCTCTTCCATCTGCAGGAGGGATAAATAGTAGTGTAGTTATTGTTATATTTTGATTGTGTACTGTACTGTGTTGTATGTGAGATGAGTGTGTCGTGTTAATTGTTATTTGATACTCTGTAACCCTGGCAAAACAATTTCCTCCGGGATCATAAAGTCTATCTTATCTTATCTTATCTTAGCTTAGTGAGGTTGTTGATTAAAGTATTTTGACAAGAGGGGCTGAATTCATTTTGTTATTAAAGTCTTGGATATTTGAGAGAAGCTGTCTGTGATTATTCATACATCTATAGAATCTTGCTGTTCCATAACGCCATTGCTGAAATAATTTTGTTTATCTACTATTGACAGGTTTTCATAAGCAACAGGTAAGACTAAACTATTTTTGCTGTTAACATGCTCTTGGTCCTTTTATTCTAAATTAACAGTTCTGTTAATAACTCCAGCAATTATTTTGTTTTTCATAATCAAAAATAACCCTGTTACACACCTTTAGAGACCATTATCCTGAACCGCAAAATGGTAGAAGGCCTTGTCCCGGTTCTGGACATTATATGTCAAGATGGAGGCTATTCTAAACATTAACACCTGCCCCACATCGCATAAAGGAATAGAAAACGTACGTATTAAAAATGTGGTTTTAAACTCTCATCTTTGTTCTTAATTTTAATTGATACTGTATTCTTCATCTTTCCTAACTTGATCTCCTAAATTGTTACTTTTTGAGCTATGAAGGCAGTGGTGTGTTTGTGTGTAAGTCTGTGAATTGCCATGTAGGGTTGCCAACCTTACTACCATCCAAGCAATATTTTCCTGCTAAGTTTTAGCTCATCAGAGCCAGAAGTCGTTTTGTACACTGTTTGAATTAATTTATTCCTTGAATAAATTAGCGAGAACATGCCAGATTTTATAGTTGTTACATTTGCTTTAAAATAGGATTTAAACAAAACTAGTTAAACAAAGAAGCAATGGGTCACTATTTCAAACATACATAAATGGAGAGTAGTAGGAGAAACTACTTTATTGAGTTAAATGGGTCAGTATGTCATCCAGCGCAGGAAATGACGGGAAAGATAAAGATCACTCGGTACATTCAGTTCTGAACAGGTCCACAGATGTCACGAGTACGGGTGGGGTGCAGAGGGGGCAAAGCATCTTGTTTACATAACTTCCATGGGAAGTCGAAGGTAGCAGGCCATCAAGGGAGCCAAAATCGGGAAAAAAATGATTGTTTGGTGTCAGACAGATGCTTAGTTTTTCTCTCTGCCGCAGGTCTCTAGCTGTTTTAAAGATCACATCCAATGCCATGAGTTCATTGCATATCCGGCAAATTCCATCCCGTTGGGACACGAGGGTTCACCTGCCCCCTGTAAGCTTCTAATAAATTTCTAATAAATTTGAAAAGTCCTCTTCGTTTCGTAAGCTTCTGTTGAGATTCATGAACTTCCTTTCCATTCAGCTTACTCTGATCTTTAGATTAAGCACTTAGATATATAACAAAACGCCTTTAAAATAAATTCCCACGTTAATGTGAAAATCTGTCTACCAAGAGTTCAACTGTCTAAAAGTGTGCAGGTCTGAAAGTGTGGTCTTGGTGGAGTATCCTGAACAAAGAAGACAGCACTTGACTAAGCAGTTTCCTAACGACTTTTGAGTCACAGAAATCTATGACCACATAAACTTAACAACCCTGACAAACCTGAAGTAGCACAGAAAAACAAATTCTAAAAGATCCTAAACATCTCACAAGAGCACAGATGAATACATGCAAATACAATGCAGAGCAATATGCTACAGTTTTTATCTACATGTATTTTCGGAATTTGTGTACTCACTCTGCTGTTGCTGTGTTAATGAAATAATAGAACATGTAAACCCAGGACTTTAAATGAGCCCCAATTCAGATACCAGTGGTTTACCACACATATTTAAAACCACAAGACAAACCCAATCCTCTGTCTGCTAAATATAGACATGGACTTTATCCCTTTTAATGAGTAACATTATGCATGAAAAGTAAATATGTCATCCAAACTAAATTGCCTTCACACACATTTGCAGACAAGAGTTGAGAATCAAGAATCATTTTATTTTCATAGCGCCAATTTACAGCAGATGTTGTCTTAAGGCACTTTACATCATGAGAAAATGCCTCATTTCCACCCTCTAATTAACTCTAAATCAGAAATGCTATTTTATTTAGCACAGCATTAGTACATGTGAAAAAAGTGAACTCCATGCTCACATTGTCCTCAGGGCTATAATATGGAGAAGATGAGAGACTTAGTGCAGATGCTGCATCTGAACTTAAAATTGTCTGGTTCATGGAGGTAGATCTTGCTAATGACTCACAGAAAATGGGGATTATATTTTCTCTGGAGTTCAAAACACCAGGGATAGCTTTTCATACCATGTGCCTCCAAAGAGACAGCAGGTATCAGTTTGTGTAGACCAACTCAGCTGAAATGACTGGGTGAACGTTTCTACTATTTTCCAAGTTTTTAAATTGATCATAGGGGCTTTGGAAAACCACCATGTTTTTGCAAAATTCATAGTCTTGTCATCCTTTGTCATACAAGTTACATTTCAATATGATGTTAATTCATTTTTTATTTTAAAAATCCTGCAATTAATCACTTTTAATTGTGGGTTTAGAAAGGTCCCTTTTTGCAGTGGGTCCCTAAAGTGAAGTTTTCTTTCATTTTATTTTCCTGCTGAACATGTGAAGCTCAAACTGCACTGTTGCTGAAAATGTGCCGTATAAATAAACTCAGAGAACATGGCTTCCAAAGAGACGCCCACTCAAACAAGAAGCCTTATCTGAAGAGAAGAATCCTGACTTTAATGTTGGGGAGTTGTACATCACGGCTTTGTCTGTTGTGGTGAACCAGACTGAAGGCAGACAATAGCTATAAGCAAAGTCAACAAGGATAGGGAGATTGGTACTTAACTAATGATGTTGGGGTCAAGTCTGGGCTGCTGGTGCTTAAGCAAGCACAACTAAAGTTGTCATGACTGAGTTTTTCTCAGCAATTTCAATCTCTGTTTCTATATTCTTGGTTTCAAAACAAAGCTAAGACAGTGCAATTACAACTGCAGCTGTAATTTTTCAAAAAAAAATAAGGACAAAAGATAAATAAAAATAGTATTTAATTCCCTTGCTTTTATCTTTTTCACATTAAGGACGACATAACGTGAAAGAAATAATATTAATAATGTTACAAACGTAAGGAACCATAGACACACCATGACACATTACCTGTAGCTAAAGTACAGTGAAGCACAGTACAAGCAAATTAGCAAACACAGAATTAGGCAATTTGCTTTTAGCACATTTAAGCAGCATATATAAATAGGTTATTGCACTGACCAGAGGAAGAAAAACAAGTTTGGCTTATTTGAAAGCCTTGGTCATCAACTTAAATGCTTCTTTAATGCTATTGTGCACCAACAACAGCATAATCTGCAAAATAAACAATATGCAGACCAGTATGTCCAGGGGCTTTGCACATTGCCCTCTCTTTGCACACAGCCTGTTTGGAGGGCACTGGAGTTTACGCATGGGCATAAAAGTGATTTTTTTTTGTATGCTGGTTGAGTTATTCCTGGGTGATTTGTGATTAAACTGTATACCTTTTGAATCCGTGAGGTCATTCAGCACATGTTAAGTTGTGTTAGTCTGAGGGCTATGATTAACGGTTGAGCCCAAGATTTGTGGCAATGACGTTTTCAGATATTTGCTCCCTTTAAGATTTAACTGGAGGTAGTTTTAACTGTTTTTGTGTGAATAAAATGTTTTGATCAGGTTCTAGCCAAGAATCTGATGTTTCTGTGGATACTGATTATACTTATGTTTAACTGAGGGAAAGTAGAATAATTAATGTAGCAGTAAACAAAGATTCAAATCCAGACCTGATTCCGGTTCTTACAGCATAAGGTACTAGAAGCATGTAGACATGACATTTTATTAAACTCATATTTGTGTAATAAAATGTATGTTATTGTTCTGAGTTCATTGTATTGTAATTTATTAAATGGGTCTGTAATTGCATAATGTACCAATAGATTTTATTTGTCTGTTGTCGTTTGCTGCAAAGAGTTCATTTTAATCCTTACCGCCTTTGGTTTGGACTGTAGACAGTGGAGTTATTCATGGTTCACAATAAATGTGGGACCAACAGCAGCTGAAGAAAAGTAACATTCTAAAGAACCACATAAACTGTTTTAAGCTACACCTAGCATTTGCAATAAATAGGAAACAAGAAAAGGAAATTGACAGAACATTTTGTCAATATAAACGTCATCCGAAAAAGTCAGGCTATATAAATGTGATCAGCTTTTCAAATAATTTCATTTAGTTCATTCCTATGGTGCCATTTCAAAGCAGTTTACAAGAAAAATTGTTTGATTCCAATCATGCATATATTCATACATTTTAAACAAAAATGTGTAATAGTTTTCAATCTAAGAAAACCCAACCTATCGAGTCACAGAATTCCACCCTTTACTTCTCCTGGGCCAGCATTGTGTTGTTGAGTTTACACCAATCCCTCATACTATGCATAAATGTAGCAACAGTGGACAGGAAAAACTCCACTTTAAAATGAGGAAACATCCAGTAGAACGAGCACTTGGCTAAGTATGAGTGGCCATCGTCCTTGACAGACTGAAGGCGTGGAGAGACAGAAGACACAAATGGATGCAGAGAAGACCGAAAAAGCTAATAGCAGGAAAAAGAGAATTCAGTTAACGTTGTTAAGTGAACATCTGTTAATTTTGGTACATTTCATGTATTTACCTTACACATATTTCTCTTGCAGACACACAACAAAATCATGTTGGTTCCAGAGAAGGATGACGTTTAGACTTATAGATAGGATTATTTGGACAGACAATGGGATGTGCCGACAGTCTCTGGTAATTATACGCCCTAGTTCTGTCTGTGGGTGGAACAACAGAGAGTAGTTTGTTGCGGAGTAAAATAAATCTAAGTAATGATGTATGCTAAAGTAATTTGTTCCTTTGTTTTTTATTTTCTAATATAAAAAAGCTAGAATGTTCCCAAACACAGAAGGCTTTAACACACAAGTCAAAACGACACATCCCTGTACAGATGTATGATATTTTCTATTTCAGAACAGCACAACTTAACAAAATCTCTTGAAAGTGAGACTGTGTAAGCCTACATGTCCTGTCCAGCTTTCATCAAAACAAGGACTTTAACAGCCAGGGTTGCCAAACCTGTTCAGTCTCTCATTAAGGAGTGTGATCATAATATAAGTGGTAGACATTGATTCATATACTGGAATAAACAACAATTTTGCTCATTAAATTATACAGATTTACTTATCCATAAGAATTAACTTTACAGACAATAAATCCAGTCAACAAACTGTATTACTTACTACCAATGAATAATTAAATAGCTAACTACTAAACAACTACTGAAGAGGAATAAATAGCAATGGAACAACAAAATTAATGGACTCTAACTGGGAATGAAAAAGGAAATAAAATAAAAATATATAAATTTCAACTACAGCAAGTAACTGATAGCTTGGCGAGACAAAGCTAGAGTGAAAAATTATTCACTGTATGTGCGTCAGATGGATATGTGTCGTGGGGTAGAAGATAATAACATTCCTACAAAGGGTCACAAAACTACAGGAGGTCCAGAGAGCTTGCTGGCTAACTAATAAAAGACTATCAGGCTAATTTACCTGTCAAGCTAGACAATAGCAGGTGAGACCCTCGTGGAAGTACAAGCTTCAAAGCTAACAGCTGATATGCTCCAGCAAAGATCACTTTAAGCTGTCTGGAAAATAATGTGTGTCTGTATTTTCAGGGGCATATTGGCCATAAGGGGCACCGGGAGTTTTCCCAGTGGGCCGATCAGTAATGGGCCGGCAGTGGCTGAATTATTATTATTTTTTCTAATTATTTATTAAATTATTTGTATGTAATAATGCTGGTCAACGCTCCAAACGTGCTGCTCTGGACGTGTGAAACGTGCCACGAGACCTTCGACGCTCTTAGACACTTTTTTATATAGCCTTTCATGTAAATTGGATGCTCTTGACATTCTTGACTCTCTAGACACGTTCGGCATGAATACAGATTAAGAGGGACTCGTGGCCCTATGATAGGCCCAGTAGTCCCGCACATACATTATCCAGACCTCCCCTCGTCCAATTACCTTTAAAGATAAGGTAATGACATGTCCTTAGCAGTCTGTGAGAGAGAAGAAAAAACAGACTAGAGGAGGGCGTGATTGCAATAATGCAAACCAATCAGATGTGTCGGAGTGCCACATTTTAAACAAGCATATACCCAAATATTACAAGCTGAAGCTTCTTTATGTAAACAGCAGGTTAAAATTAAGAGGTTCAGTAAGAACAATTAAGCAGAATACATTTATGCATAAAAATTGTGTTAACCTCTAGCCTTAACCCAGAACTGGTTTTGATAAACCAAAGTCTTAATCTAAGGTGAACTGTTTGGATCTGCTCATTTTTGGCCCGGTTCAGAGCTGAAAACTGGGAAATACTTGGTCCGTCTGTCTAGGGAACGATGGTCCACGCAGCGGGTCATTCTGGTTCGGGGCTGATCGTTCCGTAAACAGAGAGCTGAGGAGAAGTGGCTCAAAGGAGCTTCTGTTATCTTCTGGTAGCGAGGTCTCTGCTTGGGGTTGTATCTGCTACGGAGGTTCACTTATGCACAGACTCAAAACTTTAAAGCCCTTTCTTCTCCTCAGGGACAAACAGGATCCCAACATCTGTTTACTATTCTAAATGCCTACAAATGGATTCTGAATCTCCAAAATGGACCCCGCAAAGGTTAATCCATTTGGATTGAATACATTTTATTGCATGGGCACTGTATCATGTAGACCACACCTTTAGTTTTGCTGCTGATAAAGTGTTTGGTATAAATGATCTTGCAATCCTTTTATAATGTTTAGGGTCCTGAAAAGCTGTAAGAACAGTATATTTTAACATTTTACGTCTGTTGTAAGTTATCCTTAAAAATGAAAACTTAGCAGATATAGGAGTATGGCTCCACATTTTAGTTTATATGTTTTGACTTTCTATGTCCATACTTTGAACTACACTCCTCTCTTTCACCAAAACAGGTAAAACATTTAGTTTTAATTTCACCTGAAGTAACATGAAATCCAGAAGTTGCCATGTTGCAGACTAGTGATCCTTTCAGCTTGTACCCTGCCTCTCGCATAATGCAATAGAGATAAGCTTTATCTCTCTGCAACCCTGCAAGGAAAAGTGAGCATAGCCATTAGACTGATAGATAAAAATCAAAGTAAATCTAAACCGTGCTCAATTGATAACATCATCAGGTGTAATGTTGTTAAGATGGATCAGCAAACGGTAATAATTGATTTTGTCTTAATCTGGAAATGTACACATTTATTTAACTGTAATATGAATGGACAAATAAATGAACTATGAGTTTTGATTCATCTCCTGTGTGTCTGAGGTTAGATTCCCCCAATCCAGTTAACCTTTTTCTAGAAACTTAACCATGGTCCAGTTCTCTCAGACTCCTTATCATTATTACTGTAGCATGTTCAGCGTGGTCTTGCATATAATTTCCATTCCCTGCTTATGTAGATGAATAGATTTTCTTTCTTAGGAGCCTATGACATTTTTGCTGTCTCTTAATTGTTTTCAATTAGATACACAACACTCTTTCCAAGCTTATTTCTACATCTCATCATTTAACAAACTTAACCACAGTGGTAGGTGTGTTTGTTTTATTCTTATGTTTTTAAGAATATAGAATACTGACATTTCTTTGGCTCTATAAGTTGATGTTCTTACTGTTCATATAGTAAAACAGCGTGTTTCATTGTTTAGCTTGTCAGATAGTGCATTCTTCCTTTGTTGGAGTCTAACCACAACACTGGTGTAGCTACAATGTTTAGTAGCTATTCCCTATTTGCCTTAGATTTGAAACTTTTTTTTAAACGGATTTGTTTGTGATGTATTGATGATTTGAATTGATTTTCTTGTAAAGTGCCTTGAGATGACATCTGTTGTAAATTGGCGCTGTATAAATAAACTAATTCTTGACTGTGCGTATAGTAAACATAATATAAATTAAATTATGAACTTTTATACACGGAGATTAAGTATATCAGTTGGAAAAATTGTAAACATGTTTCCAATGTCATGAATTTTTGTTAATAGTGTTTTCAACGTGTTCCAGGATGATGATCTGCAAAAATATTAATGGAACGATTTTAAGAATCTTGATGTTAATCTATTAGGTTAAGCAAATTAATACTTAAAGTAAAAAATTGATCAGAAATATATATCTCTTTGGTAAAATTGTGGACTTAATGGTAATCTTTCAAATTTCCATGATTAGATTAGAAAAATGTCAAAAATCTTTTTAATGTTGCCATATTTATCGATGTTGAGAAATATGACATAGGAAGTTATGTCAATATTGATTACAAATATAAAGTAAACTCAATATGAACTCAATGTTAACAAATTCTGCTTTGTTGAGAAACGTGATGAAGAAATTTCATTACTATTTTAATGTTGATTAAATGGTCACCCAACACAGCCTAATTTTTGTTCACGGTTTTCTTTTTGCTCTTTTTTCTCTGTCCTGGCTCTTCACTGTTGTCCTCTCTCCTGGCTCTTCATTTGGTTTTCTCCCCCGGTCCGGTCCTGCGTTACACTGTTTGTTACTTTTAGCTTCTCAGTTCTGCAGTCTCCGATTTTTCCCGTGCCTCTTCTCTCTCTAGGTTGTTTGGGTTTCTCTTTGTGTCAGTTTATTTCCTTCCCGTATTCATTAGTTGTGGTTGTTTATTAGTGTCGTTGTGTTTGTTTATGTTAGTTATTCCCGCGTTCCGCTTATGCTCCCTGTTTATTTACGTCCCGCGTTGTTCCGTTTCCGCTTTGCTGTAGTTCCTGTTTATGTTCCGTTTCATGTTTATGTTCATTATTCTTCCCCAACATTAAATTATTTATTCGCTCAATTCCACCTCTGCTCGAGTCATTTAAACGTTACGTGACACTAATGTTGTTTCAAAAGTGAAGATATGTCACAAAAGCTCGAGACCCTACAATCTGAATGTTTGAACTGAAATAAAGACCTAGGTTAAGCAGCAGATTTCCAATTTGGTTTTGTTTTGTTGAGTCTGTGTTGACAGTAGCCTCAGTTTGCTTTTCTAAGCTGACAGGACTGGCCCTTGATGAGATCCTCTGCTGCTGTAGACCATCTACTTCTAGATTCTACATATTGTGCATTCAGAGTTAGTGTCATGCATCCTTTGATTGTTTCAGCGACTGTTCCATTTTGTAACCAACACAAAACTGAATCAACATCCAAACTTGTGCTGCCTGGATGTCATTGCTGTCATTGTTAAAGTAAAAAAGTACAAGTATGTTATGAACCCTGTCACACTCTGACTTATACAGTGTTAAACTTCATTAACTTTCAAACAAACTGCAAAACAAGAGTAAGTTTAGAGCCAATTCACCACATATTACCACATCATATTACAACAGTTAGAGCAGTAGATCCAGTGAGCAAGAGGTGGTGGAAACTAGATGAGAGGCAGATTTTTTTTATCTCCCTGGCCCAGCATTGTTCTGCAAAGCATACATTCTATTTCCATCCCCCCACAGATGAAAGCCTTTATAGCCCCCCACCCCCACCCCACCACCACAGAATAACAGTTAACGCTGAACATATGTACAGTGGAAAAAAACAGACTGGGCCCAGACAGAGCCGAGACTGGCATTCTTTGTAATGATGCTTTAGGTCGCATCGGGGCCAAGAGTCTGCTCCGCATCTTGACACTTAATAATTACAACATAATTTGGATAGGTCACAGAAAGTAATCCAAAGTGGCTTTTGGGAATAATAGAGAATCAGACGACAGGATGTGGCTATTTCAACAATTAAAACCTTTAAAAGATTACTGAGTACAAACTGCTCTTTTCTTCTGTCTTTTGAATTATTTTTAATCTTTGTCTAGGCACTTGGAAATGTGTTGTATTCTAAATGAATAAATTTGCTTTGCATTTCCTTAAAAGTCGTTAGTCGGACAGGTAGAATCGGTTTTTTTAAATACACAAATTAGCAAAAGTTAAATTGCTACATAAACTGACCAATAACACAGGGCTTGTGAAATAAAGCTAAACAGGTAAAATAAACTGTTCACTTAAGCATATTAGAAGTTCAGACGAGAAGAAAAGATGTAAAAAAATGAAAAGGTTTTGGAGCTTATTCATTCAGCTGGTTTAATTATTTTTTGTAGCTGGACCCAGTTTTTGTCAGGCAAAAACAGAATGGATCATCAAGTGTCGACCACAAACGGCTTTCATCATTCCTCAATGGTTGCCAATGATCCTCATTTAGCTTTTGGTCATTTAGAACCCATGGATCTGATTTACATCCTGGGAGCTGGGGTGCTTAGTAGAAAAACTAGAGCTAGATAAGAGAAGCGGCTCACCGGTCACGTTTTGGATAGGTTACAAGCACTTTTTGAGTGTTGGTTACCCACGGTAGCGTGTTTTCTCAGAGCCAATTTCCTAGCCTTTCTGGTTGCTTTTCCTGTAAGTTTTTGCAGTTTCTTGTGTAAGATTACTAATTATCCATGTCTGCTCGACCCAGGTAAAACCTTCTTTCGGGTTATCTGCATATCTTCAAGACTCAACCCTGTGTGGGTCTCAAGACTCCCACATTTGGTACCACTCCTCCTACATCCCCCATACTCAAATAGCGGTCGGCGGGCCTTTTGTGGCCCTTTGAGTATCTATTAAAGGCCCACAAGCTGTTATGAAAAGGTTTTTTTCAATTATTTAAAAAAAAATTTATTTCTCCAAAAAGAAAACTGGACAGCGAAAACTGCCTGTTCCAACCAGAGTGGACAGAAAGGTTTGCATTCGTTCTACCACCGTCCAGCACTCGCTGTCTGTGCTTAATATGTCAAGAAACTGTTGCGGCAATAAAAATAAGCAATGTGAAGCGACACTACAAATCAAAACACAAGCATTTTGAAGAGACATTTTCGCAAAACTCCGAGATCAGAACAACAAAAGGAAATGCTCTTTAAGCATCATATCAAACATCCAACAGAATCCTCCACACCGGCCAAAGAAACAAGAGGCCATTTCTCCCATTAAAGGGGACATGTGAGAAATGTGAAATGGTTCTAGAGATACATAGTTTGTTAAACAAAGCACAAGAAATCGGCTGCCTGCAGGCTTTTTATTTTTTTTGTGGACCTTGAACAGGGTTATGTTTGGTTTTATTTAGTTATTTATTTTAATATATGCCCAAATTAAAATAATATTTTTCTTTTAGGTAATATTTTTTGTTTTTAATAAAAAGTAAATGTTATGTTATAAAATATGTTATTAATGTTATACATATGTTATATTGTTATGATACCTAATAAAACACGGTCCCAACAAATGGCCCCTTTAGTTATTGAAAAAAAAAAGTGGCCCCTCATCATTTCTATTTGAGTACACCTATCCTACATCCTCCAGCTCGAGCCTGAATATCTGTCCACTCCAGAGTAACAGCCTCCTCCCTCAGGATCAAGCCGTTCACTGGATCCCACGTTCCACAACCTCAGCTCCACTCTCCTCTCCTAGGCATTCCATCTCAACTCCAAGAGTAAGATCTCCTCCAACAAACTTTACTGATGACTCTGACCTTAACTAACCACCCCTGTCCCTCCTTTCAGTGTCCCTCGCATTGTTCCAGGCCTTCCAGCCACATAATTATTATCTCTTCCCAATTTCAATGAACATAATTTATCTGATTTTTGAGAATTTCCTGTTTATGTGGGTTAAGAACCTAAAACAAAACATGACACCTGGCCCTTCTATCTTGTATATATCCAGTTCGGTGATAGTGTAGGACTATTGTTTTTGACTGTCACTGCACGGACAAGTAGTGACATCTAAGTGTTTCCTTATATTATGCAGCCCTGTAGCGGTATACTGACAACAAAGTAGAATTGAATTGCACTTGTATAAGAATATCCCAAACCCTACATAATAAAGAGAAACATAATGACAATTAAAAGACCATCTTCTATCACCTAAAGAACATTTATTTGATCACAGGACTGATGTCCAGAAAAGATCTAAGGGAACCCATCCATGCATTTGTTTTTAGTTGCATTGATGACTGAAAAAGAGTCTTCAAAGTAAGTCTAAAAGTAGGAATATAGAGAATATCACCCCAGTTCTATAATCCTTACATCCCTGTAGGTCAGACACAACAATATCAACCTTCCAGGCCACTCTGGTTTTCTTTTTCCAACTTACTCTGCATGTCTTGAACCAGAACCAATCATGCTAAAGTTGTCATGCTCCTCTAATTTTGAAAAAAACAAAAACTCCAAAAAATCAAAAACAATTAGTTATTTTGAATCTTGGCATAAAACCCACTGGATTGAGGGCAAATAATCAAGAACAATCAGCACAATTATTCTAATGTCATAATGTAAAGCTTTATGTTTTTATCATGCAAAACACTATGCTTTGCTTTGCTGCTGAAATGTGCTACACGAATAAACTGGACTTGACCTACCAGTGATGAACAACACCATATGTCACTGGTTTGTATGGATAAGCTGCTACATCTAGCCTTGGATAAACCAGTCCAATGCAAGTGTCACACGGATGATTAAAAATTTCCATAAGCCCTTTTGAAACTTGCCTAAAGCCTTCCTGGAAGAGCTGAAACCATTTATGCAGCAAAGGGTAAGCCCATGCCAAAATAAACTTGGTGGATTAATAATGTGATTTTACTTAAAGGTTATATGTGTGTTCAGTTTGTCTAGCTCTGCTCACCCTTCTACTGATAACTCAAGAAGGGCATTTCCTCTATATTTTATGATTAATTATCATTACCATTTCAGTGTTTCAGAGGGATCTGTGGAAAAATTCCAACCCACAGTCATAAAAGTTTGGAGCTTACAGATGCTTGGTCCATGACTCCTCTGTTTACTTTCCCTTTCAGGGCACAAAATGATGTGCCTTCAGAAGATTTAATCACAGCCGTGAGGAGCAATTCATGAGAAGCATCACTTGTAAATGTTTAGACCTTGCTAACTGTTTGTATACAGAGGGTATAAATGTTCAGTCTGTAATCAGCAGCGACAGAAGAAGCTTTTGGAGAAAGAGGATACACAGCTGATGAACTGCCAATTTGAGACTGAATCCAGAACATGTTTAGTTATTTTGCTGAGGTGACTTTACGTGTAATAGAGTCCAGATATTTCTTAGTCCAATAGTTTATTGAAGATGTGTACAAAGGCTACACTATCAGCTCTCCTTCTGTAACGTGTTGTGGGTTGTATAAATAACACGTCTTGATAACGTCACCCTCCAAGCAAAGTATAAACTACTGCCGGGAAGCTCAAAGATCATTCAGTCCTAGATCAGATTTTAGAAGCATGTAGGAGGTATATTTATATCTTCACTCTGACCATTGTTTCCTAGTAATATATGTCAACACAAAACACACAAAGTTAAAAAAGGTTGAAATATCTTCTTTTTTTTTTTTTGAGAGTTTGAAAGTGATCCCTGGAGAACTTCACATTGTTTTTTATTTTATTGAGGGGCTGCCCAGAGACCCTGATCATATTTGAAATTGGGTGGAGTGGCAGATTGCTGAGGGTTTTACTGAAAAGATTCATCATGAAGAGACGACACAGAGAATGCAATAGAAAAGTCTAAGAGTGATGAATCTAATGACCAATGTTTCGTTTATTTATATGTAACATGCCACCTCAAGGGACTGTAAATGAAAATCATTTCACTCCTATCACACTTACAACAGGCCAAGTGAAATTGTGGAAGTCTAGAGAATTTAGTGACTGGAAAGTTTAAAAAAATATAGCAAGCATGTGTGGGCTAGCATGGTCACTCACTTCTGGTCACATTGCTCTCTATCTTACCAAGCAAGCTGGTACACTGCAAACTTACATTACATTGATCTAAATTAAAGAAAATGAGGCATATTTTGTTAAACATGACGTCCAGCCATGACTTAAATACGTATTCATATAAGGATCAGATCCATTTGACATTCAGATCGGACGTTATTTACCACAAAACAGCAGTATATAAGCCACATACATAGGCATTTGAGAACAAAAGACAAGACTTTTTTTCAAAACTTTATTAACCCTGGCTTTTTTTTTTGTGAGTAAATCTTGCTGAGCTGCAGAATAAAAAAACAGAGTTGCTCAAAGAGAGAGTGAGAAAATAATCTTCCAGCACAGAATTAAAAGGCATCATTTTCAGCAGTAAATAAGCATGACAGTGGTTAATTCATAAAGTCAAACGAGCAAAGTACATCATAGTCTACATTTAAGGCTTAAATCCACAGGCATTTCCCAGGATTCACAATATAAAACTGAATGTTTGTTACCTTCACACATATTTAAAAAACTATATTATTAAAGTTACATTCCAAAGAAACAGCTATGCATTATTTCTTAAAATCTTTTTGTTTTTACCTTCAAACGTCAGATTAAAAATATATATATATATATATTATCTGAATGCAGCATTCACCAACTCTTTTCCTACATATTGGTATAAACAAACTCAAAGTTTACTTTAGGTATAACTATTTTACTCAAACAAACTATTTTAAAATGATATGTTAAAAATATAATGCAAAATTAACTGCTCCTCATTTGTTGACTGGTCTGAAAATAATCTGATTTGGGAAAGTTGAACTCTTTGAGATTAAACACAAGTTTAAATGTTTTGTGCACTACAAATGCTTTCTGAAACTATCAGTTTCAAAAGGAAAGCCATGTTTAGTCTTTTCCAGCTTCAGATGACTGCTGACACTGGGCTAAAGCGGATTATGGTTATTAGTTGGACTGCAGAAGCTAACTGAAGTCTGAGGTTTTTAAATTACAGGTGTCGCGTGTTTGTATGCTCTGTGCAAAATGAACCTCGAAACGGTTTATTTTTTTAAGCGGATAAAAGATATGTTGTTTAAGACAGCAAATTCTTTAAACTTGGTAGTGTGAAAACTACAGGAATAAGGAAACTCGAAACTATGAAATTAAAGAAGCTCTCTGCTCAACCTTAGAGATGGCTTTCCTCTCTCTGCATCAGTCAGGTTTATTCAAAGAACGACAAAGAAAAAGACCAGAAAAGAAACAGCAAGGAGGGTGAACTGCATGTGAGCCTGTTTTCCCTCACTTGCTGTTTGCTTCATAACCAGATAAAAATACTGTCAGAGACGATGCCAGAATAAGGGAACTGAGTCATTTTCAACTGAGCACTAGTAGGATCTACTTAAAAGCCATGAAATCGTGTTTGAACATTCTTTGCCCGCAGAATAGGCTCAAAATTACTTTCTTATCTCGTGTTACCCAGAGGTTGTATCATTGTAAGAATACAAGAATAGAGCAATTTAAAGCCCTGGATTAAATCAGGAAAAACATTTGATTAAACTTCAGTTTTGTGACTTATTATATGAGTTCTTAAACCAAAACTGTGTCTGCATTACATAAGTGGTAGTAAGGTCACCTTTTAGTACAGTGAATTTGAGTTTGATAAAATACAAGGCAAAGAAATCTGCATAGCAAATTTCCAGCAAAAAACAATTTAAAGTGATTTACAGGATCTCAAGGAAAATAAAGCAAGCAAAAAAATATAGATGTAAAAACATAAATAACATAACATTTCAGTACTAGAGTAAAATAAAACAATGATAGGTTTAAAACCAAAACCACTGTTTATGTTATGAGCTAAGGCATGGCAGAAGGACCCAAAATTTCAACCAACACAGCTCAGATAAATTAAATACAGATTATTGAAAAAAATCAAACATGCAAAATAAAAGGGCAAGGCAAAATTTGTGATCCGTATTTAGAAATAGAGTCTTTACAGTAAGAGCAGATATGTTCAGGGATCAGGCGTGATCAAGTCCAAAATCAGAAACGAGGTCAATGTCCAGAATAATCAAACTCAGAGAGCTGGCCAGAGGGCAAGGCAAGACAGGAGAATCCCAAAAAAACAGAATGTGATCAAAAACCATGACAGTCAGAACAGAAAACGCTGGATATTAACTCACACAATTGTTTTCAATACACTGGCAGCGAGTCTGGGGAAAACAGGCTTGGTATATATTCAGGAAAACAGGTGGAACTCATGATTCCAAATAGGTGGGCATGGCTGGAGCAGGATGGATGTTCATAGTATTACGTCCTCATTGCATACTACATTTGACAACCCCCATAAACCCCCATAAAAAGGAAAGTGATTACTCATAGGAGGTTGGCTCCCTGGTTTAATCCAGAACTTCGTACCTTGAAGGGAGACACCAGGAAATTGGAGAAAGAAATGGCGGTCTTCGCTTTTATAGGAGTCCTATTTATCCTGAAAAAACAGCATGCTTCAGTATAAAAGGACCGAGCTAGATCTGCATATTTTACATTATTAATAGAGGAGAATAAGAATAATCCTAGGTTTCTTTTTAATGCAGTTGCTAAACTTACGAGAAACGGAAACTCTGTTATATCATCCGTTCCCCCAGCTCTGAGCTGTAATGACTTTATGGAATTCTTTATTGATAAAATTGAATCTGTTAAAACTAAAATTGATGGCATCCTACCAAACATAACTACTACCTCAATAAGCAATGAGGTACTGAATGTGGCTCTGGAGCCTGATCTCTGTTTGAAGTGTTTTGTTCCATTTGATCCTTCTGAGCTTTCAAAAATATTTTCTTCATTTAAGCCTTCAACTTGTATGTTGGATCCAATCCCGACAAAAAGTTTTAAAGAAGTATTTCCTATTATTGTTGCCCCAATTTTGGATATGATTAATTTGTCATTAGTGAATGGTTATGTACCAGAGGCTCTTAAGGTAGCTGTAATAAAACCCCTACTTAAGAAACCTTCTCTTGATAAAGAAGACTTAATAAATTACAGGCCCATATCTAATCTTCCTTTTTTATCTAAAATCCTTGAAAAAATTGTTGCTAATCAACTGGGACAGCATTTGAGGGATAATGACCTATTTGAAGAATTTCATTCAGGTTTCAGAGCTCATCATAGCACTGAGACAGCTCTCCTTAAAGTTACAAATGATATTCTCATGGCCTCAGACAATGGGCTCATTTCTATTCTAGTTCTGTTAGATCTCAGTGCTACTTTTGACACAGTCAATCACAATATCCTCATAGAAAGGCTTGAACACAATGTGGGGATCAAGGGAACAGCACTAGGCTGGTTTAAATCGTATTTGTCTGATAGATCCCAGTTTGTTCATCTAAATGACAAATCTTCTCCGCATTGTAAGGTTACTTGTGGAGTTCCAATTGGCCCAATTCTATTTACAATATTCTGATTACTATATACATGCTCCCTATTGGTAAAATCATCAGACAGCATGGTGTTAATTTCCACTGTTATGCTGATGATACACAACTGTATTTATCTATAAATCCTGATGAATCCAGTCAGTTTGGTAGATTACAGGCATGTCTAGATAATATAAAAATGTGGATGACTTTAAACTTTCTGCTCTTGAACTTTGAAAAGATAAAAGTTGTTATCTTTGGACCAAAACCTCTAAAAAAGAAATTGCTTAGTCAGCCACTTGACCTGGATAGAATCAGGTTGGCATCTGGTGACAATGTAAAGAGCCTTGGTGTTATTTTTGATCAGGAAATGTCTTACAAGTCTCATATAAAACAGGTCTGTACGATTTCCTTCTTTCACCTTAGGAATATAGCAAAAATTTGAAATATTCTCTCTAGGACTGATGCTGAAAAACTAGTCCATGCATTTGTTACTCCAAGGCTGGACTATTTAAAATCTTTATTAGCAGGAAGTTCACAAAATGCAAATAAAAGTCTAAAGTTGGTCCAAAATGCTGCAGCAAGAGTTCTGATGAAACTTAAAAAGAGAGATCATATCTCTCCAATTTTAGCTTCCCTTCATTGGCTCCCTGTCAAACTTAGAATAGATTTCAAGATTCTTCTTTTGACATATAAAAGTTCTCACTAATCAAGCTCTATAGGGTTAGGTTATATAAGTTTTTCAAAGTTATGCTGCTATAGGCTTAGACTGCTGGAGGACAATCTGACTACTTCTCTCTCTGCTACTTTCTTTCTTTGTCCAATCTGCTTAGTTACGGTTATTTCAACCTTGTTAACCTTTTGTTTTCTTTTAGTTTTCTTCTCTCCATAGTAACCACACCTGGTCTGGCGTTCTGTTAGCTGAGACAGTTTCTTGGATGAGAACATGGGCTGAGATGCTTCCAGTGACGCTCTAGAACTGCTGCTATAAACTCTTTTTTTTCAGTATCCTGTGCATCTAATTTAGTCTTCTGTCTCTTCAAACCCCCAGTTGGTCGTGGCAGACAGTTGCTTTAACTGAGCCTGGTTTTGCTGAAGGTTTCTTCCTGTTTTTCCTCTCCACTGTCGCTACATGCATGCTCAGTATGAGGGATTGCTGTAAAGTCAACAACAACACAAGCCATTGTTTCGGCCTGCTGATTCCAGAGGAGTGAATGCTGCAAGTCAATGACTCGATGCCATCTGCTGGGGTTCCTTAGATTGGGAAATTTTTCAAATTGGTTTGTTTATGATGTATCTTTGATTTGAATTGATTTTCTTGTAAAGTGCCTTGAGACAACATCTGTTGTAAATTGGCGCTATATAAATAAACTGATTCTTGATTCTTGGATGCAGACATGAGTCTTAAACTAACCAACCTAGCTGACAGGAACATTTCAGTTTATGATGTTTCACTTAATAATAATAATAATAGGTGGAAACTCTAAACAAATGGGGTTTGGGCCTTGCTGTAAAGGAACTGAAATCAATCAATCAAAATCAAAAATAGTTTATTTATCCCAAAGGGAAATTAAATAAAGTTTATAACTCCTTACTTCATTTGCATTCCATTTTGCTGGAGGTTTGTTACAGGATAGAAAACTGAACGGTGCTTCAAATGAAGTGCTCTAAAGTACATTGTCACAGAACTGGAGAAAACAAAACAAAATTTCTAGGGAGATGAATTATGCATCCTTATCTTACATTCCAATGGATGATGGATGGGGTTTAACAATGCTTACTGAACTCCATTGTGTCAAATTTAAACTTTGGTTGAGGGAGGCTTGTGTTGAGGGGTTGTTTTGAATGGAACCCCTGATCCTTTAGGATTCATTTCAATTCAGTTTGCATCGAGTCATTGACTTGGAGCATTCACTCCTCCTGGTTCAGATCACCAAAACAATGGCTTGTGTTGTGCTGTACTTCACAGCATTCCCTCATACTGACCATGCATTTAGTGACAGTGGGGAGAGAAAACTCCACTTTAACAGGAATAAACCTCCAGCAGAACCAGAACTAGAACCTGGCTTGGTATAAGCGTTTTTCTGCCACGACAGACTGGAGGTGACAGAAGACACAAATAGATGCAAAGGAAACTGAAAAAACGAAAAATTATTAGCAGCATTTCAAGATGGTCTGGACAATTTCACTATTTAGTTGTTTGACCCCTTATGTCTCAACATGACTGTGTAAAAGTGAACAAAGTACGGCGGATCCAGCATTTATCAGATTTTCTATGTAAAGCCTACTGGCATAGACAACAGGCAAGGAAGGTACGTAAAGTTATTTACAAAAAAATCATAGGCGGCCAGAGGAAGAACCATAAGGAGCAGAAAGTCACAATGGTTACGAGGAAAACAACTGTCAGACAGAGTTTGCAATTGCAAATGTGTAATTTCTTATTAAGAAATAAACAAGCTTGTGAAATTCTGAACTATGTTTTGATCATGTATGTCAGCTTGTGTATGAATATCTGGACGGAATCCTGTAAACTAACTGCTTCACAAGAGAACTATACCTATTAACTAAAATCAAGCAGAACAAGCTTAATGCATAAATCTTCGATTTAAGCATGAGACATACTGTCTAAGGGAATTATGATTTAGATTTATGAATTCCCCATTTTGTAATTAGGGTTGCAAAATATCAGTCAAACTGCTCTATTATTACTACATATCACTGCTCTCAGTAAGCTTTAGCATCCTAGCCACTAAAAAAAACATTTTACTGGCAGACAGAGTGTAAGTACATAGTAACTAAAGTATATAATATCATGAGTAGTACTGTCTGATGTCCATATTGCACACATACTATTGACCGTGAGACAATTGGGCTCATAAGTGAATCTAACAAAGCAAGACCTGAAAGTTGTTTGGATAAGACCCAAGTACAGGCAGAAGACAGGCAGAATAATATTTAAGTGGAAGCTTGAAAAAATATTAACAGAAAATTGCTCTAGGAAACTAGAGCAATATGTAGAAAATGGATTAATTCATATGATCAATGTAATTAGCGATAAAAACAGGAATACAAAAAATGTTTGTTTAAAAGAATTCTAATGTGACAAGGTTAACAGGCTGAGGGCATTTTTCAAGCAGAACTAGTTGAAATAAAATTGAATTATGATATTTTTGGTCACTACACTATGAGACCTTTTAATATCAGACAGAGTCCCAAGAACATTGTAAGGCACAGGCATGGAAAATGGGCAGAAAGGAGGACCATTGTTTGTGCCATCAGGCTCTTTTTCCAAGGGTGTGGAAGAGCGTCAGCAGGATATAGAGGATGTGGAGGCAGGGGCGGCTTACTTTGTGGAATCTCACAGTAAACACCCGTCCAGCCCTGGTAGCACTGGCAAGTAAACTTGTGCCGCATGTCCAAGATATCATGGTTGTTGAGGTGACCCCTTACCTCAAACCGTGGGCCAAAAGGTATCGGGTTATGGCTAATGTGAAAGTAGCGTGGGTTGAGATGGAGGTAAGAACCTGACTCCAGGCTCTTGCGGACACATCTTCCATTTTTCTTGCAAAGTGCTTTGCTGCACAATTTAGCTGCTGATGTGACATTTATGATATAATGTCCTAAAGGTCCATCAATGTATTTCTTTACAGTAAGGCAGTTCATCTAGAGGAAGAATAGAAAGAGATTGTCAAAGGTTTGAAGCAAACTTCGAACATTCTTTCAAGAAGAATGTATCTCCATCACTCTTAATCCAACAAAAAAGTTCAATTAAAAATATACAGATTTTCAGTAAAGAGTGTTCTATAAAGCAAATTAAAAAATGTATAAACAGTTTCTTTTGCTGGTCTTTTCAATATTTACCTTTGATCGAGCATACTCTGATGATCCCCAGAGGACAACGCCCGACGTTCCCAAGGCAGCACTCTCACCGATAGTATGAACTAAGTCACTCTTTAACAAAATGAAAGCTTTCAGTTGAGTTTAGTTGATATTCATACTACTAAAAAGTAATTTTTACATAAAAAATTTACAGTTATTTTTGGTCCCAAAGCAATTATTCCTCCTTGAAGAGTTTAGTCTAAGAACTAAACTTTGGAATTCATCAAACTGAGCATAAATGACGCAAATGTGGTAAGGACAATTTCCCTTTACAGGAAGCAATCTCAAGCAGACTCACGCTGAATATGAGAAGCCAACCGGAGGTCTGAAAAGACAGAGTAGGCACACAAAAAACACAAAGGCTCTGATCTAGGAGTATGCTCTTTGTTATACAAAAAAAATAAGAAAAAAGAAGTATCACAGCATTATCTCCTTTAGTTGCCTCATCTAGAAGAGAAACAGATGAGTCAGCTGAACAATAAAATGAACAATAAAATGATTTACATTTAGTTGCAGCAATAGCTTCCTTAACAAAAACGGCAGACATTTGTTCCATCTGTAGAAAAAACATTAAGTTATTGGCAGGAAAAGCCTCTCCAGTAAATAAACAAAAACCATGGCTTTTATAAAGAGGAAAACAGAGTGAGAACAAAAGATTAAAGAAAAATAAACAACAGATAATGCATAATTGGAGAGTAGTAGGAAAAGCAGTAGTGTCAAAGAGTCAAGAGAAGTTGTCACTTTGTCTTTCCATAGTTTAGCAGGTAGCTCAAGATAATTTAAGCAAGTTTAAAAAAGAGCTTTGTCATAACTGTATCATGAAGATAGTGTTGAAGCAGATGAACCCACATGCAGAAACGGAAGCAACAAGGAGTGGTGATGATATTTATTAGGTGGGAGAAAACTGGCATTCCGGATGACCCTTTAAAAAAAAAACAAGAGATGATAGCAGAAAAGACGGAACCAGGTGGCATGAGGAAACGTGGAACCACAGGAAGAGGGACGAGAAGCAACATGGGAACAAACAGGAGACAGCTGGAGACCACGAGGTAGAAATAGGATAATCCCTCGAGTGGAGTGGGATTATCTATTTTATACTTTAAAAAAGTTTGGTGTTGGCCCAAGGTTTCTATCATGGATACACACTTTGTATTCCTCTCCGGTTGAAACAGTCCGTACTAATAACAACATCCTCCTATTTCACGGTGGAAAGAGAGACAGGTGTGCCCTCTGTCCTCTTTGTTGTTTTCACTTATCGAACCTTTAGCAATTGCAATAAAGTAATAAATTGATTCAAGGCATTCGGAGAGGAGACTCTGAACATAAAGTGTCTATGTATGCTGACGACACACTTTTGTATATCTCTGACCCATTTCAGAGCATACCACATTTAACTGAGCTGTTGGATGGTTTTGGGAGCGTATCAGACTTCAAGGTAAACATGCAAAAAACTGAACTTATGTCCATAAATTCAGCAACCTCACAATCTATGTTAAATTCAATTCCTTTCAAATTAAGTAAAAACAAATTTAAATATCTGGGTGTTTGGATTACGAAAAAATACAAGGACATGTATGAAAGTAATTTCATTCCATTACTAGATCGTATAAAACATGACCTTGAGCGTTGGAAAACATTACCCTTGTATTTAGGAGGAAGATTAAACATTATAAAAATGAGTATTCTACCCAAATTCTTATATCTATTTCAGGCGGATCTCATTTTTCTAACAAAAAGTTGTTGTTTTTTTATTTAGATAAATTGATATTGTCCTTTATTTGGAATGGGAAAACTGCACGTATCAGGAAAAATATTCTACAACTACATAGAAATCAAGGCGGTTTGTCGTTGCCAAATTTTCAACATTATTATTGGGCCGCCAATACTCATGCAATGTTGCACTGGTCATCATCCCAATCCTATAAAGACCACAAGTGCTTAAATCTTGAGAGTATGACATGTCAAACTGCCTCCTTACATTCATTACTTTGTTCAAGGATACCTTTGCCTAAATCCTTGGATAATATTTCATCAAACTCAGTGATTAAACATTCTTTTAAAATTTGTTCACAATTTAGAGGGAATTTTAATCTAAAAAATATCATTGGATGTCATGTTTTGAAAAACCACATGTTTGTTCCTTTAATTATTGATGATTCTTTTACTCTCTGGGACTCAAATGGACTGAAGACACAAAAAGATTTATTTGTTGATGGCCACTTTGCTTCATTTGAAACATTGAAGACAAAATTTAAAATCCCTAACTCACATTTCTTCAGATATCTTTAGCTCCGCAGTTTTGTGTTTACCTCTTTTCAGCCTTTTTCTTCACAACCACCTGACTCACTTTTAGAAACCATCTGTGATGTAAAGCTGAACACTAAAGGACTCATCGTAAAAATTTACACGGCTATTAACTCTTTCAATATGAAACCTTTAACAGATGTCAAGAGGAAATGGGAGGAGGAACTGGCTAAAGACTTTTCTGAAGATATATGGCAATTAATCTGTTGGCAGATAGAGGGTGTGTCAGTTTTTTTTTTTGACACACCCAGATTTGAATGCCCTTCGACCCGTCCCCTCCCTTTTATTTGAAAAAATAAAATAAAATCTGCCTCCTTTCTTTTGTTAAGGCAAAGTTCATGGGAAAAACAAAAGATAATTTAACAATTTTAATTTATTGCATGATTTGCAACAACTCAATTGTTGAGCTGGGCAGTAGTGATGGGTAGATGGGGGGTCATGAAGCGTTTCGACACAAATCAAAACTGTATTGATACTGTGTCGATACTGTGTCACTGAATACAGACACCTGCTGGACATTAAAAGTCCCTACAAGAAACGTAGATTGACTGATTTGATGAACCAGTGTATACAATAACATTTAAGTCATTGTATGTTATTGTATATTATATATTGTATTATTTCATAACCTAAGTTAAATTGGAAATATCCGATATTCTTAGATACAGTCAATAAATAATGTGAACATGAACCATAAAGTGAAAATTTAAGTGAATGTGTTTGAAATGAGGATGCGTGTGGACTGAGGTTTTTCATCACAAATTTTTAATTAAAAAAATAAGTTTTTCTAAAGTTTTGAAATTTAGTCTGTTTAGCTTTTTTGACTAAGAGTCAATTTCAGCAGAATTTGGATTCAGATAGATCAAGTAGAAACTGAAAAGAACCGGATGAAAGAACCAAATTAAAACAATTATTTTCCGATGTAAGATCAAAATGGTCACACACTGCGGAAATCTTTCGTTTGCCTTGAGGCTGCTCCATAGTTGACGCTGTACCGAAAAAGATCCAGAATGCATCCCATTGACAGATTTGCTTCCTTATAAACACAGTTTGATGCCTCAGGTTCATTTCGAAACAGTTCCTGTATCGGTCATGTGACTTGGTGAAATCGATACGCACACCGACACAGGTATTGGTCTATGGGCTTGATACATGCGCCGTCGCATCCTTACCCCATCACTACTGGGCAGGCTGCGTCGTTGTCATTGCGATGGTTACCCAGAACGAGTGTTACAGGCATCAATGGGAAAGTTCCAAGCTCCCCAAAACCTACCAACACGGCAGCATGATGAGGCCAGCCAAAGCTAAAAGGCAGAAAACTATTGCATCCTTTTTTCAAAAAGCAACAACTGTAAGTAAACTGTGTCTTAAGTTATCATATCACCTCGCAATTTTCTTGGTAGTCTGTTCAAAGTTAGGTCGCCGTGGAAGTAAAATCGTATGAAAGAGGAAGAGAAGTGCCAATTTCACAAGGGAGCGGGGAACCAACCTTTAATTATTTATTTATTATCCATTAAATCAGCCATTGCAACCTTCTGGAGTTGTTGGGGGTGTTTTGGAAATGTGTACTTGAATCTGTGATTATGCCAAGCCTAATGTTTTAAGATGTTACAGTTTGAATTCTGAGAAAAACGAACTGTCTAGTCAGGCAAATGTCACTGTAGTGGCGCTTAGCACGCTAACGCTAACGAAACTGCTAACGCTAGCAAACTGCTAAGGTAAGCGTTTTTAACTGTGAACTGTAAGTTTAGTTACTAACACGCAGTCAGATATTACGACTTATATTAGCTGAACTGGACTTGGTAATAAGCTTGTTATCTCGCCTTATAGGTAAATAATTGTTTAGAGTCCAGTGTGCCACATCCACCAATAGTGGCTGGACAATCTGAACAGGAAAGACATTGACTAACAATAAATTCAGGGCAAGGATCGGTGGAGAGAGGTTTTTGGATCCTTCGATTCACCTAATTCTGCATTTGAGGCCATTTATTGGGGGGGGGGGGCAGTTGCAAAAACCTATCTGCGCCCCTGCAATCAATACTAAGACACATTCATGCATCCTCCATCTGATTAAGACAAATGGACATTCAGTTGAAAGTTGTCCATAGACTACATTGGTCCAAAGTCAGATTGGCCAAAATTAAACATGACATTGACTCGAACTGTGATCGATGTGGGGTTGAATTGGGGACCTTATCAAACACATTTTGGTTCTGTTCTAATCTGAAAAACTTCTGGGAGCCCATTTTCAAATTTCTCTCTGACACTTTAGGTATTAACATTAAGCCAGAGGCCACAATCGCGATATATGAAATATCGTTGCAACATGAAAATTTTTACCATAAAATAAAAAATATAATTTCTTTTACCACACTTCTTGCTAGAAGACAAATTTTGTTTAAGTGGAAGGACAGACACCGGCCAACCTTTAAGTTATGACTGGTTGATCTTATGCATCATTTGACCCAGAGAAAATCAGATTCTCTACTAGAGGCCACACCTTTAAGTTTTTCAGAATCTGGCAACCTATCCTGAATCACATCAAGGTTATGGATCCCACACTTTTTTCACTGGATTAATACACTGTGAACATATACAGTCTTTTTTTTGATTATCCTTAATGGTGCAACAGGATGGGTTGTTCGAGGGGTTAAAAGGGAAAAATGTTGTAATATATTTGATATTGTATTTTTTTTTTCTTACCAAATGTTTAACAAATAAAAATAGAATAATCCCGCATAGAATGAAAGAGACAAGCCTAAATACTAGGATGAGCAGCATAACAATGGGGAGGAAATTATTACTAAGAGGGTGGAGTTGCGATTGAGAGCAGGAGAGAGAGGGATGACACAGGAAAAGGAGAGAGAAGTGAAGGTCACTAGGGAACAAGACAGAACACAATACTCAATGATTAAAGAACAACTAAACACAAGAAACAGACAATAAACCAGATCTTACTTGAAATAACTAAGAATTGGCTAAAACGAAGGTATAAAAAGAAACAATGATTGAACAAAAAATAACTAAGACTGATCACCTAGAAAATATTAACAGAAGAAAACACAAAATAACCCAGGAACACGACAAGAGGCAAGTTTTAATTAAAACTTGGAGATGGTTCCTCAGGAGAAATGTAAATAAAGGTAAATAAAACACTTGCCTCCCATATTACTTCTAAACTAGGAACCACCACTGAATCTACAGTCTGACAGCAAACTGCTCTGATAGAAAAGTCTGGGACAATCACATCCTGATGTATGATGTAGTTGATTAGCGAGGGCTTTATATGTCAGAAGAAGAATTTTCAAATCTATTCTGAATTTGAGGGTGAGCCAATGAAGGAAAGCTAAAATAGGGGAGATGTGATCTGTCTTTTTAAGTTTCATTAGATTTGGATAAACTGAATACTTTTAAATGTGTTTTGTGAACTTTCTGCTGATGGAGAGTTGCAATAATCCAGTATTGAAGTAACAAATGCATAGACTAGTTTTTCAGCATCAGTCCTGGACAGCATATTTCTAATATTGGCTATATTCCAGAGATGTAAGGAAGAACGTGTAAAGACCTGTTTGTACCATACTTTAATGGCTTATCCTTACACCAAAGTTCTTTAAATTAGTACTATATGTCACTTTAACGTACTCAATAGTTAGTGACTGAATGGCCAATCTTAATTTTGAAGACTTAAAAAGAAGAACATTTATGCGTTATTAGAATGTTATTTCTCAACTGAGTATTTTGACCATATCATGTTTTGGTCATGTAAAATTGGACATAAAAAACTTCCAGCCTTAGGTAGTACAATCCATTAAAGTTTGTATTGTAAAAAAAAAAAACATACCTCTGAAAGCACATCAAAGGTATAGGCATAAAAAGGTCTGGAGTAGACAAACACAGGCAGTGTGTAGTCTGTACGTGCAATGGATGCAATCCTCATGGCTTCCTTCACTCGATAGTGAACGAATTTGACAGTGTTTGAGGAAGACTTCAGCTCAAAGTCCAGGTAGATGGATGGGTAGAGGGCTGTACTCTCCTTCCAGAGCCACATCAAATAGTCATTACGAACATGTTCAACATTGGGACATTCACCCGTATAGCATTGTGGGTGTTGTTTGTAGCCATAGTTGTAACATTCTGGAAAAAGGTAAAAGCCCCAAAACCCAGCTGGTCTGCGAGCCTTAGCCAGTGCTAAAGTGAGATTCATAAACGCTAGCCCTGACTTTTCAAAACGTTCCTTTGCTTCCTTTTCAACTTTGCTTTCTGGCCACTGAGGGTGAAGTTTGTGGATCTGTTCCATGGACTTTTTCCGGTAGATGTCCTTAGAACCCCAATTCCGTACCCACTGAGGCCTCCAGTTCTCCCAATCAATGACACCTAGGCCTCGAAAATCCTTGTGTGGTATTAGCTTGTCGATATCTGCTCGGGCCTTGTTTAGGTGTTTGGAAATGCTCTGGTTTTGTGGCAGGCCACCATTGATAGCAATGCCTGAGCTGGAGTAGTATGGGTAGTATCCAAGATGACCATGGTAGAATATTGTGACATTTGGTCCACTTAAAGTTTCATTAAGGTTTGCTACAATGTCAAAAATGCTGAGGTCTAGGTCCACCTTAAATCTAAGACGACATGACTCAGTAGGGGCGTTCCAGACTATAACAAAAGGTCGATGAGGAATCAAAGGAGTTCGAGCTGGTTTGGTTTGGTGGCCTTGAACTTCTTCTATGCTGAGCCAAAGGGCCAATGGTAGAAAGTGGAGCCCTATTAGCACCATGGCCGATCATTCTTCATGAAGCCATTAGTGGTCCTGCATAGAGATTAAAAGAAATTAGATGTTCAGAAAAACAACCTCTATAATATGAGCTTCACTGAACAAAGATAATCAGCCAGGCTTTTCAAACATCACTAGCAATGGTTACTGAAGTGAGTGCTCCAAATTCCACAAAAACACAAAGCAACCCTGTTCTCTGACAGAGCAAGACTATAAAGTGGGAAAGTAGTGAGAACGTAACATGGCAATCTCTCCCATTTATCATTGTCTAAACATTTTGTGAGTTTTTTAAGATGTAGTTTAGTGTTTTCATTTCTGACTTCACTTCTTTTCTGTCATTCCTGCTTTGCTGTTATTTAATGTTGGAGCCCCTCAACCACAAATCCCATCGTCTAATTTCTCTTGGCGCTCCCTCATATGCAAGTAATTCACATTTTAGCTTTTCAAAGTTAGAGAAAAAAAAACACTATGACCTAGCTCTTAAGAAACACAGCCACAGAGGTTTCCTCCAAGAATGCAATGGAAAATCTCCCACCGTTTCTGTTCCAGCACTGTTACCAGAATCAAGGGAAAAGAAACCGCTGGTGGGCTGAGGGTTCTCAGTGATTCATGGGTTTGAGGAAGTACTAGCACGAAGCTGAGGTCATGTAACCATTTTATTAGGAAGAGATCTTAGAGATCATAGTTACTTTGAATCTGGTTCAGTGAGAATGGAAGCTAGAAAATAAAATGGTTAAAGTTGGTTACAAATAAATTGTTTGCATATTTCCTTGAAATACATTTTACTGAAACTTTTTCAAAAACTTGTCTTAATTTCTAACTGCAGGCTGCCTTGAGGCTTCGTAAAACTTCCCAGATCAAGAGTTTTTAATGGTGAAGCTAATCCAAAGTAAGTAGAATGCAGAGTAGCCAATTAGGCATTCCAGAAAACCACACAAAAATATGGAGCCTGTGGAAAAATCATAACTCTAGACCACAAGACAGACCCCCCAAATGCAAAGTATAAGTTCATACAAACATAATGGACTCATTTCAATGATTTGTCTTACATAAACACAACTGAACAGTATAAAGCAGTTGAGGTTGACTGATAGGAACCAGATGATGGGATATATGTGATCAGTCTGAGAAAAACTTATTTAATGTGTTGATATTTACTTACAAGAGACAAGCTGCTGTTTTATTATACTTAGCTTAAGCTTTCATAATCTTTTTTTTTGTTTGTTTAAGTAAAAGGTTAAAATAACAGAGCTCTCTATCGCTGATCAACCAAGCAACCAAGTTTCTGCCGTCAAGTATGTTTTCCAGGCTGCAGCCTATTGAGTCAGTTTTCCAGATGTGATTTTATGCTTTTTGTGTTATCAGTATTATTAATTTTACATTTGAGTTAATCAGCCAGTTATCTAAATAGCAGCTATTGTTCTGTACATTTAGTTTTGTCACATGTGACTGTTTAGTGGGATTTAAAAATGCTTTTGTGTATTTCTATTTTATTAACAGAATTGAATCTATGGACATGTAACACACTTTAGTTTATTAATATAGCACAAACATGTTGTCTCAAAGCAATTTACACCAGAATCCTTTCATTAAAATAAACCTATTATCATGCCTTTGACATATATTTGTCAAGGCTTCTGATCCACATGTTAGAGACTACCAGGACAAACAAGAATCAGTAAAACACGGTTTATTGTAAAGAACAGGTGAAAACACAGTGAATCCGTAATATTTGGACACATTTAACCATGAGGCCATCTACAAAATGGGACAGAACAGAATGTACTTCTTGAGGACTCTTAGGTCCTTCAAGGTTTTACAGCAAGATGCTATAGTTCTTTAATCAGTCTGTTGTTAGGTGTGTCATATCCTCTGCTATCATCTGTTGGGGTAATTTTGGGGTAGTTTTGGGGTAGGAATAAATACCACCTGAAAAAACATGTTTGTCCTTGTGGAAAATAACAGATGTATCGTGTTAGGTTTCTACAATATAATACGTTTACCATCATCATCATCATCATCCTCATCATCATTATAACTGCATTCTACAGCCGGTTAATATTGTTAGGATAGATACATAATATAATCTCTGCTTTGCTAAATGAAAACTCAGTTTCAGGTGAAACTAAATAAATTCTACTTTAAAATGCTTTCTCAATTCATGTAAAATACAATTTTTCATTTGCACTAAACCTATATTCAATTTACAAGATGTTATACTATTCAAAGGATGACAAACAGGCTGAAATTATTATAACAGCCAGCAAGTCATTGTCAGACTGCTAAAGAAAAGTGTGAAGGAAATATCTTAGGAGTAAAACATCAACAGAGATCAGCAATCGCTATTTGTTTTATTATGATGTAGCACATTATAGCTTTTTTATATTCTATGTGGAAGATGACATACCTGTTCTTCTCTCTCTTCAAGCTGTTGAGGATTGTTTTCGGCCATTTGAGAGTCTGTATTAATGATTTGGCTTCTTAAGGCTCCAAAATGTAAAAAAAACACATGTTCACTGTTGAACAGCTGAACCAATGTCTGTCACTGTCTTCTGCTTCCCTGCATGTTTTCATGGCAGAGGTGCCTCACTATTGTTGCAATGGCCCCTCCTCTGTGTATATCAGAGCTGGTGTACAAGATTAAACAATATAAAGAACATTAGAAAGTGTTCGCTAAATTGGAAATTAATTTTAAACAACCTCTTAATGGTTCTTGGAGATCTAGGATACATTTTATTTAGCACTGTGAAATAAGAGTACATTTTGGATATTAATAATCTAACTGCTTAAGCAATTCTTAACAACACTGGTATTTTACAATAAATTAACCAAATAAGGGAACCACCTGATCAATTAGGGAAATTGCTAAAATAGTTTAGTCTCGTAATTGTTAATAAATACATTCCTGATATGTTTTATGTATTTACATAACAATAGATGAACATAATAAGGTCAGCAGATATTAAGAATGTGTGGAACAATCTTCTCCCAATATACAATAGTTTATTAACAAGAATTATTAAACATTCCAGTCAAAATATTACCATCAACAAACTCACTAAGCTAATTAAAAATAACTACCTAATGTAAACACAGAGAATATTACAACGTGCAAATAAGCAATAAAAAAAATAAAATCAGATGATGTTTAAATGCCAAGGTTTTTGACCCACGTGTACAGGAAACTCTCACGAGACCAGAAAGCAGATAGATGATGTTTGTTAAAGGGAATGAATGATGGGGAACTGGAAACACTGAAAGGGGGGAGCAGAGCTCTTGATAGGTTTGCAGGTGTGCTGAAGATAGAGGTTGGAGTGGATCTTACTTGTGGTTGTACTTGATGCTGCCAGGGAGAGGTGAGTGGATGTGAGGCTCTGAATGAGCAGATCTAGCTAAATGTTACATTATCATAGACTCTTTTCAGTCGACCTCATGATACTCCTCATGATAAATCAGGCTCAGCTTTATACCCGAACTGTTTTTTAATGGATTACAAATGCTTTAAAACAAAACAGTAAAACTGACAAAACAACATTGTAATTGTTTATCCTAAGCTATTTACATTGTGGCCAGACAATGTCTTAAATCACTAATATTTGGGAATGTTAGATCAAGTGTGCAACCTTGAATTGTTCTGCAATCCCAACAGATTTACTTTCACAAGTGGAGCATTACCACTTCTGTCTATCCCTCTCATCTGACTACCTCTCCTCACTTTGCTACTTTCTTCTTATATTATCCAGTCTGCTGCAATTGCTGTTATTTTATCTGTTAGCGTTCTGTTTTTTCAAGATTCAGCTTATTTATATAGCGCCAATTTACAAAGACATGTTTGTCTCGGGGCACTTTACAAGAAAATTATTTATTACCAATCATAAGTGCATAATAAACAAATCACTTTAAAATGTTTGATATCTAATGAAACCTTGCAGATTGCATTGAGTCATTGACTTGGAGCATTCTCTCCTCCAGAATCAGCAGGCCGACACCACAGGGCTAACGAGAACCATCTTTCTAGATTGAGTTTTTCCACAGACTAGACCAGGGTGTCTTTTTCTTCCTAACTCTAAGCTTTATCAAAAAGTAAAGGTTTCATCTGTTGGAGAGGAGCCTGATGGCTAAATTATCTGCCTCCACAGTATTGTTAGAGATTCTAGGAACCACCAGTAAACCTGCAGTCTGAGACTAAAGTGATCTCTTAGGGACAAATTGGGTAATCAGATCTTGATAAACATTGCACTGAATAGCAGATAGAAATAACAAAAGGCTGCGGAAAAAAAATCCTTTAGATGTGGTTTTGGGTTCCTCCTCTTGGATGATTTGTTGATGTGCATAAAGTAATTTTGATTGATTACTTCTGTGAAGATTTTACACAAGTGCTAGTTTTCTCCATTCGTAATTAATTTTTCTCCTTTCCAGACTGATTGCTGCTAATGATTTTGTTTGTCATCTTTTTTTAAACTGTTCAAATTGGGTTCACTGTGTGTTTTTTTTTAGATATTTTATTCTCCTTATTGTTGTTAAATTTTATTTAAGTGATTTATTTTTTTTATTGTGCAGCTCTAGCTGTTAAGAGGCCTGAGTGTAGTTATTAAAAACTTACTATTGTTTAAGGATTTAGCAAGGACAATAAATACTTTCTGCCAGAGGGCCAGGATGATTTTATATCTTAGCACATCTTTATGTTTGCCTTGTTTTATTTTCATTTCTGGTTGATTGTTTTTTTCATAAAACACAAATACACATGTGCATTATTTTCATGTAAATAATGTAAAGGTATATTTGATGCTGTTACATCTGTGGGACAAGGACTTTTCTATTCTGTAATAAATGAACGGGTCATTTAAAAAAGTGCTTTTCAAATTTAATCTGGTTATCTTTGTCAAACGTTTACCTTTATCTGATCATTTGATATGTTTTATGTGTGCAAGTAGAGCAAAAAAAAATTGTAGCAACTATATTTAAAGAAATTGTCACACATTTAATGTCTTAAAAAGTCAGTTTTGCTTCCTACATAAGAATGTGGATCATAATATCTAATACAAATAATCTGTTTACCTGTTGTAGCTTTAATTACCATTTTGTCAGTATTTAGCCCATATATTACATTTATTAATGTGTGCTGCCTATCAGGGAGATTTAAAAGTGGAATTGCTGTGGTGTTGTCAACCTGGATGCATGGAGCAGAAACACAACAGACAGACAGGAGGAAACCCTTCATGCTGGAAAGTGCAATTTGGATTTAAACATCTGAGGGAAACTGCTCAGATGTAACACTTCCTAATTACTTTAAGTTTGATTTTCACTCATTCAGAACACTTTTTTTTATCTCAAATGAACAGATTGCTGCAACAAACAACGAGCCTGGATAAATATCAGTGCTTTTGGAGGATGATTATTTAGCAGACTGGTTTCAGATTGATCTATTTCATCCAAAAGTTGAAGCATGTAAAAGAAATCCTTCAAAAAATGTAATATGATTATTGCTTCATTTTTATTATTAAGTAGAATAAATCTGGGCAAATTTGAGGAAAAGGAATACCCGAAACACAATGAAAATAGTGTGTTCGTTCTCCACCTGCATCTTTTTAGCCGGAACGGTTTAAAGTTGTATTTCTTCCTAGTAAGATGCCTTATCATCCTGAGAAAATAATTCTTAGTCCCTAAACCAACATTGTATTATTTGTTGATGAGTGCTGTATATTTTCAAGGTGTACTGCTCTGGTGATAAAAAATTATTTTCAAAATGTAATATCTTTCTGACATTATTTCAATGTATTTGAGTTTCTTTATATAGCGCTAATTTACAACACGTCTTCTTGAGACACAACAAAAAAATCCTTTATTACCATTATAATTACCCCTGCATTAAGATTGATCCTAGTTATTAAAAAGTTTATAATATTTTGGTTTATTATTCAAATAAATTTTTAAAGTTCCAATATAAGGAAACACGGCAGATCCCATCGACTGCACTTGCAGAATTCCCTCCTCCAGGATCAGTATGCAGAGATAGTAGCCAAAATATTGTGTCATTGACTTTACAGCAATCCCTTATACTGAGAATGCATGTTAGTGACAGTTGAGAGGAAAAACTCCCCTTTAACAAGAAGAACCCCTGAGCGGTCATCTGACTGGAGGTTATAGAAGAGATAAAAGAAATTGAAGAAGATGAGGCTTATGCTAATGTACTTAGTTAAGATAGCAGATGGAGAATGTTGAGTTGCTAGGAGCACCACCAGCTGATGTTCTCCTCCAAGAAGCTGTCTTAGCCAACTAAATGCCAGACCAGGTGTAGCTACTTTGGAGAAAAAACACTGAGAGAAAACAGAAAGTTAACAGTTAAAACAACTGCAACTTAAGTGAAGTCACTTTGTAATTACTTTGGTGGTACATTTTGATTCCATTTGGAGGATTCCATTAGTGTCAAAGCTTTAATTAATGAGATGTTTCTTTAGTATTGCTTTAAAAATCTATTTTTTTTTTTTTTTCCTTGGGGGTTAAACCCACCTGTTGACATTACAGGATGTATAAATAATGGTCTTGCCCCTCTCATCCTCGTGTTTTCCACCAAGTTTGTCTCTGAGTAGCATCAACTGTAAGGAGACACTCTTTGCACATCCCTAATCCTTTTAAACCTGCAGGACAGGAAAAGGACTTTTAAAAGCGTCAAAGTAAACTGCAGAGGTTCTGTGTGAGCGGATCTGCAGACTTCGGCATACTCCAACTCTAAGAGGCAGAGTACCGGAAGGTGCCGCTTTTTGAGTTTCCAGCTCCGAACCAGGCCTGACATCACTTCAACCCCAAAGAAGAATTCAGCTCACATTAAGACAGACTTTAATCAAAACCAGGTCTGGGATAACCTCTTGAGGTTGAGAAACAAAACGTTTGTATAGATGCATGCTGCTTTATTGTTGATGATGAACGCTTCTAAACTTTAAACTGCTGTCTCTACGCTTTCTCTTAAATGAGCTGCTCTGACTGATTGGTTTGCATCACTGCAATCACACCCTCCTCTTTTACAATTCCTTCCCTTTCACACACACACACTCCACAAGCAGGTCTGCCACAAGGGCAAACACGAGGGTCTCACCCTGCTTTTTTCTTGCTTCTCAGCTAAATTAGTCGGATGTCCTCTTGTTAGATAGCCAGTAATCTCAGTGGACGATGAGTCGTTTTTTGACTCTTTTTTTAGAGATCTTCCAACCCCTACCCACCACACACCTTCATCAAGCACATTTACAGAAGCAGTGTCGCCCCCTAGGGTTGTATCAATTTATCTCAGGAGCCTACACTCAGGGGTATCAGTTGCTTGCTGTGCTTGATAGTTTTAATTCTTTTTGTTATTCCTCCTTTTTTATTTTTCGATTTCATTGATTAGTTGATCCTATTGTTGTTTGTACCTTTATTATACATTGATTGACCAGTGCATTTATCCATTGGTTATTTATAATCTATAGTTGTAGTTGTTAGTAGTTAGTTGGACAGTTTTTTGACTGGTTGTTTCGGCTTTAGAAACGGATACCCTTAGATACATACATCAGTTTAATTTTCAAGAACCAGGTTTGTGTTAATATATGAGTCAATGTCTACCACTTATTTATGTTATGAACCAACCCTTTTTGAGAGACTGAACAGGTTTGGCTAATTGTTTCCTGATTTTAAACTGATGCCCTTTTTATTAAATATAAAACAATTATTTTATTATTTTTAATAAATTCAAATAGACAAACATTAATAAATCCATAAAATTGGTACCTCTGCGCAATAAAATTCACCAAAGACAAACACATCCCTCAGTTGTATTACTTTTTATTGGAAAACAGTTTGGAATATTTGTGTCATTCCACTTTATCTTTACCTTGAATAAGTTAGGCAGCATACAATTCATTTTAAAATGTATATTTTAGAAGAAGAGAAGCAGCCGAAAACTCTTGCAATAAATGTGAAGAGTTATTGTTTTTTTATATTTTTTAATCAAAAATCATGCAGGTGAAACAGGCAGCATAGTTTTACTGCCAACTGGTGGTACTTTGTAAAATATTAAAGACAACAAATTCCTTGAGAAAACACATTCAGTATTAGGGTGCACATACATTGTTGTGCTCCTCTACAAATAGAATTTAAGCATTTTGCATTATCAGAGTTTTAAAGTGAATCCCTAATGCTCCAATTACTTAGCCTTGCAGTTTGCTGTGGAACACTGCAACAATTTTGTTCAGTTCGGTTCTGAAAACGTCAAAAAAAAAAAAAAAAGAATATTATCCAATACCATGCGATTTCTTCATTGGAACATAACAAATGTTTATAAATCCTTCTTACCTTTATTTAATAAACTGCAGTTCTGTAAAATGCACACAAGATACAATCCTGCCAAAGCTAATAAGTCTAAATTTGTATGACAGTTAGAAAGGTTACTCTGATTGGGACAGATGAGGATACCATCCATATTTGTAGAGGCCAGAGGTGTAGCTTTGAGTATTCACATTAAAAACACACAAGAGTCCACTGTAGCCTGGTTCACTGAAGTAAAGGTTAGGGTCTGGCAGGCCAAAGAGCGTCAGCTTTTTAAACTGTAATGAAAGCAATAACTAAGTGGGACATTTAACAAGTTTGTACGATAGTAACAATTGTAATCTTCAATTGTTTATTCATGGATTTCCAATTTTCCTTCCTGTTGCCATGGAACTTTAAAACACGATTGATTACTAATAACATACTTAAAAAGACAACCACAGATTAAAAAAGTTCAAATACAGTAAAGGGACTTAACATATGTAGGGCTTTTCTAATGGAACTGACCACTCAAAGTGCTTTAAACTAAACCCACATTCACAACCCATGCATGCATCGGTGCCTTGCTCAGAGGCACACTGACATGTGAACGGGCAGCCAGGGCAGAAACGCCACGTTTAATCCCCAACAGGAAGTCACAACCGTTTTGAAGGACTCTGACTGAATGATTGACAGGTTTTGTTTTTATGCTTTATGTCTGTGTTACTGTGGATGAGAAGTGAACCTGAAAATTAATCTGTGTTTACAATATTCTATCTTTTTGGCAAAAATATTTGCTTTTGTAAGCACGTGTAGATAAAGCCTTAAAGTTGCAATAATGCCATTATTATTTCTTCTGCTATCTAAATCTGGTTAATCTGTAGCAGCCCACATAACAAGATGTGGAAACAAATAAATGCTTTACCACTTAAATTAGTCAAATGAATTAATGGGTGCCCAATTTAATATATGTATATATATATGCAAGTGTATATATATATATATGTATATGCACTTTTTTGTTTTAAACTCTAGATTTTGGGTAAATATTTGATAAATTCACAGATTCAAGGTTCAGTTCCCAGCCTGACTGGAGCTTCGAGCTCTGTCTCCTATATGATTGTGTGATGAGTATTACATCTATTCCCCTGCGTTGTGTACAGAACGTGAAACACGTCACTAAGCAACGTCAGACCCCGCCCCCCCGGCGGACTGAACCATCTGGCGGCAGGAACGAGCAAACTCGCAGTTACCAAAATAAAACAAAATAAAACAACAACATTGTCGCGCACGTTCTCTGTGAACTGGAAATAAACTGCAAACTCTGTAATTAAACTCTGAGATCTGTTGACGAACATGAACACACAGCTCACTAGCCTAACACCCCCACCCCGGGTCTGACGTAGTCCTGACCGCCCCGCCATGTTGGAAACGTCCTCAGCTCCAGCCTGGTCCTGATTCCCGCAGCAGACTTCGCTCTTTAGCTTTTCTCTCGACGTTTTCACCGCGCGTAGCTTCTTCCTTCCACTAGACGGAGAAGCCAGATACTTTTCCCGGCAACGAAGCTTCCTGGAACAGCTTCCTGCTCGGTCCTCCCTGCCGGCCGCGGAGGGAGGCTGCGAGGGGATGGTGGCGGCCGCCGGAGCCCGCGTGGAGTTTGAGTCCTGAGGAGAGAAGGTTGAGGCCGGCCAGCCAGCCAGCCAGCCGCCATGAGCAGCCAAGCTCCGGCCCGCAGAGCTCTGAACGCCGGCTCGCTGCTGCTCACCGCGCAGGAGAACGAGTGTCTGTTCGGATACCTGGGCAGGAAATGCGCCGTGAGTGTGGAGGCTGCCCCTCCCCGACCTGCTGCTGCACCACACTTTCAGAACCAGCTGCACCCTCGGTTTTTAGTCGATTCGGAACATTTTCAACAACGAAAACTAAAATACATACAATAGAAAAAGGGTAAAAGACGCGGAGAGGAAAATCTAACGTGCTGGACGAAATATTAACTTTTGAATCCCACATTTCTGACTGGTTTATGTTTTCATTTTTGTCTCTATCACGATAATTAAAACATTACTTTTAAATCATCTTTAGGAAAACAAATACATCAATCAATCAAAAATAACAATTAAACAAAGAATAAATCAACAATTAGAAAAATACATGTAATCATATTTGTGAATAGTGTTTTAAAAAGTCATTAAATAAAGCAGCAAATGTTACATTATGTTTTAATAAAAATTAATTGTTGTTTTTCTGTTATAAAAAAATTATTATTTTTTTTTTTTTGCTGTTTTATAGTTTATAGCTTTCAAGCTGGAGGCTGCTGGCCCCCGAATTGATAAAGTAAATATAACATTTCAGGCAATTTTTTTGAGTTTTCAAACATCATTAACCTTAATTGACGAGACATTTATGGTAGCAGTCATCACCATGTTATGTTTGTATGTCCACTAAACTATATCAATATACATAGTTAACAATTGTACTACAAACATAATAAAGAACACAATAAACTTGCTTAAAACTAAAAAAAATTACATTACCGAGCTATATATATGTATATATATACATATATATATATGTATATACATATATATATATATATATATATATATATATGTATATATATATATATATATATATAACATCGTAATGTCTAAGGTCAGCTGACTACATGTTTCAATCAATCAAACCTACTTTATTGATCGCAAAGGGAAAATAATAAAATATTTAAATTCCTGAATTTCCTGCAATTCAATTAAATTAGTTTGTTTATATAAAATGTCTAATTTGTTCAGATTTTCCATTGTAACCTTGTGTCTTCAGTGGACTTACCTGTCAAACCAACATTTGCTCTGTCATTGAGAGGCTTATGCAAATAACATAATGATCAGGTCGTCATTGAATAAAATAAGTTTCATAGCAGGTGATTTAAAAAAACTGTATTATCATTGTACATAATATATCACAAAGAGCTGCTTGCACTACAGTAAGTAATACGCATTACAGGGTCCAGGGTGTTTCTCCCTGAGAAATGAATGTTTGCTGTAGTAGCGCGAAAGTGTTGTAGACCGACCTGGTGAGGTTCTACCCGGCCCAGTCGTCAGAGCTGGGACCTTTGGGAGCATCCTTGTTTCAGCTCTTCTCCCATCAGTCCTGCTGAGGGCGGCTAACCAGCCAAGCTACTGAGTCAGGGCACCGAAGAAGAGATGCAGCGTGGTAGCTCTCCAGGACTGGACTTGTTGCGAGGCAAAGAATCAACTTGTTTCATTTCTAGAACTGTAGATTTCCATCCGAAATAGTTTTTTTAAAATCTGAGCTTGTTATGATGGAAATGATGAATTTATGAATCACCCATAGCAACTTAAAAGGCAGTTTTCTGTAACAACAGTTTCTGCACATTAAAGGTTGTATCTCTAGCATTAAAGCAGATTTATTTCTGATTGTGTTGCTTCTCAGTGATGTTAAATTGTATGTTGGCAAAAACATCAAATTTTCAACAACAACTTTCCGTTCAGACCAGGTTAAGATCTGCCCAGTCCGACCTGTTGCGTCCATCGTTGCTCCTGAAAGGGGGTGATTAGATCCAGAGATGGTCGGCTTAAAGCTTCATCCTCATAGCTGATCTAAATGGTAGCTGGTGTTCAGTAACATGATTACAATAGTCACTAGTAATGCTGCTAATTCAGTTTTAGCGTGCTTTTATTATAAATCCACTCTCTGATTAGTGATACTGAACACTTTATCCAGTTGATTGTTTAAACTCGTCGTATGTTCCTATGAAGGTCATGGATGTTTGTAGTCTGCAGGTCACGCTGCGTCTCCTCCATGTGGGTTTGTGCTCACTTGTGCTTGTGAGGCAACTTAACCCAACAGAAAATATCTCTTATTTTAAAAACCAAAACAGCAGCAGACACAATTCTGTCACATGTGTTCCCAGTAAAAACCCGGCAGTCGGTAGTCATTACGAGAGGAAATGTGGAAACATTGAAGGGGAGAGAAACATTTCATAGGGCAGGTTAAACTGATCTGTTTGGTGATACTGAAGGGTTCAAATTTTGCTGGTAAAACCGGAGAGGATTCTGTTGTTTACTAAAGAAGCCCAGAGGAGACCAACTAAAGTCTGGCTTCAGAGTGCAATCGTCCCATTTCAGCCAGTAATATTGGTTTCTGGTGACCTGTTGTTGTAGATGTCTGAAGGTCAACAGTAAAAATACAGACATGGCCGGTTCTGTGTGCTGCTGCACGTTTCCCCCCCATCTGGCGACGAGCCTGAAACCTTTGAACGCTGCATCGCTTATTTAGCAGAGAAACACACTTTCTGGAACTCCTCTGGCCAGGGAAGGAAGTAGTCCTTGGCATTTCCTGTCTCCTCTTGAGGTGACCAGAGGGGAGAGAATGCAAAAAAGGGCAACCTCAGCAGCCAGTGCTGCTTACAGCTGATTGGCTCATCCTGCTGCCTGCACAGCTTTATTCAATCACCTTATAGCTGACTTATGTTTTTATATATATATATATATATATATTACCCTCTGTCTCCTGCTTCAAGATCTTAACTTTGTTCACAGTCAAACATTTGCATGTTCCTTTTGATAGCATCCCAAAGATAACTGTGCTGCCTGCTTGACTTGTTGCTCTGCCCTTAGTTTCAGTTTAGCATCAGGCAAGTTTCCTTTGCCTCTATTCGTGTTTCCTGTCTTCTCAAACCTCCAGTGGGACATGACGGATGGCTGCTCGTACCAAGCCAGGTTCTGGTTCTGCTGGAGGTTTCTTCTTGTTAAAGGGGAGTTTTTCCTCTCCACTGTCGCTACATGCATGCTCAGTATGAGGGATTGCTGAGGGACCATAGTCTGCTGTGAATGAGGGTTTCCTCAGATAGAAATCATCTTTGGATTAATATATATATATTTTTGAGTTGTAAAAAGCTTGCAAACGAAGTGATTGGATCTGCAGCTGTTAAACTATACAGTTGAATATAGCTTCCACCTCCCTTGAGGGCGGCTGTTCTGTTTTGTGACCGATTTACTGACACAGCAACCTGTCTCCTCTGTGCGCAGACCCTGTGTTCAGCTGTGGTGCAGGTGTACAGGGCCGAGCGGAGCGGCACCTGGGCAAAAAGATGCTGTGGAGTGGCTTGTTTGGTCAAAGACAATCCTCAGAGGTCCTACTTCGTCAGGGTGTTTGACATCAAGGTGAGTCCAACCTGTCTCACTTTCTCCACAGCGGGTCATCAGCTGCGTTGCAATTATGTACTTTCCAATTAAATGGATTCAGGAAACGAGTTATATGGAACAATTCTGGTGAGTGAGACCATGGCTGAGGAGCCGGCAAAGCGTCAGAGGACGCTCCCAAGAGGTTATGAGCTAGCTGAGCAGCTAGCGCCCGTTAGCTTAACGCGAGCGACTTCCTGTGAGGCTGAGGATGGCGCTGCAGGACGCAGCAGCGAGACTGGCTCAAGGCTATTGGGCATCTTGGAAAGCAAGTCACCAGATTCATCACCAAGACTTCAAATATACATTTTGCTCTTTTTATATGATGTGTAACCATTGCAGCGGGGTGGTTTGCAACAGGGAGCAGCTGGTTTACATTGGAAAAGCAGAAATAATACGAAAAATGAAGCCAGAAACCCCAGAGGAGTTAAAAAGAAGGCGCCGTGGATGCAGAGCAGGATGAAAGATGAGAGAAAGAAGGAGAGATTTTAAACCCTCGCTGCCATCCATCATCATGGGCAGTGTAAGAGCATTAGCTAACAAGTTGGATGAACTTCAATCCCTGACAAGGACTCAGCAAGAGTATCAGGACTGCAGTATTATGTGTTTTACGGAGACATGGCTGCAGGATCATATCCCCAAAGTCTGTGATGGATTTCCTGACTATAAGAGCAGATCAAGATTTAAAGAGTAACAGGAAAAGAAAAGGAGGAGGATTGGCAGTACATGTCCCGCAGCCATCAGCATCTACAACAACTCCTCAGTTAAATGAGTTACTCCATCACCATTTAATTTCCCTTTGGGATAAATGAAGTATTGTTGATTTTGATTTGAAAATGATGTGAATTATTTCAGTTTCATAAAAGAAGAATTTTTAAGTTGACTTTAATTCAACTTTAACTCTGCACTGTCATGTTGTAACTTTTTTTACACCAGTATTATTTTTCTATATTGCTTAAAAATACGTGTTATAGTAATGCAAGACTCTGTTCCTGTAATTCTATACAACCCATTACTACAAGGGCAGAATAAAGTGCAATAATGAATTTAAATTGAATCGTGATCTAAAAAATCCAAATTGAATTGACATGTAACATAACCATGTTTTCTGTAGCTGGTTAGTTTCTAGTTACTGATGAACAACATTAGTAAAAGAAAAGAAATCTAAAATCATCTTAATGCTCTGATATCCGATCTGATGTTCCCAGCATGTGAAAACATCACTGAGGAACACGTCACATGTTTGAACTGTGGAGTATTTTAGTAATGTATGGATGGACTAATGTTGATTCACACTCTGTAATCTGTAATCGATTAATAATGTCTGTGGGTCAAGTTGGTTCATAGGTTTCCAGCTGCAGTGAGAGCTTAATGTTTGACATGCCGATGTGTCTGTTTAAGACTCATATTTTGATGGAAGATGTTGAGCTAAATAGATGTGTTGACAATCTTATACTGTACCAAAAACATTTTCGTACATCTGTGGAGAGCTGAGAAGGTAGCAGATCGTTTCCGGTACCGTACTTTAGTTCGTGCATGTGATTGCACCAGGTTGAGTGGAGGTGCTGCTTTGGTTATCTCTCTTTTTCTTTTTTCTTTTTTTTTTAATTTCCAGAAAAATCTGTGGAACCTTTTTGATTTATATTTTCTTTTTCAAAACAACGCTCTTCTTCTCTGGTTCAGTCCTCTCCTCAATGTTTGCCTGATGTTGTTGCAGGAAGGGAAAATCATGTTTGAGCAGGAACTCTACCACAACTTCTCCATCAGCAGCCCCAGGCCGTACTTCATCACCTTCGCAGGAGACGTGCGTACCATTTTAACCGAGCCCACAAACATTCCTCCTCCCAAGTCGAAACTGTTCTAGTTAACCTCTGCCCCTCTCCTCCTGCTCCCTAGAGCTGTCAGATCGGTTTAAACTTTGCCAGCGAGGAAGAAGCCAAGCGCTTCCGGGTGGCAGTCAGCGACCTGCTCAACCGCCGGCATCGGAAAACAGGTGATTCTGCCCCGCCCCCACCTCTGTCACACTCTGCAGTAACAAGAGGCTGCAGGTAGCTGTTGTTGTTCTGACTGTTTTCAGTTAAAACACCAGCTGTGGGTCGCTGTGTTCACTGAAGGTAAGAGCAGATTCCCGAGCTGGCTGTTTTTTACACTTTGAGCACATCACATGTGGGCTTTAGGCTAACGCTACATAATCAGCGTTAGCCTCTCTGATGTGAAGGACTTACATTCTAGCTGGATGGAAAAAATAAAACTAATTGGGAAGCACCGATATGAAAATTTGGGCCAATTTTCAATATCTGGTTATATTCCAGTTTTGCTGCTAAATGCTAATATTATAAATACTTACTTATTATATCCATTTGACAGCTAGAAGAAACAACCACGCCACTGACACCGCCTCTGCTTCAGTTAAACTTAACCAGAGCAATACCACAGGCTGCTCTGCACCTTAAGCAAACATAGAGAGAACCGAGTTAAAATTTCTTTACATATTTTGAGTCTTTGCTATGGGGGGGTTGGGCTAAAGCTGCCTGGTGGGCCACAGCATGGAAAAGTTAGGGAACCCCTGCTGTAGAAAATGTAACACTATTCAGGAAAACCATTGGTCTGGAGGCCGTCACCGTGATGATTGAGGAGCAGATTATTATCTAACGGAGAAACCAGCCAGGATTAAGGTTAGATCCGATCAAGCAAACATCTCCCGTTACGTCTTTGTCACGTCTGGTACGATATTGCAGCCTGCAGTGTCACTTCTATGGAAGATTTTAGATGGTGGAAGATATAATCTGGTATTGGATTTATTTGCTGATATTAGACTGACACCCAATATCAATATTGGATCAGGACTCCCCACTGGGTCAGTCAAAAGGGACCGGAGAGGATCTGTGATTGTGTATAAATGAAGAATGATGGATTTGCACCGTTAGGGATTTGTCTAAATTATGAATTACATTTCTTAATTCTAGGGATGTCCCGAACCAGCGTTTTGCACTTCCGATCCGATACCAATATTGTTGCTTTTAGTATCGGCCGATACAATACCGGCCTATCCGATTATCTATTAAAGTTTAAAGTTATTTAGCCTACTTACTTTGTTGTCAGACTCATGTTGAAAAGGGTTTTACTCTTGATAACAACTAGTTAGCTGAATTAGGTGAGTTGGAATAATACACAATAGTTGGTAATTAGAAACTGACCTGTTTATTCAGGGATAAATAAACACAAAATAGACAAAATAATAAATAACAAACAGAAATGACATCAGTAAACCAAGGCTTAAAAAGCCATATGTGCAAAAAATTTGGAAATGTATTAAAAAAGCAAAACACACAAACAACCTGAGTAGAAAATAGTCTATTAGTCAGCATCAGTACTCTGCTCTTGAACAAGTGTAAACCAAGGCTTTAAAAATCAGTGCAAATAATATTTTAAACTCTATTTAAAAGCAAAAATGCTTTTTACTCCCCAATGTCCTCTACACATTTCTGCGCCATCTACACATTCCCTTCAATGTCAACCATTTGCCCTGACTGCAGTCCAAGCATGATGGGGAGATTCTTTTTTACAAAGACGAGCATTTCGACATGCTCAGGTGTCGGCCTGCTCCTGTGTTCATCAATGATGAGTGAGACCGGATATTAGGAAAAACGCATCAAAAACTGGAATGGATTATCTAAATCAGTGCGCTGGACAACATGGATGAGACGTTGAAAAAAACTGGATCGGAATTTTCCAGTGCCGGCTGATCCGACACAGATACGCATTTTTTGTAAATATCTGTGGCCGATCCGATCCAAATATCGGATCGGGACAAGCCTACTTAAGTCTTAGTAGTTCTGGAGTTTGTCTCTAAAATTGTCCCACTAATTATCACACAGGCTCAAAGTGCTGATGTGGTTCAGCAGAAAGAACTGACTGTAGGGAAGCAATGAGGCATTTACATAGATAGTTCACTTACCCATGGTAGGAACTCAGAGGTATACGTAGATACAGCTTTTGGTTTAGCTTGTTCTCCAAGCACAGGCAAGCTTCATGTGTAAGACGATAGATGCTTTAACTTTTCCTTGGTTAAATGCTGGGTTTTATGAGCTCCTACTGTAAATTTGTCCCTTTCCTGCCTTGTTTTATAAGGAAGCCGATGCTTTAGACCAGACCTTTGTTTTCAAGCCAGAGTTTAGAAGCCTGCTCATCATTTTCACAAGAAGCCCAGAATGTTTTGTTTCATTTAACATTAGTTTATGCAGCGATGGCATCTAATGCCATGTGGTTTCTGTCTGAAGGCTAAAAATGGAGGGGAAAAACGTCATACGAGGAAAGGAACCGGAGAATCAGTCATGGTGACAGCTTATAGGCCCTTAAGTCAATAAAACAGGGGTCCAGCTCTGGCTTTCATAAGGTCCAACAGTCTCAGAAGGTTAACTGAATGTTCCAGAGAAGCTAAAGCCATTACCACACACAACAACGGCTAGTGGAGGGGTCTCTGCTTCAGGTTTATCTGGTACCATATGTGCAGCACTGTGTTCACTGTAAGCTGTGGTGTGATGCCCGTCAGACCTAATCTGTAATCCCTCTCAGCTACTATAACCTATGGCCAAATAACACAGAGCAGAGATGTAAACAATTATCAGGTATCGAGCTGCAAAAAATTACCCTGTGATTTGTAGTGCATGAGAACAATCTGAGGAATTCTGAGCAGATGACTTGAACATCACCTCAGGTTATAATCCTGCACTGATCAGGCCTTCAGGTTTTAGAATATACATTTAGCATTCAAGATAAACAGCTATGAAGAAAAGAGGTGAATAAGTGTGTTTTTAACTTTTTTAACTTCAACTAAAGCTCTTGTCAGATTTAGAAACAGTCTGTCCTCTTGCTCTCTTTTTCTCTGAAGAAGTTTTGGAAAGTTGGAATATACTTATGTGGAGGATGCAGACATCTCTACTCCTGCTCGCACAGCAAACATGAACGCCCAGCATGGAGCAGGATTAGCAGGTCTGGTTCCTTGCATCCACTCGTTATGTTCTGCTCCGTCCAGGATTTAGGTTTAACTCGGGTTCAGGCCGGGCTGCTACATTTGTAATAGAGTACAGTGACAAGTATTCATTAAAGGGAAACTTTCTCTATTTAATAATGGGGGGCAGACTCTGGTCTATAATTACATCGGCTGGCTCATATTCTGGGCATGTTCTAGTCTGAAGGTCCCGTCACCTTTAACATTCTGAGATGCAGTGGGGATGTCCAGTTTAGAGACGGTAGATATAGGAAGTAAACGCAGCCGCTAGTTTTCAGGGAAGCTGGCGATACTCTTTTTGGGAAACTTTGAGGATGTGCTTCTTTTTTTTTTAGGAATCATGAACTTTCTGCCCTTTCTCACTTCCTGCGACTCATTGGAAAAAACTAATCGGCAGCAGTTTTTGCTCACAGATTTTTGCATTATTGAGTAAACAATCTGCTGGAGACTCTGCTCAGACTGAAGGAAAGGCTCTTGGTCTAGTCGTGGAACCCCAGCATTGATGGGTTGGGGGTGGGGGGACCAGGGATTTAGGCTGGGATTAGTGGTGGATTAGTATTTATGTTAGATGTTGCTGTGGTTTATTCAGATTAGAAGGAGTGGAAGCAGGGGAACAACTCCCAGTAAGCGGAGCGTTGAAGGGAATGCCGTCCGTTTCTTAACACGGATGAACCACAAGGCTCCTCGCGTATCTATGGCGACCATGCGTGGAGTCAGGCTTGGGGCTATATGAAAAGTGATCCTAGTTTTTGTTGTTTCTAAACATCGTTAATCTTAATTTATTATGTTGATGATAAATCCCAATTGTTATCATGACAATCCATAAAAAAAAATGTAAAAAAAAGTTTAGCTTTGGGTTCTCCCCCTGATGCCTCTGCCACCCACATACCACCAGGTGTGTAAAGCCAGATCCCAAAAGTTAGAGCAAAGTTGCAGCAACTTGGATGCACGGCTGCCCCCCAGAGGTCAGTTGTACCAATGTGTGTTGTTTAGATTCAATCACCACTCGAACATTCTGTCATTTTGATGACAGCTGATCGGCCCACTGTAACACTGAGCTGCAGTTGCTTTCTTCTGAAACTGCTTTGACTCATAAGCTGTCAAAGACGGCCCAAACATCCATCTGGCAGCTTTAAACAAATGTTTTGTTCGGACGCTCCCCTCTCCACGAAAGAACCACGGGCATGCTTCAACTATTTACGGCCTTAACGAATGTTTCCTTAACCATGTCAGGTCCAGCTCTGTCCATTGCCACGGTGGACATCAAGAACCCAGAGATCAACAACATCCGAGTCCAGAACTCGCACAGCCACCACCAGCCTCACCAACTCAACAACATGCTGAGCCACAGAGGCCTGGTCCGCCGGGACAAGAAGACCAAGAGCAAGAAGAAGAAGCTGACCAAGGCTGACATCGGCACGCCCAGCAACTTCCAGTGAGTCGAATCTGCCACCCTGACAGAGCTCAGGGTTCAACTATGCTTTTATGTTCTTTGGAGATCGTCCCTGAGATAAAGTAGAGGACAATAAGACATGACTGTGCTATGAGCTGATAGTGAGGTGTTCTAGTGAAGTCCTGGTGTTTAATGTGCTAATGTGATTGTAATGGTCCAGATAAGCTTGAGTGAAAACGATCTGATCTCATTTTTAACTCAAATATCAAATAGAATAATTATTCGACACAATGGCGACTACAACGGTCTAAGGTGATGTCGCAGGGCAGGGAGACGTTCTGGATTTTACCTCAGTCTCTGTCTGATCTGAGCTTGTTTCTGTAGCTAAGCTAGTTTAAAGTCCTTTAGCTCCTCATGTGTCCATTAACCCTTCTGTAGATCTGAAAGCACACGGTCTGTCATCTCAGTGGATCCACCCGTGTCATCTGGAGGTGTGGGTGTAACCCACTGTCAGCTGACCAGCAGAGTGAGCTTACCTCTGGCGGGGGGGTGGCAGGTCCTGCCTGGTTCTAATGCTCGACAACAAACCTCCAGTTTAGGTTCTGCTGTTTAGAAACGCTGTCAGACCTGACATCTGCTTTAAAATGAAAAACAGGATAGAGCACAACCATCCGCACCTCCGCTGCTGTGTTTGAATCTTTCCAGAACATGCTCACAGTCTCCTGTCCGACTCTAAATCAGTCGTGGGAGGCGACGATGGCTTGGGGGGGTGGGAATTCGTCCAATTACTGGTGAGTTGCCGGTTAGAGTCCCGCTTCATCCGTCGTGGTCATTGTTTCCTTGTGCTACACACTTCACCTGCCTTGCATACTGATGGTGGTCAGACTGGCCCAGGCAGCTGTGGCACTTTGGGTCCTCAAGACTTCATAAGCAGTGTGCAGGCAATTCACCATCCAACCGATCGGCCCAGACTCTGTTAATTTTGAGTGTGATACTTTTGCATGTTTTAGTTTTCAGTTTATTTATATAGCACCAATTTACAACAGGTGTCGTCTCAAGGCACTTCACAGAAAATCACTTAAAATCAAAGATACATCATAACAAATCAATTTGAAAAAGTTTCAAATCTTAGGAACCCCAGCAGATTGCATCGAGTCATTGACTTGCAGCATTCACTCTTCTGGAATCAGCAGACCAAAACAATGGCTTGTGTTGTCGTTGACTTTACAGCAATCCCTCATACTGAGCATGCATGTAGCGACAGTGGAGAGGAAAAACTCCCCTTTAACAGGAAGAAACCTCCAGCAGAACCAGGCTCAGTACAAGCAGCCATCTGCCACGACCGACTGGGGGTTTGAAAAGACAGAATGCTAAATTAGAAGCACAGGATACTTAAATAATAGAGTTTATAGCAGCAGTTGTAGACTGTCACTGGAAGCATCTCAGCCAAGAAGCTGTCTCAGATAACAGAACGCCAGCCCAGGTGTGGTTACTATGGAGGGAAGAACACTAAGAGAAAACAAAAGGTTAACAAGGTTGAAATACCAGTAACTAAGTAGATTGGACAAAATAAGAAAGTAGCAGAGAGAGAAGTGGTCAGATTGTCCTCCAGCAGTCTAAGCCTATAGCAGCATAACTATAGAAAAACTTAAATAACTTAACCCTATAGAGTGAGACATGAAGAAGGTAGAGTAAAGGAGAACCGTCTGTCAAGACTAAGTTCCTCCCCAACCGCATTAGGCTGTCTTCTCTTCCTAACTATAAGCTTTATCAAACAGGAAGGTTTTAAGCCTAGATTTGAAACTAGACAGGGTGTCTGCCTCACGGACTAAAGCTGGGAGCTGATTCCAAAGGAGAGGAGCCTGATAACACAGGAGAGGAGCCTGATAACTGAAAGATCTGCCTCCCATTGTGCTTTTAGAGATTCTAGGAACCACCAGTAAACCTGCAGTCTGAGAGCGAAGTGCTCTGTTAGGGACATAAGGAGTAATCAGATCTCTGATATACGATGGAGCTTTATTAGTGAGGGCTTTATATGTCAAAAGAAGAATCTTAAAATCTGTTCTAAGTTTGACAGGGAGCCAATGAAGGGAGGCTAAAATTGGGGAGATTTGATCTCTCTTTTTAAGCTTCATCAGAACTCTTGCTGCACCATTTTGGACCAACTGTAGACTTTTAATTGCATTTTGTGAACTTCCTGCTAATAAAGAGTTACAATAGTCCAGCCTTGAAGTAACAAATGCATGGACTAGCTTTTCAGCATCTGTCCTTGAGAGAATATTTCTAATTTTTGCTATATTCCTAAAATGAAAGAAGGAAATCTTACAGACTGTTTTTATATGAGACTTGAAAGACATTTCCTGATCAAAAATAACACCAAGGTTCTTTACATTGTCACCAGATGCCAACCTGATTCTATCCAGGTCAAGTGGTTGACTAAGCAATTTCGTTTTTAGAGGTTTAGGTCCAAAGATAAAAACTTCTGTCTTTTCAGAGTTCAAGAGCAGAAAGTTTAATGTCATCCACATTTTTATGTCATGTAGACATGCCTGTAATCTACCAAACTGACTGGATTCATCAGGATTTATAGATAAATACAGTTGTGTATCATCAGCATAACAGTGGAAATTAACACCATGCTGTCTGATGATTTTACCAATAGGGAGCATGTATATAGTAGATAGAATTGGGCCAAGTACAGAACCCTGTGGTACTCCACAAGTAACCTTACAATGCGGAGAGGATTTTTCATTTAGATGAACAAACTGGGATCTATCAGACAAATACGATTTAAACCAGCCTAGTGCTGTTCCCATGATCCCTACAGTGTGTTCGAGCCTTTCAATGAGGATATTTTGATTGACTGTGTCAAAAGCAGCAATTAGATCTAACAAAACTAGAATAGACAGGAGCCCATTGTTCGAGGCCATGAGAATATCATTAGTAACTTTAAGGAGAGCTGTCTCAGTGCTATGATGAGCTCTGAAACATGACTGAAATTCTTCAATGTGATACCCATTCGGTCCTGTAATTTGTTCCTGTAATTTTAGCTGTTTGCCAAGGTCTGAAAATCAGCCGCTGTGGCGTGAGAGAGGCTGACGGAAGGACGGTCCCACCTACTGGCTCGCTTCTGGACGTTTGCTGTTAACATGATTCACCTCAGTGTTGCCAATTTAGCAACTTCATCAGTTTGTCAGTTTGAAGAACTTTTTGAAGATCGTGATAGTCCGGGAAACTGCAATTAGTGCGCCTCTAATGTTCAGCTGCTGTCCCAAATGTTTACGAGGAGAACTCGGGGAGGAAGGGGTACCCAGAGTGCAGTGCAGCGTAAAGAATCACCTATCATTGGGCTGATAGGACAAAACAAGTCAAGCGTTTAGTTGCGTGTGTTTCCACAGAGCAGGCCTTCATGCAAACCCGGTCCCCCTCCTCCCCCCTCAGAGCTGGGTGGCATCAGCGGCGGCGAACAAACACGTGATGTTCCCGTCTAGCAGCTCTTTGTTGTGTATGCTAAACAGCTGATTTGAATTTGCATGTGAACCACATCTCTTCCATCTTCCACAGGCACATCGGCCACGTGGGCTGGGATCCAAATACAGGTTTTGATGTGAGTACCACAATGGCGACCTGTCTGCGTGCACTGATGTAATCACACAATAGGCGTTTGTCTTGCGTCCTCGTCTGGGCGGACACTGGATGTTCCAGAAAGTAGCAGAGCCAGCTGACCTCACTGTTTTGGTTTCAGGCAACAGGAAGCTCAGCTCTCCCTCTGTGTGACATGCCAGACTAAACCCACCCCAATCTAACTTCAGCATCCACAGGTGACCTGCTGCTGCGCTCCATCAGATTGTAGCATTTGAATCAGAGGTTGCAGGGATGCAGTATTTGACAGCATCTATGCATTCTGCCTTTTTTTGTAGTAATTGTAGGAATTGTACCGCTGTGGTGAAGAGCTTAGATTTCCAATTTAGCAGCAGAAGTTTAAACTTAAGCTCTCTCGGTTTCCTTTCATGTCTTTTATCAGTTTTCTGCTTGCTCGAGGAGCCTTTTGGCAATATTGGTCCAATCATTAGGGTTTGCTGTAATTTAAGAAGGAGAGAGACTCAAACAGCGTCAGATGACAATACATGTCATCTCAGCGCTCTTTTGAAATCCTGCTTCGAGTTCCCTCATAGATCTAGATCTTTGTGACCAGCATGCAAAAGCCTAGGCGAAGGGATATTAAACAAGTAGGAGGAGGTGGCAACATGTAGGGTGATATTAACTGGGATGTATTGTTTTGTGTGTTAGATGTAAAACGATTGGTTTGATATAATTGGTTGAAAATCGTTTAAATGAGTGTTTGTCCTGAATGCTTCTGTTTGGGTTCCTTGGGTCTTTGCCCGCTATCAAACCATCCTATCCTGCCGGCTGCTCCAGGTTGATCTGAAGCCACCAGGTTATCCAGACTGGAGGCTTGCCAATAAAATGAATTTCTTTTTAGCGACAAATGGAGCATTTTTAAGACCGGATTTCATAAATAGTTATTTGGTTAATGGGTACGTTCACTCTGTTTAACGCGTTTTTTTTTTCCAGTTGAACAACCTGGACCCTGAGCTGAAAAACCTGTTTGACATGTGTGGGATCTCTGAGGCTCAGCTGAAGGACAGAGAGACGTCTAAAGTCATTTACGATTTCATCGAGAAGAAGGGCGGAGTGGAGGCGGTGAAGAACGAGCTGAGGAGGCAAGGTGGGGCGTCTTCCCGCCGCGGTTCTGATTATCTGAAACGGCAGTTTAGCTTCTGGTTACCAGCGTTTGGTTAATGTGGACAACATTTGCTCACTGGTGCCCCGGCAGGTGCATCTCAGCTCCAAGTTTTAGCAGGAAGCTGCGTGAGCCTCAACTCTACAGTTTATCAGAAGTATCAGTTGAATCGACCCCAGCTGTCACCATATCAGATAGCTCTGATATCTCTGATCCCTGTCTGAGGACACGAAGCTGTTTAAGGCTTCTGACGTTACAGACAATCCCTGAAAGTGTTGAAGTCAAACTAATAATTATACCATAGAAATGTTTATTGCTTTTAATATTCTTGTAATACTCCTGGCAACCCCTAAGCGACTGGGTATTCTTAGGGCCGGCTGTCGCCACTCTTGGCCAAAATAATTAATAAATGGATTCATTAAACAACATCTAGTTTAAATAGGTTGCTGTTTATTTTGTCTTTGGGACCAAACCGATTAATTTGTCATATAGGTTTCGTTTTTATCGAAATGAAAGTTTTTACATTTCAAGAAAGCTTAATGTAAATTTTACTACTACACCAAACAAGCCGGTGTCAAGAAAAGATTTGATACTTTATTCATTAAGTTGGTTCTGGTGAACAACTACCCAGAACAGCCTCACTGATTCCTTCAACAGTAATAATAACCCACATCCGGTAAGTCTGAGGTGTTCACCTCCTCCAGCTGAACTCAAGTTGTTCATCTTCACCTTTGTGGAAATATTCTCAGTCTGAGTGTGATCAGATCAGAGTTTATCTGAGCCGAGCTTTATGTCGTCAGGGCGACACCTGCTGGACTATGGAGTAAAATACACCTTTTTCGACAGTGATCTTACTCCATACTGGACAGTCTCTGCAGATGTGACAAACACAATAAAATACCAGAAGGACCAACTTTATAAATCTGTTTATGTAAACATTTGACTAAAATGTTTCCCTCCATCCTCATTGGACGAATCTGAATTGGCCTGAAAGCAACCTAAGCCTTCTTCTAATAGCGGAGGAGATTTCTTCTTCTAACTGGCCATGACCATCATTTTGTACCTCTCCGCTCTTCCTCTATGTCAGATTCAGGTTGTAGCGCTCCAGAACCATAATTTGGTGGAGCACGTCCTGTTTGTGGAAATATGCTGTAGCGTAATCCTAAAAGGAGCGATGCTACTAGCTTTGCTATTGGCTGTTACTGATTATCCTTTGTCCTTATTGGCTGAACTGAGGAAGACGGTGAGCATTGGCTTGTGCGTTGGAGCTAAGACTTTTCAATTTAAACTACACTAGTCTCGTTTTTCCACGTGTGCGGTTTTAGTGTTTGAAGCAGTGAGTGGTTCTGGCAGCCATGTTGGTCCATTTCTGTAAACGGGGGATTCAGATCCAACATGACCAAGTTTCTCTATGTTCTGCTCCACCCACTGCAGCGCCGCCTCCCCCGCCCTCCCGAAGCAGCGCCCCTCCTCCTCCCCCTCCACCGCCACACAGCACAGGCCCGCCTCCGCCGTCCAGAGGCAGCAGAGGAGCCCCTCCTCCGCCTCCTCCGTCTCGAGCTCCTGTTTCCGCTCCTCCTCCACCTCCTCCCACCAGAACAGGAGCTCTTGGTGCTCCGCCTCCTCCCCCTCCCCCCTCGAGGGGCAGCTATCAGCCTCCTCCCCATCATCATCCGCAGCAGCACCAGCCTCCTCACCCTCCGCCATCCTCCTCTGTCCCTCAGGCTCCTCCCCCTCCCCCTCCTATCGTTGCCCAACCGTCCCCTGCGAGCTACACCCCAGCCCCTCCGCCTCCGCCTCCCCCACCCAGTCCCCCTCCTCCCCCCTCAGAGCTGGATGGCATCAGCAGCGGCCAAGACTCTCCTCACTCTCCAAACCCAGGCAGGAAGTCGAAACTTCTGGAGCAGATCAGAGGAGGGACCCAGCTGAAAAAGGTGGAGCAGAACAACAGAGCTCCTGCTACCATGGGACGGGACGCCCTGCTGGACCAGATCCGACAGGGGATCCAGCTCAAGACTGTGAGAAGCCGCCCACCTGACATGACATGGAAATATATCAGGATGTTTGATGTTTTTTAGTGTTGGCTAGTTCTTACTTTGGGAATCTTTTGTTCCTGCGGCATTAGAAATAAGGATGAAACATGATGATAAAATACGTCATTTTAAAACAAGTTTTTGTTGTAAACAAATGCAACAGTTCTTTCAAAGAGAAAAAACTGTGTGGAGTGACTATTTTTGTGCTTTAGGTGACAGACCCTCCAGAGTCTGGTCCGGCTGCTCCGGCGGCAGGGATCGTCGGAGCCCTCATGGAGGTTATGCAAAAGAGGAGCAAAGTCATCCATTCCTCAGGTGAGTCTAATGCACTCTGACTACAACACGCAACAGTTCTGACTGGACTCACAGGTTCTAACACAGAAGGCTGGAAATGCTCCCTAGATGTACTGATTCTGAACGGTCATTAGCTAACGGCTTTCTACAGTGTTGAGGACAGGAGGCTGGCTAGGCTGCTCCAGCGGCTTGAGGGGTTTTTACAGAACCGCTCCTTCGCAGCCCGTCGCGTGTTTGGATAGTCGTCCTGATGAAGATCCTGCCACGTTCCATCTTGAACGTTCTCACTGACAGAAGGAGGTTCTGATTGAAATGGAGCTCATTCTTCCTTTAACACGATCAGTCGTCCTGTTAACTGCAGAAAAACCGACCCCAAGCTTTATGTTTAGCACCAGTTTACAAAATATAATCCCGAAGTAGGGCTGAACGATTTTAAAAATCCAAAATTGGGGTTTTTTTTTGCAGAGTTTGCGATTTCAATGAATTCCATTAAGATAATGCAAGAATGAAAGAGCTATATAACTTTTTTAGCGTATTGCGCTGGTGTTACAGAGGCTGCCGCTTTTGTTTTTAGCACAGAACAAAAATTTGTGGCACCAGCACATGATTTAACTAAAATCTCTAAAAATCAAAAGTAGTGCATATGTTTACTTCAACGCTGACAAATAAGAGTAATGCACACAATGAAAATATTTATATAGAAACCTCTTTATTTGTCCGTGAAAATGCAAAAAGAATAATCCTTTAATTTATACATATTACTGTGGATGTGTTTAATACAAAAAGTTGAGCATGTGTTAAGGAATGTGTGCAATTTGTGTCATACTGCAGTGTGTTTGCTGTATTAGTTTTAGAGAAATGCATGCGCAATATTTTAGTTTGTATTCATATGATACAAGCATACGTATGTTTGTGTGTGATATTACACTTTCCAGCAAGTCTGTTGGCCACTAATTTAAAAGTGTTCCCCAGGTCCCCTTAGAAGCGGACAATCATTTTTGCTGCTTCCTGACTGGGGTCAAATTCTCCCATTGACCGGCCTTCTGTGCTAGTACCAACCATTAGCATTCCCAAAACGGGTCTGTTTTCAACACACTCAAACAATTTAGAAGCATAAATATTACCCACCGATTCCATGACGGTGTTTCAGCTTTCCGACTGGGATGTTCATGGGTTTTCCACCTTGAGTGTTACGAACATAAAACATGTCACACTCCTTGTTTGAAGAGGATTCATAGATCTTCTAAGGCGGCTAACGCAAAGCTAACGTAGAGTGCGCAGCTGTTCGCTCCTCACTGGCTTTAAAAAAACAAAAAACTCCTTTTTTGTTTGTAGATGACGATGAGGACGAGGACGATGACTTTGAGGATGACGAAGAGTGGGACGACTAGTTAGTGAAAATGCCCTCTTCAACTACACTACAACTCTTCCTGCTCACAATAAGTCATGTAAATGTTGTTTGAGTTTGTCGTTTATTTATTTTTTCCTTTTTTTAAAAATGATTAATCTAAAGAATCTGTGCAATACCTCATCAGTCCAACTATTGCATTCAGCACTAATCTGTGCTAAAAGCTCGTCTGTCGTGTCCCTTGAAAGCACTTCACACACGGTTGGAGCTTCTTATTCTCTGTTACATGTCATCCTGTTTGACAAACTACAAAGGGACGGTTTTCCAGGCAGCAGGCAGGAAAGCCTCGAGAGTTCCGTTAGAAATGCACATGAACACTAATTTCCGATCACATTTCTTCTGTTTTTCTTCACTGCCTTTCATTTAGCACTGAAGGTAGATTAGAAATCTTATACTTGAGGACCAAACTGCCTCGTGTGGGTCCTTAACTTTCATTTGTTACGTGATTAATTTCTTTTTGGTTTTGTGTGCAATGGTAGCAAACATACAGTAGGCTAGACTGTAGGATACACTGACATTCATGCAACAAGACCATGTTTGAGTTGCACACCTTTTTTTTCATGAAGCTGAAGAAACGGGACGATCGCTGAACATCGTTCCGTTACACTGTGCAGCCATCAGTCTCGCGTTTGGCTTAAGCAAAGGTCAAAAAACGGCCTGTTTCATGTCTTCTGTGATTTTATGCAATGCAACTGTAAATGCCCTCCTATTGCAAATATACAACCAAGCAAATAATAATGAACCAAATCAAGACGCTAATGGCTTTGGCAATGGCTGTGATCTGTTGTCTGCAAACGGTGTGAAGAAAATAACCCGCGCTTGTCGCCGGAGTTCTCCCCTCCTCCGGTGAGGCCTAATGCTGCATCAACAAGCCAAGTTACTGACATACAGCCTGCGATGGAGGTCGGGAGGCGAGGGGACGGTGGGCTCAGAGAGAATGTTAAATTGTATACATAAATAAATGTTATTTACAGAGATGAGTTGGTCTGCTGTTTATTCCGTCGCTGCGCTTCCTAAAACGTGAGTGGTTTCGGTTTGGTTTCTTGTAGATTGTCTGTGAAATGCGCAACCAGAAAAACTGTATCCTTCTTTCTTAATGTCTTCACATCTGAACCTAAGCTGGAAAAAAACAGCTACATGGTCCAGAAAGTATTTACACCACATATAGTTATATTTCACCCTTATTCCGGATTTTCATTAAATGAATATCTTGCCTCAAATTTCTCCAAGCAAACGGATCACAAACATCCAGTATGAGAATCTGTTTTTCAGCTGGATTATTCCACGATCTGGCAGAGTTTGCTCAAAACCCTTTGTGCTGGTCCTGGAGCGGCAGCCTGGAGTCCGGTGGAACATCTCTGCAGAGATCTGAACACGCCTCGTCTCCCAATCAGCCCCACGGCACACGTAGTTAGACCGTCCTCGCTGCATGTATGGTGGAAAAAGCAAAAAAAATCAAAAGCAGAACATGCATATAGATGGAACATAAACATAACAAAATTTTGATTTGCAAGGTCAAAAAAACAACCAAATCAAACTGATAGAAATCAATTCCAAGTTCCAACACTGCTATAAAAAAAAAGACAAAAAATCAGCGTAAAAATCTGTGCAAGAACATGTATGTGTGTGTTTAGATGCATGTGTGGCAAAAAGTGACACCTTTAGACTAACCTATTCTTTTGCAGAGATTTTTCTCGCAGTTGGAGCGCAGTACGTTTGTCTTTCGGTCCCTACTGCTTGGACAGACCTGGCACCTCTTTCTTTTAGAGTCAGGTGGTCTGAGTGGGGTTGTGGCTGTTGGGGATGATGTTGGAGCAGGACTGGCTGAGGAGGATGCTAAGTGAGCTCTGGAGTGGTCTGACCAAGGTTGCGGCATCTGGGTCTCAGAAGAACTTTCGCGAAATGAGAATTTCCTAAAGACTTTGGGATTGAGAGAGGAGCTACCTGGCAGCGTGTTGACACAATGCTAACGTGTGATTTAATTTTTGGCTCTAATTATCGCATAATAACCTTTTTTTTAATTTAACCGGGTCGAAACCAACCCTTACAAAACAAAGGTCATGTTTCATCTAAAGCATTTTAAAATTTAGTGAAAATATATACTTTTATTTTGTTGAAATACAGTTTCCTGGCAAAGTCATAAAGCCTTTATGCTATGAATACTTTAATTTGGTTGTTGTATGCAATTAAAACCTAAAACGAGTCGTTGGCAACCCTAACACAAGACAAACGTTAAGCAAGTTGTTACAGTTCTATGAGGGGCAGGCCTCTGGCTTATTTGTGGGTGTTTTAAAAATAAAATGGTAAAAAAAAAATCCTACAATGATTTCTTGGATTATCTATTCCTCATTTTGTCTGTAGTTAAATTTACCTATGATGGAAATTAAAGAACCGTCCTATCTTTCTAAGTAGGAGATCCTGCACAGTACAGTGGCTTAATAAAACATTTAATGACTCGCTGTACAGAGAAACCTCGGAAGAAACCTGTGGAAGCATAAAACCTAAGACTCCATGTGGTCTTTTCACCTCACAATTGTTGGTGTTTCAAAATATAATAAACGCATTCAGGTTTGGGGTTATAATAGGGAAAAATATTAAAGTTATATATACATATATTTATATATATATACATGTATATATATATATACATGTATATATACACATATATATATCTGTATATATATATATATATGTATATATATATATATATATGTATATATATATATACATACATATATATATATATACATATATATATATATATATATATACATATATACATGTATATATATATATATAT
>JAVLVB010000646.1:2833405-2874527 GCA_032876305.1 Orestias chungarensis
CACACACACACACACACACACACACACACACACACACACACACACACACACACACACACACACACACACACACACACACACACACACACACACACACACACACGCACTTTAACTTATTTTAACTCTAACCAGAGGCTTGGCCTAAAATTTACCAAAATGTTCGTTTCTTAAATGGTAAAATGTTCCATTTCTTGTCCCTGATTATATAACTTCTAAAGAAAATAGTGTAATTTTTCCACAACTGCATAATTCTGACTCATTCAGGATTTCTGAAATGTTCCACTTTGTTTTCATGTCTGTTGAGATCAACATACATTCCAGAGTATTCTGATCTAGCTTTTGTTCAGGAAACGACAGAAAGTAAAACGTTCTGGTTCTGTAGGTGAGATGCTGGAGGAGCAGCAGAGTCTGATGGAGCTCGGCATTCGGCCCCACAGCTCCACCCAGATGGAGATGAACTCTTCTGACCCAAGCTGCTTCCCTCTCCGTCTTCTCCGTCCCCCGGGACATGACAGCATGCCAGATGTCATCACTGTACAGGTCCTAAAAGGTATGATGTTCGGACTGACTCTCTGTGTATTCATGGATCAGACTAAGACAGAATCAAATCTGATTCTGAATAACGTGTATGAACAGTTTGGATTTGTTTACAGCAGTTTAGTTTGTAAAACAGAGAGTTTTCTGGACCTGTTTAGAAACCCATTCACCTTTGGAGGGGTCATTTTGTGACCAATACCGTCTGAATGCACTCTAGAATCATCTAACTATACCTCTGACATCGTACCGTAGAAATTAATCACTCGCTACGTTGAGACGTCACAGGGTGTCAGCATCACAACTACGTCCCGCATTACTTCACCTCATTCTACCTCGACCATTCTACTGGCTATAATCAACTTCCTGAGGAACTCAGGGGGTACCACTAGGGGGTACTAATGTGCTGTGTACAGACACACCTATTTGTGTCTTTGTCATTTAGATGGTGGGGTGTTTAAGGAGGTTGTGGTGGAGATTGAGCGTTCCCGTCGGCCGAAGCCCTTCCTGGGCGGCTACAGACACAGGCTGACGGGGGTGGAGCTCCACCACGCCGCTGTCCAGACCCAGCCCAAAAAGAGACCTGACAAAGGTGTGCCTATCTACTCCCGGAGCACACAGGTAACAGACCAGCACTTCAAAACTCATACATATTAGAAAATATTTAAACATTTCTAATCATGTTGTTATTATAATGATAATGAGAAATGTTGAACCACAAGAATACCGCCGGGAGATCCGTGAATTTCTAAATATCTCATTCATGTTGAAACACATTCTTCCACTCTCTCTGCTTGTCACCTCATATCAAACTTTATTTAAGCCTCATTTATACTATTATATAATTTATTATTAAGAGTTTAAAATACCCATCATGCTCTGGTGGGTGTCTCTTCAGCAGGGACTGATAAACTTGTAAGAGTTGTTGAGAAGATGAATGGAGCCAAATACGGGCAATCCGGGAAGAAAACCTGTTAGTCTGCAGAAAACTTGGGACTGGGGCAGAGGTTTACTTTCCACCATAAAAAAGATCTTAACTGCAAAGCCAGGGCTGCAATGGAATGGTTTAAACAAAGCATATTCATGTGTTAGTCAACGTCCAGACCTATGGCCATCGAGAATCTGTAGCTGAAAACTGATTCTCACAAACAGTTTAAGCTGTTTTGTAAAGAGGAATGAAGTAAAAGTTAAGTCCACAATTTTATATATTTCAGTTGTTTATTATAAATCCAAACTTCGGGATTAGTTCTGGTCATATTGGGGCTTACCTACTTATTACTCAAGCTCAAAAGGCTGGAAGCGAACACAAGCAGAACTTTTTTTTTTTAAAGAAAGCAGAGAGTTTGTGGATGAGAAAATTATTTGTATTTCATACGACAAACTGTGACAGTTGTACAATAGCTAATGGAACCACATGACTTACTACAGATCAAATTTAATCTTCCAATGCAAAATGTGCAACACTTTCACATTTTTATTCCACAATGGAATACAAGGGTGTCCAAACATTTTAATTTTAAGCTGTGCAACAGCGGTGGCAAGGCAGAGCTGTGCTAAAAACATGTGACAAGGTCTCACTGCAGGGAAGGCCAGTTAGATCAGGGGCAAAAGAACGCTGCTTCAAAAGAAATGCAGGCTTTCTGGGAAAGTTGGCACTCATAACTTAGGCAAACTTTAAAACTCTAATCTTCCAGGAAGACAGTTTTTTCAAGTTACTGGATAACTGTAACTATATAACTAAATCAAATCTTGGAAATTAACATTTTACGTCCCAACATGTTTATGATTTCAGGATGCTCTATCTTTTCTCAGTAATGTTGTTCAGATAGCTAAGTGAATGCTCTTCCTGGAAGAGACAATCCGGTCTCCAAAGGATTTACCTTAAGGTTCTAATGGCTGGACATGAAGCCGGAATAAAGCGGTTCAACTTAGAGGGTTCGTAATGGTGAGTTTTCATCAAAAGGCTAAAGCACTACCACAGGCTGATAACACAAGAAAGTCAACACAAAGCCTCTAATAAGTCAAAAGGTAAAAATCTCAGTGTTGAGAATCATCAATTCATTTTAGTAAAAAACATGAATCGTGAAAATTAAGCTTAAAAATACAGTTCTTCTACAAATACGAGCACTTTATTTCCAGAGAGAAGGTTAGAGGTTTTGAAAGGCCTTTTAACTAATTAAATATTAATTGCTAAAACAAATGACTTGGTAGAATAATATTAAACAATAAATGATACAGAAAAAGGTCTTTTGGATTGTTTCATAAGAATGACAGAACTTTTTTTTTGTCTTTGCATTAAATATCTTTAAAATACAGGTAAAACACAATTAAATTAGAGTTGTCAATCTTGTGAGTACTTTGCAAATAAGTTTAAAACTGCTAAATATATAAACCAACAGAAGAAACACGATTTATTCTTGCTCAGGCCCGGATACAGCCGACTCTTAACTACTTTCATCCAAGTCTATACGCAACACCCTTGTACACTGCTAACACCATTAGGTGTTGTTGCAGGTGTTTTTGCCTAAGAATTATAAGTAAGTGTAGTCACTGCTGGGTCTTCTTGGTTATTTCTTTAAATTTGCTGCACCAGGTGAGATCTTTGGAGATTTTTTTGCCCTAGGAAGTAATGCCATCTTTTCAATGCAGTTTCTGTTGAGGTGTAGTGGGTCAAGGGCAATGGGTTTGCCTCTGAAGTCTATGATGATTTTCTTAGTTTTGATTGTATTAATAAATAAATTGTTTGAGTACCAAGTCAAACGTTTTTTAACCTCATCTCATCGCCCCCTGAAATCAGACTGCCCACTGTGGGGTTGTCAGTAAATGTTATGATGAAGTTGGTGGGGTTGTAGGTTGACAGGTTTAGTGTGCACAGTAGTGGGCTTAACACACAACCTTGGAAGAGCCAGTGAGGGGGGAAAATGGTGAACAAGTCTCACTTATTGTGGCCCTAGTGTAGGAAAAGTCAATGATACAACCATAAGTATATGGGAGATGTCTGGGTTTGTTGAGCTGAAGGTTGACCTGACACCTCAGTGATGCATTGAGGGTAGTGGCAATGGCATCCTCCGTTGGAAAGGTTTGCCCTGTTGGCAAACTGGCAGGGGTCAAATAATGGAGGGAGGTAGTTCTTGATGGGTTGGCCAACCACTTTTTCCAGGGATTTCATCACTATTGGTGGTATGTCAGAATGATAGTGGCAGATTTCTAACAATATGTATGATGGCTTAGCACAGAGAAATGTTTAGGATCTTCATGAGAATCCCTGTGAGTTTGTCTAAGCAAGCCTACAGTATTTTGCCTGATACTCCTTTGGGTCCTGCCGCTTTGTAGATGAAGCCTCATTCTGTCTGTCTCCTACTTTTAATCATCAATACGACTCTTTCTCTCTGCTCACGCACTTCTATCTGCTTGGGGTGTCAATAAATGTAGAGCTTACCGAAGCTAATGGAAGGCAAAGTGGTAATAAGATCCTCAGAGTTTCTGATGACCCCCAATAACCCCTTATTAAAAAAATGTAATGTCTGACGACGTTGACATAACTTAGGATACAATTTCAATTAACTTAGAACATATTTAATATTTTTTCATTCAAATTCTATAGTTGATCCAGTCGACATGTTCTGTCCCTCGTTTCTGTCCCTGAATGGTAATTTTCCTTAAAGATATTGCCAGTTTTGTGGAGACTTTGGCTCAGTGGGTAGAATAGTCTCTCGAAATCTACAGGTTTCAGGTTCAATCCAGCTTCCTCTTGTCACATGTCAAATGTGCTGGGCAAGGCACTAAATCACACGTTTTCTACCGATCTGCATATTAATGTGTCAGAGTGAGTGAATTTAGCTCTAATGCATTTTGGCTGGTTTTGATTGGACGATCATCACTACTAGGTCATAAGTGACTACAAAGTCTACAGTGATCATTGTGGTAAGTGAAAGAAATTTGAAATTTAAGACATTTTTAAGCAGTACTGGTGCAGAGGGGTTCAATGCAATAGCGACTGTGAAAATATAAAATGAGATTTGTATTCTATTCCATTCTGCTGAATCAAAGTTTTCCATAGCTAATGATTATAGTCAGTGTATATTTGATTAAAATTGTACTTTAGGAGCTGATTTTTAATTCGGTATTTGGAGAAAGGGAACAGTGTTTGGCAACTTTGGCTTGTTTAGTGTAGTGAGTTGTGTCCATTAAAAGCTGTTAGAAATACTACTAGTATTTTAATATCGATTCTGAATTTGAAAGGTAGCCAGAGTGAAGAGAATAACACAGATGGGATGTTTTCTATTGTTTTAGAGTCTTGGTAAAATCATCAGCACAATGTTCAGAATCAACTGTGTGTAAAAATAGGGGAAAAAAAGGAAGCCAAAGGACAGGAAGTTACAGCATGATTACGGTTTTTATATCCAGGTCAGCTTGAACGACATTGCACTCAGTTTTTATCTTAAATGAAAAAAGAAGCTTTTTTTTTAATGTCTTACCATGCAGACAATTTACTATAAAAGTAGGTGACTTGGAATCTGCCTACATAATTACATTTTGTTTGTGCAAAGTGGTTTGAAATATTTTGTAATCCTTGCTAAATGAATAAACACAATTAAACCTATTTCATCAATTACAATATCTCCTGATTTGAGCTATTTTACTGTTGCTCTGGATCGATTTTTTAATTTATTCCTTACCAGAATGTTTCATAACTTAACATTTTATGGAGCATTTTGAAGTCCATATTTATGTGTATCATCTGGATTTTTAAGTATTGTAACGTTAATAAAAAAATATCTATGTCTACATTTCCACACATTTCCAAATTTGATTGGTAAAATCTACTTTATTTAGAACAGTTTAGAGCTAGTTTCCTGCAACCAAAGATTCTGTAAGAGTTTTGGCCTTTTCTTCACACAAAAATTCTGTTTTACATAATTAAAAGTGATTATTTATGAAAACTCAGACCAAAGTAGGGATTTGAGAAAACTCTGTACATTCATTTGAGTGTATATGTGGGAAATTGGATTTGAGATGCGGTTGACACAGGTTTTACTTTTGCACCACATTGTCCCCCATCAGTTTGGCATGTTTAAAACAATTTTAAGTGGTGTACTTATGCATGCTCTTGTGAATGAAAGATGATCCCAAGGGTATGATATTCCTTGTAAAACCATGCGGTTTGTTTGTTTTTATAAAAAAGTTTGGTTTCAGGCTTTAGAGGCATTCCTTCTCCAACACCTGGATCAAATACATAGCTTGTAGCATGCGTCTGCGGAGTAGATGAGGACATTCAGTCATTTAAACCTGATTGTAGCTCTGTGGTCTGGACCCCAGACCCCATGGTTTAGAGGCTAAATGTTTCATGCTGAGACTCATTATTGTTTTGTTTTCTCCCCAACAGACAGTTGAGGTGAAGTCTAAGCCTCAGGAGTGTTCTGTCAACTTGTCCACTCAGATGACTGGTATTGGCTGCTACACTTCCTGTGTGAAGGACAAATTGATAACTCCTGGGAAATATATCACTGCTGATGAGTATCATGGCAGGAGGCTACAAGCTGTGAGTGAAAAAAAAAGGATCTTCCTGCTTGATGAACAATCTCTGTTTTTTTACCTAAAATAATTGTAATAAGACAAATCAGTCCATTTAGGTCCTTAGTATTTCTGGAGCAGCTACAGAAGTGTAGAGTGGGCCTGATCTTCCATGATAACCTCCATTCAATCTGGATGAGGTTGAGCTGTCTCCAAAATAGACAAGGAAAGATTTGCAGTGGTGTAATGCCTAACCTCAAACCAATAGAGCACCTCCGAGTTGGAGGCTGATCCACACTTATGCTTCCAACACTACTGACTGCAAACAGAAAGGATCTCCTGAAAGAATAATCTAATATTCCCAAACAGGCAAATTTTTAAGCTGTTGTAGCTGCAGTGGGTTGGTCGTTGCCACAGAAAGATTTTGTATCAAAAATATGCTGTTGCTAATTTTAGAAATGTGTAAAATGGGAGTGACCCGAAAATAAAAATAAAAGTATCTGAAATTTACGTCTATTTTTTGTTACCCAGGTTATCTGTCTGCAGTCATACGCTCGACGGTGGCTAGCCCAGGAGGCAGTGGACCAGGTTAGGAAGGAGCGAACCCGGCGCCTGGCCTGGTTTCAGATTCAAGAGAAAAAGTGTAAAGAGGAGAAAGAAGAGCAGCTGAGAGATCGCCGCAATCGCTGGATGAACCCGCAGAGCAGGGGGGACTTTAACTTGCTCTACCACGCCCTGGAGAGTAGGCCGGAAAGCTACGGTTGAGTGTGTGGAAAACTTGTGAATCTGTCTTGATCTTTTTTTACATGTCTAAACTTTTCAGAGTGGAGGACTGAGGAGGAACAGCAGATAAACTCCAGCCTGCGAGGCGCTGAGAGGAAGGCGGCTCTGTATTCGCTGCTAGAGCAGGAGACGCAGCTTATTGCCGCCATAGGTCAACATCACACCTGCGTAGAGGCTAAAAATCATGACAACATTATTAGGAACTTCCTGAATAAGGTCAGAGGCCATTTGTTTACTAAGGGAGCACACTGAAAATCTGTAACCTTCAAAGGTGATAATTAAATGAAAAAAAAAAAAAGCTTTAAACACATTTACACTCACAAAGGCTCGCTCATATGTATATACACCAACATGCAGATCAGTAGGCAGCGAGGGGTGAAGTGCCTTGCCCAGAGGTACATCCACATATTACAGGAGGATGCTGCTTTTGAAGTTTATAGGACTGTGAATGATTCAGTTCTAATTAAGTTTTCATGGGACTTTTAGACAGATGAATTTCTATGGTGAATTCAACTGATCTGCTTCAGCAACATTTTTGACATGAACTGGAGACCCAGAGATAGAAGACTGCCTTTGACTGTAGAATCTCATGTTATTTCTATTTTTTGAAACTTTCTTTAGTGCTGACCTAATTTTTCCATTCAAATCGAATTATTCACATTATCACACTACCACCTCCAACAAGTGTTGAACAGATTTGAGCATATTTCTAGTGGGTACAACCTACAAGAAAGTTTCATTACAAATGTGGTACCGGGTATTCCAATGGAAAAACAACTGATGCCAAGAAACATGGTTCTAGCAAAACAAAAATAAACCATTATTTCGTAGCACACTAAGTTTCAGGGATGATGAATAAGTAGACATGCAATAAGTGGATGTGGAACCCTGGGACAATGAAAAGCTGTAGAGCAAGTTAAAGGTACTTAGTTTTTTCATCAGCAGAAGTACTAACAATACCATGTACCCGGTCCAGTCTGCTGCTCCTCATCAGTGGCGATCAGCCAACGGTCGTCTGCTTGAGATGGACACTGTGCACGACATCAGAGCCAGAGAGCTGAAGCAGCTCTACTGTGAAATCAGCAATTATGCGGGAGACAAGCAGCAAAGACTCCATTTCCTTAAGAAGCTTAAAAACACTGTTATGGTAATTTGCACTGAGTAGTCTGAATATTTTCACCTCTGCTCTGACTTCCAGAAATTGGTGATTGCTGACACAATTCTCTTTCTTTGTTGGACAGGAGTATGAGTGTCAGTTGGTATTGGACATCGTTGATCTAGTTGACAGAGAGATGGACTTGATGAGTCGAGAGGTTAAGGACCATAATCTGGAGGGACTGAGAAAGAGGATATGTACTCTGTTCCTTCAGTACATCAAAACACCGATGTTTAATCCTAAAATGGTCAAACTGCTGAAGGTAAGTAAAGTGTCTAAGGTCCAATATTTAGCGGGGCTTTGACAGAACCTAGAGAGTTGATGGCATTTCACATTTGCATTAGGTCAAGGCTGTCTTTCTGTTGCTAAACTTTTATACTGTAGGTTAATAAAAATATCCTTTTTGAGATTCTTTAACCTAAACTGTGTTGGGTAAAGTGATTTCTTTGTTCAACGTTCCTGGGAGTAATCAGATCTGGTTAAGCAATTATTTTTGCACGGAGCCAGGTTGGGTTTGGTTGTTATTTTTCCCATTTAGATATTAAATCCCCATTAAAAGTTTTTTTTCATCTATTCTAAAATTGAAAGAAATATGACGGAAAAACAACAAATTTAAATCTGCAGAGGGAAACAAGTTTCTTCAAAGTTTGTGAAATTGAATGTTGTAATTGTAGTTATTCAGAAGAAAACACTGCATGACCCTGGATGGCATCATTGAAAAGGGAAACAGATTACTAAAAACAACAGTTATTATTTGCTAAATAATTGAATCCTTAACACAAGAGCCACATTACCCACCATCTAAAGTAAAAGAATGAAGATTCCCTTGGACTTGTTTGAATAGGATCCTAGCATAACGAATAGTCTGTTGCAGGTTCATAAGAAGCCATCTGAGCTGAAGCACAACATGCTCTTCTGCCACGGCTGTGGTCGCTACCTTTGCTCTGCCGACTTTGGTTCATGTGCCAGTGGCTGCCGAAGGCGTCGGTGCCAAAACTGTACCAGACTAGACAACATAGCGAGATCTCGTGATGATGACTCTGTTTACAAAAGCATCCTGAAGAGGTTGAGAACTGATGAGCACAGTCTCCAAACAGAAGCTACCATTCCCTTCCTGCTGCAGGTAAACATTGCGTTCATTCTTTGCATGTTAATGGCGAATGGATTTAACCTTTTTCTTGTTTTGTCTTTTTTTAGGAGTGTCAAACTTGGTTACATATACTAAGATTTCTTTAATAGAACATCCCAGAGTATTTGCATACAAATATGTTTCTATCAAAATACCTGTTATACAGAAGGCAAAGCAAACACAACTTTCATATTGATTGAGTTGAAATAGTTTAAAATTTACATTTATTTTGTTACTGATATTTTTCTTTTTATCTGAAATTTTTTTTTTTTTTTTTACAAATACTGCAATAACTTTTTTTTTATAGAAAACACAAATTCCAAGAGTCTATAAAGAATTACAAGAATTGGGATGAAATTCAAATTTTATTACAAGGAAAACACAAACAAACCTGCATCTGAATTACTGTAACACAGTCTGTGACTTGCTCGGATAAAAGTCTAAATCTGACCTCAGTAAAGGGAAGTGTGTGATCACACTGTCCTGTCAAAGCTGAAGGGTGGGAGGATTCCTGTTACTGAAAAACCACTTCCACATACCAGGGTTTCTTGTCAGAGCGTTGAGATGACTCTGTCCTTACTTTCCAAAAACTGTCATTACACAACTCAATCATAACAGCACTATACTTTGACTGGGCCATTGCATTTATGCACCCCTCCTATATAAATAACACACTGATATATACCTTCAGTACCAGGAAATCTATCTGCAAGAGTAAAAAACAGATGGTATCTCAATATTTACAGTTTTAAGTTTTTCCCAAAACTAATTACAGGAACGTAATTAAACAAAATCGGGTCGTGGGGGTCCGAGGGTGCCTATCTCCACTTCTTAAATACAAGCTACCCTTAGCTATGATACCTGGAGCTGGCAAAGCAACTTATTACTAACTTTATATAATGATAGCTGTTCAACATTATGTTTTTGTGCTGCATGTTATGGGTTTGTTATGCCTCTGGGCCGAATTTTTGCCACTTCTTATGCACTGATTTTTGCTGTTATGATTCTAGCCAGTGTGACTGCTTTGTTTACATCCCACTTCACTCTCAGCTTCTGTGCATATTGATTGGCTGATTCTTTCCACCTGCATCTCCCCTGCCAGCACCTTATCAACCTCATTCCCCCAACCCGTTCAACAGACTTGCAGGCAGACAGCACCAGATTTTTGAAAGTACCATGTGACCTTGTTTCTTTGCCCTGATCTGGTTCCTGTTGTCTAATTCTGTGTTATGCTTCGGACCCATGGTTTTAACCCTGACCTACGAGTCAAAGCAACTAAGTAGCTAAAAGGGGCTGAAGATATTTTACTCTGTACTGCTTTGGAACTGGTCCTGCTGTCCAACAGAGGATCCCCGCACACAGTCACGCAAATCCACTTTCACGTCTTCCATCCACCACCAGCTAGCTTGAGAATTCAGATTCCCGAACAAAGACTGAAGAGGTTAATGGCTTTGTTTGTGAGCTCTTTCTTCATTAAGAAACTCTACATAGCCAACTGACTTTATTCTCTTCCTTTAAAGGTTCCAAGTTTCCAGTAAATCATTTACTCTGAGCTGTTGTCTCGGCTGAAATTTCAGGTCCTCAGAGTAAATTGTTACATTTTCATGTGTTCAGGTGGAAGACATTCGGTACCTGACTGAACAGGTTTGGGCTTCCTGCTCAGCTCTCAATGGCAGCAGAGACCTGTACAACCTAGTGTTTGCCCGCTGGGAGCGTCAGAAAGATTGGAGTCCTTGGAACTGCATACTGTTGTCCAAAGATGAGACTTCAGCACATATACAAATTGAAGACATCCATAAGGTTTGTTAATGCGGTGAATTGTGGATAATGTCCATAATTGTGAATAATGTTCCAATAAAGTGCCTTTAGAGGTTCTCTTTATGACCAGATTCACTGTATCGTTCTAATCTGTGTTTCCAGGCCTACGAAGCCACTTTCATTCAATGGGTTGAACAGAAACATTCAATGGCACGTCAACACTTCAGCAAGAAGAACCCAACTATGGCAAAGCACTTGGGCTTCTAGTTAACCACTTTGTTGACAACCAATTTGTCTTCTAGCCTGTTTACATGGGGATTTAAGAGCCCTGATCTCAAAGCAACCTCAGAGCATTAATAAACAGTGTATTCTTTTATTATTCTATACTTAGTGATTTCTTTAAAAAAATTGTATATTACTATACATATGAACTAAAATGAACAAAACAAAGTCATGCAGTCTGTTACTTAATTTACTACCACTACAACTACTTTAGTTGCACAGAAGTTATTCACATGTATCAGTTCTATCAGGCTTACTTGAGAGTTTAAATACATAGTTCTTAATTCTTATTCCATACTCTGTATGGTGACACACGGTTTAGGGCTCTTTACACATTCAGATAGAATAGATCAGATGGTGATTGTTTATTGCAACATATTGACAGATTCTTTCTGTAGAAAAAAATTAAGTTTCCAAAGTCTAATGTAGCATTTCAAAATACAAAGAAGTAAAGCAGGTGTAATTTATTACACACCATAGTTTTGTTTCTCGTATTTTAAAAGTTACAAATATAATTTAGAACTTTGTAGAAAATGATAAGGATTCATTAAAGATAAAAGCTGTTGAGACATACATAATTTTGTTTATGTGTCAAAATTAAATTTTCCTTCTAATCCTCAAATCTAGCAATAAACAGTTGAAATGTGTATTCGCCTTAATGATGCATCAAACTGTACACTTCATATAAAGGAATTACAGTTAAACATTAGAAACATGTATTTCTGTTCTGATGATTACGTTTTAATTTCAACTGACGTTACTTCAATATGTTGGAAAAAATCACTTTAAGAAACATTTATAATTATTTTTTTGTCAAATCAAAGCAAATTTTGAAAAACTTGCTTTGATTTTAAAGAATAGGATTACAGAGAAAATGGATATGTTTAAAGATGGAAGGTGTTGAGGTCGGTCAGGTTCCGATTATTTTTGATAAGGCCAGCGTCTCACCTGCCATCAAAAAAAGTAGAATGCTAGAAAAAATAATAATTTGTTCACTTACCTGTTGTATAAATTAGTTTTTTGCATGATTACTATTTCTTTATGCTCAAAAATCATTAAATGTATTTTTCCCTGTTGAAATAAATGGGCGAAGGGGAAAGTAAAGTCGTGAAGAGCTGGGTCTTCACCACACGCGCTACATTGACATTCAATTGTCTAAATACATTTATTGAATAAAACATTTATTGTGAAATATTTATTATTTCTGATCTCAACTTCCGCTTTTCAGGTCCAGGGCAAATACATTTTAGTTTAGTTGGTAATTTTATCATTGTTTTCTTTTATTACTTTATTAAAAGAACGCCCACCTATTGTGAATTCTAGAGTTGTATCTTATAAATAATTTAGTTTCCTTATTTAAAGTCAGTGAAAAAGGGGATCCCTTAAATTATATAAGAAACACGTATAACTTAAGAGTTTATGGTTATTATCATAATAGTTCATGTTACACTAGCATGATGTAACCCATGAAAATGTTTGCTTCCCTTAGTGGCATGGTCAGTAACTACAGCCAGATAAGTAAACTCGCTTTAGATGACACTGCCTCCTGTTGGTACCTTTGTACTCCGCAACACTAAGTAGTGAACGCTTTCTGATAACAAAAGCAAAGTTATCTGTTTCAATATTAGCTATTTATTGACATCCCCACTGTAACATTCCATGAGCAGTGTTGGCAATATTTGAGTTCCCTTGGTTTTCAAGAGTAAAATGTTTTCATGTGCTAAATTGTCTGTTAAAATAAAATAATTTTTTTCCTGAGAGTCATCACCTGTGCTTTTTTCAAATATTTTAGAAATCCATATTGTAGTAATTTCCTTGAATTATCCAATCAGTTTACAGTTTGCTCTTTATATTTTTCAAGATTCCGTTTATTTATATAGCACCAATTTACAACACATGTCATCTCAAGGAAGGTTACAAGAAAATCATGTAATTCCAATCATAAATACTTGATAAATTAGTTTAAAAAGTTTCCAATCCTAGGATCGACTCTCAGCTAACAGAACACAAGACCAGGTGTAGCTACTAGTGATGGTAGATGAGGCGTCATGAAGCGTTTCGACAGAGCAAAACTGTATTGATACTGTGTCGATACTGTGTCACTGGATACTGACACCTGCTGGACATGAAAAATCCCTACAGGCAACGTAGACAGACTGATTCGATGAACCAGTGTATGCAATAACATTTAAGTCGTTGTATGTTATTGTACACTATATATTGTATTATTTCAGATCTTACGTTAAATTGAAAATATGTGATATTCTTAGATACAGTCAATAAATAATGTGAACATGAACCATAAAGTGAAAATTTAAGTGAATGTGTTTGAAATGATGCTTGTGGACTGAGGTTTTTCTTCACAAATTTTTATTCAAAATTTTTCCAAAGTTTTGAAATTTAGTCTGTTACGCTTTTTCCACCAAGATTCCATTTCAGCTGAATTTGGATTCAGATAGATCAAGTAGAAACTGAAAAGAACCGGATTAAAGAACCAAATAAAAACAATCCCCATATGTTCCGATGTAAGATCAAAATGGTCCGACTCTGCAGAAATCCTTCGTTTGCCTTGAGGCTCCATAGTTGACGCTGTACCGAAAAAGATCAAGAATTGTTATCGCAAATGCATCCCGTTGACAGATTCGCTTCAGATGCGCCTCAGTGTCATTTCGTAACAGTTGCTGTATCGGTCCCGTGACTTGCTGAAATAAATATGTGCACGACACAGGTTTTGGTCTATGGGCTTGATACATGCGCCGACGCATCGGTGTTGCCGGACCCATCACTAGTAGCTACTATGAAGAGAAGAACAATAAAATAATTATTAAGGGATTATTTACCTATAATTACTTGCTTATTAAAACTCTATATACTTGTTTTGCTATATGCATTGCTTTAGACTGATAATATAGTGTTTGATCATCAGAAGGCTGTGTGTCCTTTGGAAAACAGTCTAAAGTGAAGAGGAGCTGGTCAACTCCTTGTTGATAAAAACCAAATGTGGAATGTTATGTTGGAAGGAGAGTTCTAGTAGAAAGATATCTTGGGAATAATAAATATATGATGATGCTCTTGTATGTTTTCATATTATATTAAATCATATATATTTATTCATTTACAGGAACACATAACCTCATTACTACTTTATTACATATTTGAGTAACAGGCAAAAGTCAATTGCCACAGGCTAGTGTTTCTCTAATGGCAACATGTGCATTCCAGAGAATGGGGAAGGTGAACTGGGAGGACTTTTATGCACAGATTTTGGACACAAAGTACTTACCTAACAGATCAGAAGAAAAGCTTTCAGACAGGATCTGGGGGCAAATTAGTGGTTTGGCTGAATGTAATAAATGCCCTTTGTTTAGTTTACTCCTCTGTTTCAGTCTCAGTAGTCTAAGCCTATAGCAGCATAACTATAGATATAGCTTAAAAAACCTAAACCTGTAGAGTGAGACATGAAGAAGGTAGAGAACAGTCGGTCTAGACTGAGTTCTTCCTTCAATCGGAATAGGCTGTCTTCTCTACCCTCTTCCTAACTATAAGCTTTGTCAAACAGGAAGGTTTTAAGCCTAGATTTGAAACTAGACAGGGTGTCTACATCACAGACTAAAGCTGGAAGCTGGTTCCACATGAGAGGAGCCTGATTACTAAAATATCTGCCTCCCAGGGACGTAAGTAGTTATTCGGATCTCCAATATATGATGGAGCTTCATTAGTTAGGGCTTTATATGTCCAAAGAAGAAGAATCCTAAAATATTTTCAGGGTTTGAAAGGAGGCTAATGAAGGTGAGCTAAAATAGGGGAAATATGATCTAAGTTTCATCAGAACACTTGCTGCAGTGTTTTTTTTTAAAGATCTATATAAAATCTGTGTGGTCTGTGGGACCCTCAAATAGTCGTAACTGAAGTTAATTTCATTTACTAGGAATAGATGAGCAGAAGTATGTCCCTGTCTAAGAGAAGTGTAACCACATATATTTAAAAACCTCTAGTTTTCCTCTGGTAATGTAGGACAGTTTCTCCAGTGCCAGGTTGTATCTTTGGTTTTTCTATGTTCTTCCAGTTCAGTGCAATTACATTTTTAGCCTGCAATAAGCAAAAGCAAGAAAGTGTCTAATTGGAAGAATTTGCAGCAAGCAGAGTTTGGAGTCCATTGGTATGTTACATTCAATCAAATCGCAAATAAACGTAATAACCTGCTTCCAAAAAATCTGAAGTTCAGAACACTGCCACATACAATACAGCGAGTGCCTTTATCTACATCACTTTCAACCCAGACATCAGGTATATTGGACTTAAAATGGTGAAGTTTTACAGGTGCAATATAGGTTCTAAAAAAATAGAATGTACTAGCAATCTAAACCTGGTGTTAATAGTTTGTGTCTGTGCAAACAGGCAAGAACTGTTCAACTCGTCTAAAATTTCTGTTTGTAAATCAGTTTTTCATGCTTCTGAGGTATATAAGACTGTTTTCTTTTGAGGAATGTATTAAAATGTTGTAAAATTAGGAAAGCAGGCCTCTAATCTGATGATGGTTAACAGCTATATTCTCTACAGTGGAGATTGGGGGTTTCACAGTAGATTTTAATGAAGAACTTTTGAAACTCCTAACCAGTAAAAACTTTTTTTAAAAGTGCTTTTTGGGCAAAACCATATTTCTCTAACATTTGCTCAAAAGATATCAATACTCCTTTACTATATACAGGGGTTGGAGAACTAAACTGAAACGCATGTCATTTTAATGTGGGAGGTGTCTTCGGTAAATTAGACCAGTCTGATGGCCGATCTTCATTAATTGCACATTGCTCCAGTAAGAGCATAGGGGTGGAGGTCTAATTAGCAGGGTATGAGCATACGTTTGCTCAAAATATTGCAATGCACACAACATTATGGGTGACATACCAGAGTTCCAAAAAGGAAAAATGTTGGTGAATGTCTTGCTGGCCCATCTGTGACCAAGACAGCAAGTCTTTGTGATGTATCAAGAGCCACGGTATCCAGGGTAATGTCAGCATACCACAAAGAAGGAGGAATCACATCCAACAGGATTAACTGTGGATGCAAGAGGACACTGTCTGAAAGGGATGTCCAGTTGCTAACCCGGACTGTACCCAAAGAACATAAAATCATGACTGCCCAAATCACACCAGAATTAAATGTGCACCTCAACTGTCCTGTTTTTTCCCTGTATTTTTCATAACAATTTAAATTTGGCTGCATAAAGATCTCCAAGGTGATTTTTATGTATTGTTTTCAATGTCCATTCAAGATAGTGTATCAGTTGTAGAAAAATATTAAGTAGCAGCACAAAGTTGAGCTGCCCAGTAGTATATCTTGACATTTGCCAATGTAAGTCCCAGTCGGTCGTAGGGCAGATATAGAAGGGCGAACCGCAGCCGGGGACGTTTACTATTCCATATAAATATGGTAAAGTTTTTATTAAAGGAGTAAAAGAAGGAAGCTGGAATGTGTAATGGGATGGACTGGAGAAGGTATAGGAGTTTTGGGAGAATAGACATGTTAATAATAATAATGCCGCCTATCATACAAATTGGCATCCCACCCCATCCTTCTAAGGAATCCAATACATTTTTGACTAAGGGATCATAACTAATAGATACATTTTCTTTATATCAGAATTTATTTTAAATACTAGGTAAGTGAAACCTTCACAGATACATGTAAATTGTTTTTGTATTGGAGGGTTATTATTGTTCAGCATTACCAAAGAGCTTTTCCTTTGGTTAATTTTATACCTTGAAAATTCCCCAAACATCTTCAGAGTTTTTCTAACGGCCTAGAGAGACTTCTGTAGATCAGTTAAAAACAAAATGTCATCTGCAAAAAGAGACAAACAATGTTCTGTTCCTCCAAGGAGTTACATATTGGTATAGCAAGTGGCTCAATAGCAAAAAAGAAGAGATTAGGGGATAATGCGCAACCTTGTGTTGATCTACATAACCTAAAAGGTCTTGATAGCTGGCTGTTTGTTACAACTTTGGCTATAAGCTTTGTTCATAACTTAATCCATTCCAACTATTTTTCTCTCAAACCAAATCTTTTAAGTGTCCCAAAACGATTACACCATTCAATTCTGTCAAACACCTTTTGGGCAACTAATGACAAAAAAGGCATGATCCATAGCAGATTTTTTTTTGTACAATATATTTAATAAACGCCCGGTATTGTGAAAAGCTTGGCGGGCAAGAACGAAATTAAGTTATATATATATATATATATATATATATATATATATATATATATATATATATATATATATATATATATGTGATTCAATCATCACAGCTACAACAGTGTCTTACATAGTATTTTGGGTTGACATGACATCAAGGACATGTATGAGTCCATATCAGTCGGAGATTTACTTGGTTTAAAAGAAATTAAATGGTATTCAATCTTAAGGATGGGGGTTCAATATCCGTCTCATAGGAATCATCATACATTTTAAGCAAATGAGGTAACAATTACCTGAAGATCTCTTACAAAGCTCTATAGGCAAGCCATCAGGGCCAGGGGGTTTGACTGTATTCATATGGGCAAGTGCCTCCTTTAGTTCTTGAATGTTCAGTTTTATATTTAGGTAATTTAAGAGTCCTCTGACTAGGTTGGGAACTGAATTTGGTCCAGAAACTCATTCTGTTCATCAATTTTGAATAGACGTTAGGATTTATATGCCATCCATCCATCCATTATCTAACCCGCTTATCCTTGTGGGGGTCTGCTGTTGCCCATCTCCAGCTTACAATGGACGAAAGGCAGTGGACAAACAACCACTCACCTAAAGACAAATTAGATACTGTGCTACCCACTGTGCCGCCCATAATTCATATACATTTTTACAATATTCTACAAAATTTTCATTTATACAGTTTTGCTCTACTACATTCTCTCAATTGTCAAGTAAAATTTAATTAATACTTGTCTGAATTTGCTTAAGCCTGCAGGCTAAGGGTTTTCCTGCTTTCTCGCCCTGATCACAGGACTGTTTTAACCATGATGATCCAGTTGCTGTTTTATTGGTACTGAGTTCATTAGGTTTAGATTTTACTTGGAGAAGTTTTTTATCACATCATTTTATGCCATTTAAAATCAATAAATGCAAAAAAAAAAAAAAAAACTGGAGTGAGCCCCTTATTGTCATATTGTTCAAGCTTCTGACCCACATAAAATCGGGAACTCTCAGGAGTACAATAATGAAGTTTATTGAGGATTGGGTTCTGGAACTGAAGACAACGAGGACGGCGGGGAACCAGTGATGATTGGCAACAGAGGGAATCCAGACACAACAGACCACGGAGGGAAAGCAGGGGCGATCGGTAACGGCCAAAATCCAGAGACAGAAGACAGCGGTACAGTTCGATGGGAATCTCAGAGGATGGCAAGGACAACGTGGGAGACCGGATACAACTGAGAGGTAAGTAGAGCAGGTGAGGTGATGCAAGCGGAGCGTGATGAATAACGGAAAGATCTTACTTGTAGATGGATGGTTGACGCCAGGAGGAGTGAGTGGTGAGTCCTTCCTGTAATGTCCAGGAGGAAGGTTGTCCAGGGGAAGAGCACAGCAGATGGTGAGTGTTGGAGCTAGCAGACCGAGATGAGCCAGAGAAGCGGAGAAACCAGAGGTTTGCGATGATCGTTGGGATTCTTAAAGGTGTGAATACTGGAGATGGTGGGAACTTGGACGGAACACAGGAGATGATGAGTGGCACAAAAAAGGGGAAAACAAAGTATCAAAATAATCAAACAGGTAACTACAAAAATTCAGAGAACTAGGTGGATTTAAAAATAGCAACAGGAAAAACTGGAAACTGGAAACTTAAACTGAGAAACTAAATGAACCCCCAGGAGAGTCAGAAAAAGTAGGCTGACGGAAACCTTCCTGATGGACTCCACAACTTCTTAGTGAGGAAACGTATTCAGGCTGGATAGCAGATCCGCCGGCCTGTTCTGTGGCCCGGGGATGTAGGCTGCTCTGGGGCTGGCCAGCATGGAGCTGCCCAGGTCAGAAGCCGTTTAGTCAAGCACAACAGTTTCCTTGACCTGGTTCAACCTTGGTGGTTGATGTGAAAAACCTGTCTGACCTCGCCAGTACATGCTTCCCCTGCAAGCCTGCAAGAAAGCTCTGAAGACCCAGAAGCACGGCCTGTAATTCCAGGACATTGCTGTGTCCCCTGTTCTGCTCCTGGGACCACGTCCCCTGTGCCATTTGACCTCGCCAGATTGCAGCCCAGCTTGTGGAAGATGCATCCGTAAACACAAATTCCTGACGACATGGGAGGGAACCGAGCGGGACCCCTGTCGTCATAAACAACCTCACCCTCCATTGGGAAAGAGACTGAAGACACTGGGGCCCCACCCGAAGTAGTCTGAGACGATGAATGTTCCTTGTGGAGTCCAGATTCAAGCCGTTCAACCACATCTGCAGGGGCCGCAATGACAGCAGCCCCAGGGGCACTACGGTGGATGCAGCTGTAAGCATGCCCAGAAGTCGAAGACACCGCACAAAAGGCAGTGCCATGCCATGCCTGAATGCTAGAAGCATGCTCAATGTACTGTGGACCCGCTGTGGTGACGGGCAACCAGTCATCAAGATAGAATTCATGGCCACGCCCAGGAAGAAAGTCTCCTGTGAGGGAGTCAAACTGCTTTTCTCCATGTTCACCTGCATGCCCAAGCATCCCACATGATGGAGCACTAACCGAGTATCTCGAACCGCCTGGACCCATGTCGTGGCACAAATGAGCCAGTCGTCCAGATACTGCAGGATCCTCAATCCTTGTCTCTGCAGAGGGGAGAGGGCCACTGCGACACATCGGGTGAACACCCTGGGAGACAGTGAAAGTCCGAACGGGAGGACCCTGAACTGAAAGTGGCTCCCTTGAAAAGCAAAACGAAGAAACCGCCAATGGGGGGGAGCGATCAGAATAAGAAAATAAGCATCCTTGAGATCTATTGAAGTGAACCAATGCCCGGGGAAATCGCCTGCAATACTTCCTTGGTGGATATCCCCGAGACAGGGTGGACAACACCCACAAGTCCGGGGTGTGGGCAGCCCAGAAGTCAAGCGATCCCGGGGTAAAACAACCGACCACCGGCCCTAAGGCATCATCTGCGGCCCCCCCGGCCCTATGGAGGCTTGGGAAGACGCCGGCCAGACCGTGCACCACGAAGGGGGTGAGACGACCTTTCCCTGATCCGGAGCAGGTCTCCTGACTGATCTCTGACTCGGCACCGGACCCTGGGGCTCAATGACAGAAGGAGATGGGGGCAAGGACCCCCGTGAAGGACCCTCAAACACCCAAGTGTCAACTGGTTGGCGATCACGTCTGTGAAGCCCTGCCAGCTGCTCCCTTGTTCGAGAGGCCTGAGTAGTACGGTCCAAGGCAACCAGTGCTGCAGAGCCGAAAAGTTCCCCCGGAACCACAGGTAGGGCACGGAGGGTTCTCCTACAAGGCCCAGTAAGCGGTGACTGCGCCAACCAGATCTGGCGGCGAGCATGAACCAGTGTGGAGAGCGTGCACCCAAGCTCCCTTGTCATGAGAGCAAAGGCCTGCAGAGATGCATCCACCAGGCCTTGCATGTTGTGGTCCAGCGGAACAGAGTCCAAAGAGGAAGACAGGGCCAGCATAAGATGGGAGAGAGAGTTCCCAATCCGGCACATGAGGGCCCCAGAGTCATAGGCCTTGCAGAGAAGGTAATCAGTAATACAGCACTGAGGCCGTGGACAACGGGCATTGGGCCGCAAAGCCTCATCAGGGGAAACAATAAGAGAGGCGATGCCTGGTTCCACTGCTGGCATCTGCCCCAAGCCAACCCTGGGTGCCTCCTGCATGGCCGCCAGCACCCTGCCATCCGTTGTCAGACTTGAAAGTGCCTTGGTGTCTGACCAGCAAGCATGCAGTTCACGTATATACTCCTCCGAGGGAGGAACTATAAAAGCAGTGTCGGATCTAGTGCGCCTGAAGAAGGCGCTGGAAACTGGGCCTGAGGAACACCAATGTGTAAACGTGTAAGAGCCGCTAGAATGGCGGCTGTCACAGAGTCCCCCATATCCTCCTGGGAGGCAACGGAGTCTGACCCAGAGGGCCCGGAGCCCCGCTCCTGAAGGTCCACACAGAAATGGGTGCCAGAGGCCACCACCGAAATAGCCTCGCCCTCATTAACTGAGTCCCCATCCTGCTTGGAGGGAGAGCCGCCTTCCCCATCACCCTGAAAGGACCGGAGGAGGGCCTTTATTTGGGCCAGCTTAGCAGAGCAGTGATCCCTTTTTGCCGACAAACCCCCCGCATCAGTCCGTCTGGATTGCTTCGCTGGTACCGAAGTCGCAGCCACAGCATGCCGTTTCCACATCGCCTGTCCCAGCGGCAACGGACTAAGTGGCGCAGCACCTGTCCAGTTGGTGGGCTGCTCCAGCGCAGCCAATCGAGCCAGCCTGACCGACCGGGGCATAGCGCAACAGTTGAGACAAGCGTTATCCGACAGCGCCTCCCAGAGATGTTCCACACCGAGACAGGTGGTACACAAGTCATGCCCATCATCAGGCTGAAGCGGATCCAGACAGGTTGAGCAGCATAAATTATCCAGCATCCTACTGCTGAAAGGCGTAAGTAGTTTGCCACCAACAAGAAGTCAACACGAGCAGAAAACAATACTGGCGACTCTGTCGTAGGAAAAAACACCGCAGAGGCTTATGAACTCAGCGTGAGCAGAAACGCCACCGGCGACTATAGATAAACAAACTGAAGAGGAACTCAGCATGAGCAGAAACGCCACTTGTGAGTCGGACAATTAACCATAGAGATAAACAACTTAAGGAATTCAGCGCGAGCAGAAAACGCTACAGGCGAGTATAACAAACAAACTGAAGACGAATTCAGCTTCAAGTATTGGAGGCATGCTCAAGGGCCAATTTCACATACTAGATTTTACCCTAGGTTATACTTAGCTCCGTGATCTTCCTGGCGGTTCTCAGGGTGCTTTCCTGGTCTCATAAGTTCAGAAACTTCATTATTTCCTTACTACGAAGTAGATTTAAGGTTGAGGAGCCACTTCTCCAAAAAAATCACATAGATCTGAGCCCTCTGATTTCTTGGGCAGCCCAACCAGTCTCAAGTTGAAGCGTTTGCTACTGTCTTCTTGGTCTGTAATTCTATCCCAAAGAGTCTCCACAGTTTTCTCAATTGTTTTAACCTTGCTTTGAAGATAAATTAAATTATCTGCTGTTTCCAATTTATGCTCCACTGTTTCATTGATTCTTTGGGAGTGTAACTGTACATTACCTTCTTTGTTGTTAATTGCTTTCAGCATGTTGACAGATTGTTTGGCCATGTCACTTTTTAATGACAGAATTTCTTTGAGAATGTCACACTTAGTCGGAGTCTGTGCCACTGATGTTTTAGGAGCATCCGGAGTCTCTGATGCCCCCCGTGTGGGTATATCCAGCAGTGTCTTGGTAGCATTAGCCATGTCCATACTAGACCCTTTACTTTGTGAAGCTATTTTACATAGTGGTTGGCCGGTTTGAGCGTTTTTTTGGTGGCATATTGTCCAATAGAAGCACGTGGTTCAAGATTGAGAATTATAAAATGGTTATTGGTCCAAGTTAAGGATGATATCAAGGAATTTTACAAAAAGTCTTACACACATACAGCCTTTAACAAAGACGGCATAACTGGAAGTCCTCTTATCTAGTGCTTTTCTAATCAAATCAACCACTCAAAGCAGATTGCTCTAAAGCCACATTCACAACCAACACATGCATTGGTTTTCAATTTGGGGTTGGGTGCCTTGCACAAGGACACATTTACATGTAACAGCTGGAATTGAATCTGCGATTGAACTTGACTGCAAAATGATTACTCTACCCACTGTCCCACAGTACCAGTGAAATATTTCATGGTTAATGCAAGACGATAGCAAATAAAGTGTGAAGAGCTTAGGGCTACGAACTGATATATGAGGAACTCCACAAGTTTGAGTGATTCTTTATTTTAGTTTTTCTTTGGTCTTGCCACAAAGGTACCTCTATTTCAACAGTAGAGTCAAAATGCCTAAAGTTAGGTGCTTGGAAGTGAAATTTATAAACTATGAAATCAAGGGCTGCCGAAGGATCAAGCAAAATTTGTAGAGACAGAGCCGGCATCCGGTGCCATCTACAGGTCATTGATCAGAGCTGTTTCAGTAGATTCTGCTAGTTTGAACTTAGACTGAAACTTTTAACCTGGATTAAAAAGGAAGGTTTGCAATATGTTTATAGTATTTCTGGAACGAGAGTAGTTTTTTTCGGTTGCGGCTTAAATATGGCAGTTTTCAGAGGGGATAGGCTGCTGTGACTGATTGACTTTTGAGCTGATCAGTGTTTTAATCTGAGTAAATGATGATGAACATCGTAAGAAAAAAATTTGGCTGGATTTGGCTGTGTTGCCATTGATTATTATTGGAAAGATGCAAAAAATCTAATACCGTATTTTCTGCACCATAAGGTGCCTGGCATTGTAAGGCATAGTCTTGATTATAGGGTCTATTTTTCTACTTAAAATATACATAAGGCACACCGTATGAAAAGACACATGGTAAATGACACTGCTCGCAACTTCACTTTGAAAGCCCTGTTTATATGGCGTGATATTTCTGACACAAGGTTGAGTCTGCAGTGAAACATATTTGTTAGCTCAGATCTGCTGAAGGAACAATCTATTTAATGTGTGCGCACGAATCTCACACATTTCTTACAGAGCAGCTCAGACATACACTCAACTCTGACAAACTGCTTGCTTGTTCTGCTCAACTCTTCTCGCACGGATCTATTTCAGCTTGCTTGCAACTGAAACTTGTCTATGGGAAAAACCTTGTGCCATCAGAAACTGAATCTGAATTGTTCAGACCGAATTGTGCAGAGAGAGACGCATGCAAGCAGAGAAAGAGGGCGAGAAGAGAGAGGCGGTCAAGCAAGCATAATGAGCCAAGCGCAAGAGCAGTTTGTCAGAATTGAGTGTTCAACAAGGTGGCAATAAAAATCATGGCATAATAATGGTCCGACAGTTAATCAAATATAATATTAAAGCCAAGAATCACAAATCATTTTATTTATATAGTGGCAATTTGCAACTGCAGTCATCTCAAGGCACTTTACAAAAAAATTGTTCAAATCTATATACATCGTAATAAATTAGTTTTTAAAAAAAGTTTCCAATCTAAGGCAACCCAGAAGATTACATTGAGTCATTGACTTGCAGCATTCACCCCTGGGGAATCAGCACACCAAAATGTTAGCTTGTGTTATTGGCTTTACTGCAATCCCTCATACTGAGCATGCATGTAGCGACAGTGGAGTGAAAAAACTCCCCTTTAACAGGAAGAAACCGCCAGCAGAACCAGGTTCAGTACAAGCAGCCATCTGCCACGACCGACCGGGGGTTTGAAGAAACAGAAGCCACAAAAGGATGCAGAGAAACTAAATAAAGAAATGTTTTAAGCAGCAGTAGTAGATGGTCGCTGGCAGCATCACCAGTAGATGTTCGGCACCAAGAAGCTACCTCAGCTAAAACAACACCAGACCAGGTGTAGCTACTATGGAGGGAAGAACACTAAGACAACATTTTTTTAACAAGGTTAAAATAACGGTAACTTAAGCAGATTGTACTAATGAAGAAAGTAGCAGAGTGAGAAGTGGTCCTCCAGCAGTCTAAGCCTACAGCAGCATAACTATAGAAATAGCTTAAATAACCTAACCCTGCAGAGTGAGACATGAAGAAGGTAGAGCAAAGGAGAACCTTAAGTCAAGACTGAGTTTATCCACCACCCAGATTAGGCTGTCTTCTCTACCTGATCCTATAAGCTATATCAAATAGGAATGTTTTAAGCCTAGCTTTGAAACTAGACAGGGTGTATACCTCATGGACTAAAGTTGGAAGCTGGTTCCACAGGAGAGGAGCCTGATAACTAAAAGATCTGCCTACCATTCTACTTATAGAGATTCTAGGAACCACTAGTAAACCTGCAGTCTGAGAGCGAAGTGCTCTGTTAAGGAAGTAAGGAGTCATCTGATCTCTAATGTATGCTGGAGCTTGATTTGTGAGGGCTTTATATGTGAAAAAAAGTATCCTAAAATCTATACTGAATTTGACAGGGGGCCAATGAACGGAAGAAAATAGGGGAGATATGATCTCTCTTTATAAATTTCATCAGAACTGTTGCTGCACCATTTTGGACCAACTGAACATTTTTAACTGCATTTTGAGAACTTTCTGCAAATAAAGAGTTACAGTAGTCCGACCTTGAAGGAACAAATGCATGGACAAGCTCTTCAGCATCAGTCCTATTATTTGTAATACTTGCGATATTCCTAAGGTGAAAGAAGGAAATCTTTGAGAACTTGTTTTAAATGGGACTTGAAATACATATCCTGATCAAAAATAACACCAAGGTTCTTTACAATGTTATAAGAGGCCAATTTGACGTCATCCAGTTTAAGGGGTTGACTAAGCATTTTTTAGAGGTTAATCCTGATTTAATAAAGTCAGACACATAATTAGGATACCAACCCAGATATATTTTGTGAAGACCATAAAATGCCCTGGCAAATGTATGCATTCTGCTGATTTATATGATATCCATGGAACTCAAAAGCAAAAATAAGGTTTTGTAGCTGTACCCAGCCAACAAAATAAATTCAAGATTTCATCAACAACTTAGTGTGTGCAGAAAAACCCAGAAACTACATCTAGAGCTCAGTAGGCTTCACCTGCCTGATTTAAGGTTCATCATTTAATTTTAAGAGACTCATCTGTGTCCCTATTTGCTCGAATAATCGGCCCTGAGGGTCCATCAGCTGGTTCCTTCCTTGCTGTTTGTCTGGCGAGGGTGGGACCTGGTGGGAGGAGCTACACTGTACAACAGAGCCAGTAGTGGGAAGAAAACCAAAGTTCCTGATGTCCATACATCTTTTTTCTTCCTCTGTGTGTTAGTCTGTCTGGCTCATTGTGTCTTTTGTTTCCATAAATACATGCTCATACTGCTGGGTGTTGAGTTTTATATATTTTAAATTTATCCTTTAGGTTTACAGCACCTTCTTCTTCAGTATGTTTAGCAGCCTTCTTTAACTCTTGTGTCCTACATTTTGGACGTGACTCCAACTTCAGCTTTCCCTATTCTGTAAGAACTTTGTACATGTCATAAGATGTTCCTATTCATTGCTTAAAGTCATATTGTTGACCAATATTGTTTTTCATGTACCTGCAAGTTTTGGTGATCACTGATATTAGATGTGAGTCAAAGGTCACATATTAAAGTTGGCAACTGTTTAACTACCTCATCATGACTTCAAGATAAGAAGTTAAAGGATACCAGATGTCCGGGAACTCCAAGAATGAATACATTTTCCCTTTTTCTGTGAAGACAAATCTCAATTTTTTCGTTTTTTCTCAGCTTATATTTTAAGCGGAGAGCCAAAAGTAGTATGGGAGTGCTTTCCCACTCACACAGATCCCAGGGTGTCAACAAGGTAGTCAGGTAAGGCACTGGCTTCTCATTATCAAGAGATAATACCAAGACTTGACTGATATTTCATCAACACAATCATCAAGACTTACGTCATGCTTATATCTGCACATTATTATCTAAGTGCTCCTTACATAAAGACCAGTTTATGTAATATGACTACACTTAAAGCACTGTTAAAACTTTTAGTCTTAGTGTTGTTATCAGGACAGTTTTCTAAATGTTCTATTGAAAAGTTGTAAGAATCAATGTTTTCCAGCTTGTGAAGCACACCGCAAATGGAATCAGATTACAGATTTTTTTTAAAAGAGTTTAGTCGTGGGGAATTTAACTGAATAAAGAAATATGATAGAAACTTGATTTTAAAGTTTTTACGTATGGATGGCAAGTAAAACTCTGATTATCCACATCCCTTGATAACTTGCTAAATACATCACTTCTCGATTGATTGATTTTTCTTAAATTGAGTTTTGTAAAGATTTTTGTTTTGCTTTCGAACTTCTCTAGTTATGTCGAGCTATGTCAGTATTTTGTAGTTTTATGTTCTTCTAACATCTTTATCGTTTGTCATTGTTTTTGAATTGTTGTTTTTTCATTTCATTTTATATTTCCTATCACTGTTATGATACAATCTCTTTACTCTGGGACAGGAAAGGTTCAGTCTTGATTCTGATTTAGTGGGCTGGATCCTTGTTTGGTTTTGTAACAGATAGATCCGTCCCCAGATGCTACTATTTTTTGATGGACCCATTGATGGTTAGATGTAGATTAAAGATCAGATGAAGTAGACAGTATGCTGTTACGTTCAGGATTAAATGGGAACTGTAGGCTGAAAAGGCCAGATTTCAACTCTCTTGAATAAGCTAAACAAAGAGAGGACTGATCTGCCCTCCATACATTAGAGGGAAGAGAATGACAGTCAGTAGTTGCATGTTAGAGAAATACTTGTGAGTAACTCCATCCATGCAAGGAACCGTTTGCTGTCTTTAAACCAGACTACTGAAGCCAATTTGAGGACTGTTTAATCTTCAAATGTTGAGGTTCTTCTTTAAAGTCCAGGGCAAGTTGACCATGATAATATATTTGGACGTGTTTTGGGTTTTTTAAGCAGTTTTGTAGCAGTTAGCAAGCAACTTTGTCAAACAGGTTGGGTGGCAAGTCCAAGTTATACGCAAGTGTTGTCCAAATGGTTTACCACTCAGGATCCCTCAGCTGTTCATAAAAATGTTTTCAAGATGAAACAGAAGTATGTTTGAAACTTTTTTTCAGTTGTTTCTTTATTAACTGTTTGAAAATTAGTTTCAAGGACATTTTAATAAAGAAGAATTTAGTTAAATAAAGTCCAAACGTAATCTTTGCTTGAAAAAGTTCATCCATCCGTTCATCATTTTAAGGCCACAGAGGGGGGGGTCACTTGGGTAATTCCTTTATCCCCCACAGGACAGCGGACGGTTTAGATAGGTCAGTTAAATTAAAAGTAATGTCGTTAAACTGTGGCAGGAAGCTGAAGTAGCCAGAAGGAAGCAATACATGCCACGGGAGAACATTGAAACCCCAGGCCAGGATTCAAACCCAGGACCTTCTTGCTCCACAGAAAAAGTGCTACCATCCTAAAATATCTTGGTTAAGTTTGACATGAGGTAAAACCTACACTGTCATGACCTGGATGTTCTTGTGACATGTTATTTGGGTAAAGTGTTCGAAACCCATATTGGTCTGTAGCTTCTCCTTTAATTGTGCACATCATTCCTCATTGCATTATAGATTTACCTTGCAGATAGACAACATTTCTTGGAAATGTGGCAGTAACAGTTTAGAACGTAACCAGCTCAAATGTTAATGAACCGTCATCTCTTTCTTGTGACAGAAGAATCATTTGAGATCCTGCTTAGTCATTAAGTGTAGATGGCTGTGATAGTTTTTGGGTATGGGTATATCATTGTGTTTTTTACACTCCCTAGTTTGCAGCTGTTTGTATTCATTATACAGAGAAGCAGAATCACACCAGTTAGGGTGTGATTAGATTATAAAAAAAGGGGCGTCAAAGCTAAGATTAAATGTTTTTGTTGGTGATTAGTACCGTATGTAGTATGATAAAGTTACAATGGTAATTTGAAAGACCAGGTTAAAGCTGTTTTGGTATTTTATATAGAGCAGCGTAAATTGAATCAATGTGGTGAACAGGGTTAACACCTGATGCACCAAAATGAGCTACATGGAATTCGTTGTTTTGCCTCCTGACTGGTTGAATGCCTGCACATGTGTTGGCTCATTTTAACAGTGATGGAAGCTTTGTACCATGTGGGGCAAAACAAAGTCCAGGTTCTCAGAAAGATGGGCAGATTATTATGATGTAACTTTGAATTCAGAGAAGACTTTCCTCTTCAGTATAACACCAAACAGGCTGGATATTTTCAAATTTAGGCCTTTTTGTTTTACACATCTATAGAAAACAGTATTTAACAGTAGCTGAGCTCTAACTCTACATCCACAGCTCTAAATTTATCTTTTTCTTCTGTTAACTATGAGTCAGTTTAACAGTTTATTAATTTATTATCCATTTATAGCTTATGAATCCCAACCACAAATGTCACCTGTTAAAACTTAAGTCAAACAAAGTACTTTCCATTAAAAGATCAATGTTGTTTCAGTAGGAGACGATGTCAATCAGTTTTTATGATGCCGCCTTTGAACACAAACAAAAGCCTCGTGTCTGAAGCAACACGTTAATGATTACTGAGACAAGCTAGGAATAGCTGTTAAAAATGTACTTCCAGGAAAGAAACAGGGCATAGATTAATTGGTGAAATTGTGGGTTACCGTTCAGTACATTTAGATCGGGTTTTCGGATGGAACAAGATCCTCCTAAAGTGTGACGACTACACAAGGTGAGAATAAAACCAACTGTGGAATCTGAAAAGGTAGTGACTGATTGATAGTCTGTCATGTCTTTATTACTTTATTCATGAAGTTTTTACAATTAAAAATCCAAAAGGTTTTTGGGCTATCCTCAATACATTTTTATATTGAACATATAGGTTTTAAAAGCACTTTTACACAAAAACATAGTTGTGGTGAATTTTTTTTCAATGTAAGCATTTTACATCTAGAATTTGTTCTTTTGTCGCAGGCACTGAGTGAATTATTTTAATTATTAATATTAAGCCAATTTATGATTAAAGTACAGCAGTAGTGATTGTAAATAAAATTGATTAAATTGACTTGTTTTTTAAAAGTGCTCACCATAAAATAAAACTGTTGCCCAGAGTTAAATAAATAAAGATGAAAGTTTGTTGCTTATATTTTAGTGATGGTTCAAACTGCCTCAAAGATTTTATCTGAGCAAAACTATCAGAAAATCTGAGTTTTGTTTTAAGGAAACTATCAGGAATAAATTTCTGTTTTGAAGCATTTACAAAAATATATAATGTCACACTGAATTGCCAGTTTAAAAAAAATGAACACGTGTCCTTTTTTTGGGGATGTGTGCTGATATTTGAAGCTTGTTTGAACATGTGCAAATATGATTCTGCAATGCTTTAAATCATAAGAAATGCTTTGTCATAATGATATATTGCTTTGCGCTGCTTTCAAGATCACCAGTTTCTGAGGTTTGGAGGTGTTGCTCAACAAAAGAAAAGCAAATATGGCTATAGAACCTGCAGCCGCGTCTCTCAAAAACATGATCATCCTATATGTTCTGTACAGTTCACAGGAAAACCACATACAGGAAAAAAAGAAAGAAAATGGTGAGGAGAGTGAGCAGAGCCTTGTGGAATTATCGCAGCCTTATCCTCATCTTCCTTACGCCGCTGCTGCTTCTTCCTCTTCCGCTGGTCGTCAGGACAAAGGTAAGCTTCTATCGGAGGTTGACAAAGTTAATGCACAAGAAAGCCTATTGATTTTCTCCCATAATTTGTTTTTTGCTTCACATAATAAATACAATGTTGTTAAACCCAAAATTGTTCCAAGTGCTGAGAGATTGAGTTCTAAAATTTTCGTTTCTGATTGAAAAAAATTAAATAAAATGATTGAAAGGGAAAAAAAGCACTCTCAATTTTGAATTGATTAAATGGAAAATGATAAATAATCTCTAAAACTCAAAGGCTGTTGTTTATTTCCTTATTAACGTAAATCAAGTGTCCTGAATTGAAATTCTGCTTAAGGCCCAAAGCAATCTGGGGGCAACCGTTATGGTCAATCATACATCAGTCAAGACTATCAGAGCATCAGACATTTGCAGATGTACAGAATAAAAACTTTTTGAATAAGTGCCACAGGTTAAGAATGGTTGGAGATCCCTTCCTACACTGCAAAGACACAAAACTTAACACCAAATCTTTCTCTAGTGTCTAGGGCAAAAATCTTTGTAAACTTAGATAATGATGTAGATTATGAAGATGAAGAGAGTAATACTGATGCAAGATGAGGTCGAAGGTGACGATTATAAAGATAATGACAAACATTCAGACTAGTCACCTCCAGGACAGTTCTGAGAGGTTTATGTAATTAATTCTGCTTATTGCTGATCACATGTTCCTACTATTGCAATAAAGGAAGCTTATCTTTATTGTGTTTTTTTTTCCTGTTCAGGAAGCAGAATGTGCCTTTGTGTTGGTTCTCATGGCGGTCTACTGGGTGACAGAGCTCATCCCTTTGTCTATGACCGCCATGCTGCCCGCCATCCTCTTCCCCGCATTTGGCATCATGAAATCATCTAACGTAAGTCAATTTGAAAAATAAAGAGAAGGTTGGAGGAGCCAAGTTTAGAGTGTTAATCTTGTCTAGTCATCGTTCATACAAACATACAAAAACACAGAATATTCCAAACTGCCATTATGTTTCATATCTTATATTTTAATTCACAACTTTATGATTTATGGCCACTCTATATTACAACAGCAGATTGTTTCATTGACTGTTTGCAAGCCACAGCTTGGCCTGACCTCTGATAGCAGAAAACACTGCTACACACAGACCGTCAGGTTTATCTCAGCAACTGCAATGTAACCATAATCAAGCCCAAACCATCATGCTTTTACCACTGTGCTTGATAGTTGCACAACGATGTTGTTCTGAAAAGCTGTTTCTGGTTCTCCTCATTGTGCTACGCATTAAGGCCAAGTATCTCTGCTCTGGTCTATTTGTTGCAGAAGTATTTTGTTTTTTATAAATGCAACTTTGTAGATCACAGTCATGCCTGGTTACTTCTTGTTTATTATTTCTTTTCCCAGCGTTCAGTTGTATTTTATTTGATTACTATTATTGGGTATTCTATGGTCCCTTGGTGTTTACTCCTTCTTATCTTCCTAGTCATTTTCTCTCTCCTCCTCAGCTTCTCTTCCTGCTCTCGTCTCATAGTTGTACCATCTTAGTAATCAGTTCCTCCAAACTTTTTCACTGCTCATCTTCCCAGTATCTAAGCTTGTGTCCTTCTCTCACTCCCTGTTGGATTTTTAGTTGTTCCTACCTTCTCATTGTGCTCAATATGCTCTCTGTTGCTTTCCGTTGGGCGCTGCTCTCCTTCATGCCACATTTGTCTCCGTTTCCCCAATCTAATGTGTAACCACGTGTAACACCATGTGTGTTTAACAGCCATGTTCTTTTTAGAGAGTTTTGAATTAAATTTGGAATGTCCACTCTGGGACGGCTGGCAGCTTGTCTAAATATTTTCCACTCTTGTATAATCCTTCTGTCCAGTGCTTAGTTTAGAACTGGTCTTTTCAGATTAATTGGCAGCAACTTTTGCCTCTCTAACGTGTTGCTGATGTCCAATTTTGACAAATCTGTGTGCTTCAGATAACACAAGTGCCAAATGTGCAACTTTAATAAAACCAATCACTGTTGCTGCTCATCAGTTACTGAAATGTATTTAGTTAACGGTACACTGCAAAACAACTAAACACTAAATTATACCATACTATTGTCTAGTTTGTAGTGCCAACATCTTATTGAATATGCAATAACACAAAAAAGTTTCAAAAAAACTTGAAAATTAATCAGAAGTAAACAAATATAGGAAACTAGTAAATTAGCAAATTTGCCAGTGCATTTTTATCAGTTTTCAATTTATGGGTTTAAAACAAGCTCCTATGAATTGTTGAAAAGTTACTTATGTTAGTTTTGTCTTATGCCCGTGTTCTAAGATGTCAGGACTAAAAACTAGAGAATACATGGTAATATTTTATGTTTTTGCTTACTGCAGCTTCTAGCTTTGTTCTTCTTTCCAAAGCAATGACATACTTGAATCTTTCTCTTTGTCAACTTAATGTAGGGATAAATCATTTTAAAGACCACATTCTGTTTTTCAAGTTGTAAAGTATAAAACCTTTAAAAAATACCCACATTGCTTTAAGGTGGCAAAGGAATACTTCAAAGACTTTCACTTCCTGTTAGTGGGGGTCATCTGCCTGGCTACATCCATTGAGAAGTGGGGCCTGCATCGCAGAATAGCACTGAGACTCGTCTCCATGGTGGGGGTCAACCCTGCATGGTGAGTATCTCTTTCATGTGCTGCTGGAGGCATATACTTTTATTTTTTATGTTTCTTAAATAATTTTTACAGAAAACAAATATAAAGACTAATATTAATGTTCCGTTCATCCATAGGATTATTTTTTACTTGGGAATAGGTCCCTGGGGATTTTAGAGGTCCTAAAAAGTATTTTTTCTATGACATCATATATTTTATGTGTTAAAAATACAGCAAAATATTTTGCCTTAAATGTAATGCAATTTAGATTAAAACTAAAATCATGACAAGGTGAATTAAAAAAAATAAACTTACATTTTAGCTAAAACCTAAGAGTGTATTAAAACTACATCAAGAACATTTGTTGAGAACAGTCTGCCCCACACGTGTCAGTGTATTCTGAATATCAGTGATTGTACAGACTGTTTATCATGCAAGACAGATCTGAATAATGTCTCTACAAAAACAAAAAGTAATTTCCTGTCAGTCTCCGAGATGATCAGCATTAAATTACAGAGGTGACGAAAGTGGTTTTAGGGTTCAGTAAGGGAAGCTTAACCTCTGCCGATTACTGGTAGAGTATGATGAACATCCATCCTTCCAATGCTTGAGGTCACAAGCAGAAACATGAGTTAGACAATATGTCATAAATCCTCAACTGAAAAGGTTAAAGTGCAACTTCAACGCACAAATGAAATGACGGTACATAAAAATATATGATAACTAACTATGAACAATGTTTTTTTAAATTAAATTATTGTTTTTCAGTCTTTTAAAATGTTTTTTTTGTACCAGAGGAAATAAGAAAATGTAGAATATCAGCAGAAAATGAGCCCAATGAACATGTGACATGAAACCAATTCTAATTGCAAACATGTGATTTATTTTCTCTTGTTTTTGATACCATGTTGTTGCCTCTAGGCTGATGTTGGGCTTCATGTCAGGCTGTGCCCTGCTTTCCATGTGGGTTCAAAACACCTCAGCAGTTGCCATGGTGATGCCCATTGTAGAAGCTGTACTCCAGCAGATCCTGAAGGCCAAGGAGCAGGGTTGCAGTGGCAACGTCAACCCCAGCCTGCAGCTGGATGGTAACTGGGTGCATCTTTATAAAACATAGACTAGCATGTTTTTGATCTCATATACCTGGATGTAGATACCTGAAACAGCCTTTACATTCAAGGGAAAACATTCACAATGTTCCAAAGGTTGGGAAGAAGGCAATCTGTTGCTCTTATGCCAAATAAGTTATAGGTTGCTCAAAACATAAGAGGTTTTTCAAGCTCCTTCATATTCCATACAGTAGGCACAAAAAAGTTTTTCCCCTCCCAAACTCTCATGGCAGTGGGAAGGAATTAGATTTTCATGCAGGTTGTCTGTCACAATTAACTGGTTTTCATTGTTGACACCCAGGTGTTAAAACTCACCCATTTTCGTTATTTCTAGCTAACGGGCTCATGACACCAACACGTTCCCTTCTCTGGCGTTTACTAACCAGACCTAATGCAAACCACTCCCAGCTATATATCTGTGTTTAGCTAAAAGTAATAATCCTTTTCACTGTCCTTACTGTCTAACCTCTCTTAAAAGCTCTTAAGAAGCCTTCTTTTTTGCCTTCTCACCTACTCTCTTTACGCTTCCTCATTCCATCTTGAACTTTCATTGTCTTCTCTCCTCTGGCCTGAAGTTAAGTCCAACACATTCATATCCGTTTCTCAGTTCTTTCTTAGTCTTCCAGTACTGATCCATTCTCTAAAGCTCTGATTTATCCTACACACTGCCATACCATGCTGCTTTATTATGCTCTCACAAGGCACTACATTATAATAATCTACATCTGTCAGGCATAGTTTCTGTAATTAATGAAGCCCAACTGTGCGCCGCCTTCCTTTGTTCTCAAATGTTTTCCCTCTGCTTGGAATAGATGTTAATCTCAACCATATCCATCCTTTTAAAAAAATCTACACTCATGTGTTCTTCTCCTCTCTGTTATCGTATATACCCTCAAGACCTCTTGGTCTTCCCTGTTTCATCCACCAACATGTCCATTCAAATCTGCTGCTATCATTGGTTTCTCCTATTGGAGACATCTACATCATTAGGTTGCTTTCTTTTACAATTGACATCAAACTTGCATTGCTGATAAACACATTTAACATCTAGCTGTCTGAAACTAATCCCATCCATAAAATTGTTCACAAACTTTTCCTACATCTTGTTTCTTTTTTGTACCATAGTAGAACTATACCTCTGAGACTCCTAGCTTGCTTCTGTTTAATTAGGTATCTTGCAATGACAGAATATTTCCCTCATCTGTGACATCAACATCTTACCTGCCAGTGCCCCTGCATTCAGTACCTACTGTTACATCAACACTCCAGTCACTCACAACAAGGTGCACTATACAGTCATTTATACGACTGTTTAATGACGATATGGATATTTTCTCCTTTTATCACTGCAACCTGTCATGGAGATGAAGGAAAAGAAGTTCAGAATCTTGTTGCAGAAAGAAAATACATGTATTCTATAGGGATGCAACGTTACCGACACTGGTATCGGGTATCGGCACACTGACTCGCTGTCCTCAGTACTGCTAAAAAGTATTTCAGTATTTCACAATTTTGTTAAATTTGTGTTTGTACTGTATGTTTGCACATATTAGGGAATGTTGTTCAAGTAACAATATCTGTGGAAAATTAAAAAAAAAATCCAAAGTAACTATATGTGTAATGGCGTAAGTACTCGGTATCGGTGAGTACTCAAATGCACTAGTACTGCAAGTACTCGTAGACTACTCATTTTGGAAAAAAGTGGTATCGCTGCATCCCTAGTATTCCAAATGTAGCTCAAAATCATTGTGTTTAACCTTAAACATGACCAACAATGAAACAATCTTAATAATCATATAGCTTAAATAACTGAACAAAAAAAACTATTATTCCTCCAACACACACCTGTAACTCCCAATCAAAATGTTCTAGGAACGGCAACATTTGGTTTATCTAATATTCGAAGCCTGCAGAAACCATAGTATCAAAATTATTTTCAACATCTTCCATTACATATATTGGACATTACCTCCAAGTAAAGAAACATGATGGCACCATCTAAGTGGAAAGATATTGAAATTCTTCTCTTTTTGCAGAAACTGACATCAGCACTGAATCAGTCAAGGAAACTGTGAGGTACGTGGCACTTTGGGATTTTTAGAATGTTGCTTAACATCAGGATCTTTAGATGGTGATGTTTTATCATCCACAAATTACTTTATGCTCCAGTGGTTCCATGTCATTACATTTCTGTTTCTTCAATAAGATCTAATACCATATTGTTTTGTTTGTTAGTGAAGAGAAGAAACCTGATGCTCCAACAGAAAACTTCACATGCGTTGAGATGCAAACACAGCCTCAATCTGATCCAACTGAGGTATAAAAGTCACAAAGAAGTACCTCAAGAATCAGTTTAATTATATAGCACCAATTTACAACACATGTCGTCTCAAGGCACTCTACAAGACAATGAATTCAAATCATAAATGCATCATAAAGAAATAAGTTTCCAGTCATGGACTTGCAGCATTCACTCCTCCAGAATCAGCACACTGAAACGATAGCTTGCGTTGTTGACTTTACAGCAATCTCTCATACTACTTCTATGGACAACATCTGCTGTTGCTACTGTAAATATTTTAAATATTTATCCATTGCATGAATTTCTCCACGGTGGAACGATCAAGTCTAATTTTATTTTATTTTATCTCCGTCTGAAATTAAAATTAGTTAGATCTGAAAAATGTAAGTGTGACAAGAAGGTAAAACCAACAGAAATCTGTGAGGGAACAAGTACTTTTTTTATAGCAGTCTATGTTCCTGTCTTGAAAATCAGAAATCTTTCTTCTAATGCTCCTTGTCATGGTAATTTTATTTTCTTATTTTGTCTTGAAGGCTGGAGCAACTTACCCTGCTGCTGTCAGCAGGAACAAACAGGACCTAATGATGTGCAAAGCAATGTGCCTCGGCATTGCCTACTCATCCAACATTGGTGGCATCACCACACTGCCAGGAACCTCTCCCAACCTCATCTTCTCAGAGTATCTCAATCAGTGGGTGCCAAACTTTAATATATTTGTTATTCTTGGTTGGGGTATGAAAAAGAATAAATATAAACAAAGACCAACCTAAATAAAAGCGTTAGTTAAACATTAAGGCTAGTATCAAACACACTATGATATGAAAATAACAATAAGTGATTCACTCTAAACACTCTTTTCACTTCAAGGATTTATCCAGACTGCAACTGTATCAACTTTGGGAACTGGCTCCTGATGTGCCTTCCCATCAGTGTGATCATGCTTCTGCTCACATGGATATGGCTGTATTGGTTGTTCCTAGGCTCTGAGTGAGTATTAACACACCATCATTACCTTAGCTTATGTTCCTTTGATAATTTAATTATATTTTCTCTCAATACACTTTGACACCTATACAAAGATTTATTAGAATAATTGCCATTTCATATTTTCATTTTAAAACATTTTAAAATATGCAAAGGCTAAATATATGGCAGGGAGATTTCAGGATGAGATTCCATAACCAGTCGCAAGCTTTTTTTCTGTTAAAGATTGTACTCTATCCTCCAAGATGCAGGACTGGACTAGTGAGAAAGGTTCCTGAAAGATCCTAACAGATTTGCCTAACAGATGTAGTCACAGCGATAACATGATTATATCTACTCTGAGATGACCAATGTAATGTAGTAAAAACAATATATATGATATGATTATAGGTTACAAAGAAACATGTAATATCAACAAAAATATTTTCAAATCATTTAAAATTTTATGTCTGGTGGAGATACTAGACCGAGAACTATGGTAAGGCCCACCGAACAGGGCAGACATTTTTACATTGGCTGATAAACTTTCCCAAGGGGCTTTCTTTTTTCTCACTCTCTTGTTTTCAGTGCCACCTTTAGACTCTGTACTTTGCTTTCACATCTCAATATTTGCTGCTAATGCAGAGTTCTTTAATACTGCTTGTAGTGACAGTAATTGAAAGGTAATGTTTAACAGCGCAAATACACACACTGTCTCCTCAGCTTCAAGTTCCTGTGGCGGTGTGATAGAGTGGAGTCTGACAAAGAGAAGGCAGCACGAAAAGTTATAGAAGAAGAATACAAGTCATTGGGATCGATGAGGTGTTTACTTGTCTGTTCATTCATAATTTGTTTATTATATAAATGTATCAAATTTACTTTGTATTTGTTAATACATGAAACAAAAGCAATACTTGCAGTTAATTCCATGTTAATTTAGGTATGTGTCATAATTCATTTTGTTCATCCAGGCCTCAGGAGATCTTCACCGGAATAATTTTCCTATTGATGGTGATGTTGTGGCTAACCAGAGCTCCAGGTTTCTTCCCAGGTTGGGCTTCTCTCTTCCCTCAGTAAGTCACTTTTTTCTAAATGTGTACACATCTATTAAATCTGAAATTCAGTCACACTCCAATATCTATTCTTCTATCTATTGTTTTATGTGCTTATCATTGGCTGGATCACAGTTTTGGTATCAGAGAGCAAACTGCTTCACAACAAGTTGGAGATCATGGTCTGATTGAGCCAGCAGAACCACATCATCTCAAACAAATAGAGACCTGATCTTTCAGCCATCAAAATAGATCATTTTGACACCCTGGCTCAATCTAGACATTCTTTCCTCAAATAGAGTTCCACTCTCCACAGAAATAAGCAGGATTTATTTTTAGTAATGAAAACTAAGATGTGGCATAGGCACTTTGATCACCAAAGGGGTCTGGTACCCTGCGCAATCAAGGAACCATCTACAGGACCACTCAAATAACATGGTCATAAACTCGACATAAGCATAAACAAATGCCCTCTTCTACAAAACATGTTGATAAATTTAACCAGCTCACCCCTCAATCCCTGGTGAGGGTTGAGCTTAGTTTGGACAAAACTACACTGTTCCTCCAATGGTTGAACCTTCCACCATTCAGTGTCTCTGGATTTGGAAGCGCTGCACAACTAAAACTGCCTTTATTATGGTGTGCCACTGACCTCGGCTTAGGACATTGCTTGTTGGTGGAGTACTTTGAAGATCTTTTTAATCTCGATCCCATGTCTTCCAGTGAGGAAGTGGAGTTTGGAGATTTTGGCCAGGTCTCTTAAATATCCATTGGCACTTAATCTGTAGAAGTAATTTATAAACTCCTAGGTGGTTCACCTCAATATGTCACACAAAAATAAAGTGTACTCCTTCTTTTCTGTCTTGAATGCATCTTCACTAATAGTACAAATAAGACAATTGAGTCACTGGCCCTGCCCTATGTCCTTGATCTGGCCATAAGATAGATCCTACTTAATATGACTTTACTTATCCTATTAAGGTGATTACTCTGATAAAAATGTTTAAGTCTATTAAGCCTATAAATCTACACCCACATCATTATTTTCTTCTTCTCTTTGACAGTCATTCAAGGTACATCACTGATGCTACTGTGGCTCTACTGCTTGGCCTCTTCTTTTTTATCGTACCTGCTTATGGACCTGGTAGACAATATGGTAATAATATTTTTTTTTATTCGGGATTATTAAAATAATAGTTTTTTGTTAAGATATTTTACTGAAAATGCTGACTTAGTAAACAGTTCCTTAATGATCCACTAAAACTTACAATTTATTCTGGGAAGTAAATAAGAAGGATCTCTTTAAGAATGTGATAAAATAAAAAATAAAAAAACACAAACACAAAGTACTGAAATTAATTTCAATGTTTTGTTGTTGAATTTAACTAAAAAGTTTACAATCCGTACAATCCATGAGACTACATCAAACCAGGATCACAGGAAGGCACATCTTTCAGGCCACCTTCTGAAGATTACAGAAATGCTGTGTTTCTTCCCGTCCTCTTCCAACTTTAAGCTACACAGGGGTAGCCTTCTCATTTACTGGAAAAAAGTCCAATACCTACAGGTTCAACTTGGTTCTTGTGAGTACTCCTGCCCAAACCTCTGTTCTTGGACCATTCAAGAGAAGGAGAATGTCCAGACCCACATTACTTAGATTCAAGAGTACAAGCAGGGTGTGGAGGTACATCCAACTCTAAACAGTGGGAAAAGCTCAACTTTACACTGGAAGGAACTGCGTGGAAACCCATTTTGACTGTTTACATTCACAATCATATTCTTTCAGTCACTAGCCAAAGCTTGTGACCATAGATGAGAGTAAACATGCTGAATAACTGGTAAATCGGACAACAGACCAGTGCAGCGCAGGTATCATAAAAGACGAACCCTCAATCCATATATTTATCTCATGCTCCCTTTTTATATTATTTATTAACATTGGTCTCAAGTAATGAAATACAAATACTCTGTTACCTTACTTAAGTAGAAATGTTGAGTAGCTATACTTTACTGGAGTAATTCTTTTTCAGCCAACTCTTTATTTCTACTCCTTACATTTTAAAAATACCCTTTGTTACTCCTATTTAATTTAGGCTTGTTTTAATTATGCTTTTCATTGTTAAAAAAAAACTATCCATATAAATTGCGCCATCTGAATGGAGCAAGTTCGAATGGGGTTGGATGAGAAGTATAAACATTTACCATTCAGATATCCTATTTGTTTAAGAGCTATTGATAAAATGACTCTCAAAATTTACTTTTTTTACACTTATAGGCAACGACTCATCACATCTTCCACTCCATGAAACACATGTTAATGCTCAGTAGTACACATGTTTTTTTAAGTCTTTGCATTGTTGTAAACTGTGTTTGTGTTCAATAGACATAAATACATCTGAAACAAGTGCATCCCAAATTTCTCAACATTAAAATTTTAATTTAAATTAAGTCATTATGGCCTTTTAAAATATTTTATTTCTGGCTCAAAACCATGATTTCAGATTGGAGGTGCTGATCCTCATCTTGCCCCCCCCCCCCCCCCCCCC
>JAVLVB010000646.1:2874627-2911348 GCA_032876305.1 Orestias chungarensis
TATATATATATATATATATATATATATATATATATATATATATATATATATATATATATATATATATATATATATATATATATATATATATATATATATATATATATATATATATATATATATATTAGGACTCTATAAAGAGTAGTATTTACCAAATGTATAGATTCCATATTTCATGGTAGTATGTATATTTACCTTAACTATACTGTTCATATAACATATTAAACTGAAATTATTTATTTCTTTTGACTCAGAGGCCATGATATCCTGGCAGGAATTTCAAGCCTCAATGCCATGGAAAGTCGCCCTGCTGGTTGGAGGAGGATTTGCACTCGCTGAAGGGGCAAAGGTAGCACCTAACTTTTAAAGTGAAAACACTTGGTCAGACCAGATTTCCCATTACAATACTTAGCATACTTTAAAAGAATTATTTATAAAGCAAAAAATATAAGTTGCGTTTTATATTTCTTTGTTAAACATGTTGGTATTAAACCAAAATGTGATATACAGTGCTGGTACACTCAAGAACACTAATCAGATATAAAATTATGACCATTGACTGTTAAGTACTGATTATCTCCTGATCATGGTGACAGTTAGCTCATATGCAGTAGTTAGTATCTTTAAAAAGTGACAAACACATAGGAGGATCATTGATGGCCGAGGTTTAATGATAAATTTAAGTAGCTGGCCTTTAACAGGGGTGCCTGTGGCACGGTGGATAGAGTAGTCATCTTGCAATCAGGTAGATTGCAGGTTCACATGGCAATGTGCCCTTGGGCAAGGCCTCTAGTTGCCTACCGATGAATATATCGGTGGTAAATGTAGCTACAGTGTAAAGCGCTATATAAGTGCAGTCCATTTAACAGATTACTTACTGTGCGAAAAAAATTTTTTTCCGATAGACAATGTTTTACAGTGTGCTTTAAAGGATGCAGATTCACATTGCTATAATTTTTTGCATACTGTTTTTTTCTGACTATAGGAACTCTGACTGACCATTGACATTGAAATTCATTCCAGCCCATTTCCTTTTCTGAAAGAGACATTTAAGTTAATCGAAAGTTCCATTGGCTTTGTACCAAACTGATAAAAATTTTATGAGGACACACCAATAGTACCTGAAAACACATTTATGGTGTGCTTCTTTATTCTGACCTGTGAACTCGGTCTAAAGCACATTTAATTGTGCCTAATAGTCTTAAAACCTTCACAACATTTTATGTTTTAAAAGCAAATAAAGACGCTGGTCACAATAACAGGGAAATGAAAAACAACAACAATCAACCTTTAGAATAAGTTTCCGCTGTATCATACATTAGTTTATCAACAGGTCAGGCTGCATCAGATTTTATAATATTTCTATAACAAACTGCTCCAGCGTGCTGGATGACTCAAAGTAACATATCCAGTCTTGACACTGATTTCACACTATTGAGTCCAGTATTCATGCACTGTTAAGAAGGGAAGAAGATTAACTCACATACTTTAAGGATCTTTATGTTACAATCCACTTTGTTTTCTCAGATTTATACCCATGTGACACAAAATTTTTTCAAAAGATCAGCTCACTAAAGGGAGAACTCTGACAGCAGTCTAAATCATATCAGCCATTTGCACAAAACACATCAACTTGGAAATTAGGAGTTGGATGTAAAGTCATTCCCCTCTTGTTACACTGCCTAAGTGAGCTACAGACTTGCGTTACAGAAAACATCTGTGCAGCTAGCAGATATCTGGAAAAAAAACAGAGACTACCTCTAAGTGGCACACATTTGACAAATATACATGCACACAAAAGATGATCATTGGGCAAAAACTGATCTTTGTACTTCAGTCAAGCACAGTTTCTTAACAGTTTGACTGAAAATATAACAAAACCAGAATGTAAAGCTCAGTTGTTTTATGACATGCTGTCATGAAATGTTCTAGAAAACTTTTGGAGTTGTTGTTTGTGTCTCCTTTGGTTTTGTGGCACTTACTTGCTTACTTTTTTTACTTACTTTAAAGCAAACCTGTATGTAAGACATCATAGACTTGATCTGTAGTTTGTGAATGAACGGAAGCAGCTTGGAGGGGGCTTTTCTTTGAGGCTTTTCTGACTAAACTGTTTGTTTCTCCAGGAGTCAGGACTGTCATTGTGGGTGGCTGAATTACTGTCACCTCTAGGTGATCTGCCAGTCTTGGCCACTATTGCAGTTGCCTGCATCATTGTAACTACGCTGACAGAGGTGGCCAGCAATGCTGCAACCATCACCATCTTCCTCCCCATTCTCTCTCCTTTGGTAGGTCCTCTTGTTCTGTGTTATAAATGCAGTATGTGGACTGATCTATGTCTAAGGTAAAGAACCTGTATGATCTTTAAATTTAATCAAACAGATAGAAGTATTTAAAAAACACTAAAAACAACTTGTACATATGGAGGCATAAACAAGTTACTCATTCACCATAATGAATTTGTTTTAAAATAGCATAGTGATAAAAAAAAGCCTTTGATGATAATCCATTTTCATTGTTCTATCTTGTGTAAGTCACCAGTCACACTAGCAATTAGTCAGCCTTTAAGAATTATACTACCACCATCAGATAGGTCATGTAGTGCAGTGCTTTTAGGTTTATGTTTGCATCCTTTTTATAAGTGGACATAACTCAGACCAAAACCACCGTAACTCTGGGGGGAATTGTCAAGTGACATCACGCTGCATATAAATAACGGTTACACCCTTCCATCCTCATCTTTCCATAGAGCAGGGGTGCCCAGTTAACTGGTCAGAAGCGAGAGGAGTACACGTAGATTACACGGCATTAAAGGAAGTATATGACCACATCCATCCGTCCGTTTGTCTTTGGATTCACACACTGGGCAGCTAACTGATGAGCATTTTCTCTAGCATGCGCACTCAACGTTAGCCTTGCGTTAGCCGCTTTAGGAAACTACCGTGTCACGTAGCAAGTCTCGCTGGGACCGGATGTGTCTGGGGCACAAGTGGTGTCGCCAATGGCTGTTTTGGTGTGTTGGTGCGCCTTGTTTTTGGTTTTTGTGTTGCTTTAAAACTGTTTTTTGCAATGGTACCCCGAGCTCTTTGACCAGAATGAGAATCAAGGCTACCACTCCATAGGATTTAATCCGGACATATCTATTCACATCACTGGAAACTTTGGACAAAGGCGCACTCACCTTTGTTCATACAGCGAAACGCCGCTAATGTGTGTCCACCAGCGCGGACTATGATCATTGCTATCTGGAAAATGTTCTTCAATGTGCCTTCATTGCCCAACAAAATTGATTAACTACAACCGCAGTAGGGGAAAAACAGAGACCTTCAGTCAACTGCAGTTTTGTGCTTCACGTGGCTTTGTGCATTAATACCCAACTCTGCACTGCAGCTGGCAGGATTTCAGCCCTAAAGAGTTGACAGAGACACAGAACTCTCCGGCAAAGGTATAGGTGAAGGAATCTGTTTCTACCTTAACAGTGGTTGGTGCAACGATGTGACAGTGATCCAGCAGCACTGCTGTCCTGACCTGGAATCTATTATTATTAACGGCAAGCCTTTTTATTCCCCCAGTGAGTTTCCTTCATTCATCGTGGTCGGTGTTTACATCCTGGCATGCGTCAAAGTGCAGCTCGCCGACCAGATACTCCACGTGGAACAGACTAACCCGGACTAACTTGGCTATTGTCGCCTGTGATTTTAACAACAGTAACCTCACTCACAAACTCCCTAAATATAGACAACATTTTGGATCACTGCTACACCACCGTCAGCAATGCTTATCACATCTTCCGTACTGCGGCTGGCCAATCAGACCACGTCATGGTCCATCTGATTCCTGCTTACAGACAGAAATTAAAACTCTGCAAACCTGTAGTAAGGAGATCAAGGAAATTGACCTATTAGGCTGTGGAACATTTTCCAGGCGTGCTTTGACTGCACAGACTGGGATGTTTTCAGGACTGCTACAAATAGTCCACAGTATACAGAGGCTCTGATGTCCCAAATCAGTTCTGTGAGGACTGCTGTGTAGCATCACGCACCAGGGTAAGTTACAATGACAAACCCTGGTTCACAGCTAAACTCAGAAGGTTAAGGTTGGAGAAGGAAGAAGCGTTCAGGATTGTGGAAAAAACCGCTACAGAGAGTCAAAGTACAAGTTAGTGTCTGTCTGAAAAGGGCTCAGGCCAGTCACCAACTACAAGCCCAAAAACCCCACTCCATCAACGACTAACGCCTGGCCAACAACCTGAATGAGTTTTACCACTGCTTTGAAAGACAAAGGCACTGTCCTTCAACCAACCCCCAACAAAATCCCCCAACAGCTCCAGCTACATAAAATCACCTCCACCCTCAACCCCCACCAACCTGTGTGATGCCACTTTCTGTCCATGAAAGAGACGCCAACACACTCTTCAGGAGACAGAACCCTCCAAGAGCTGCTGGACCGGATTCTGTCTCACCAGCCAGTATGAACCACTGCACTAAACAGCTGCCCCAAGTGTTAACTGACATTTTTAATACCTCACTGGAGACATGTCATGGTCAAGCCTGCTCGATGACATCAAACATCAGAGCTGTTCCCAAGAAGCCAAAGACCACAGGCCTTAATGACTTCAGACCTGGCACCCGGGCATTCTGTTGTTATAAAGTCCTTTGAGTGCCTTGTGCTTTCACCCCCTGCAGTTTGCCTACACATCCAACAGATCTGTAGATGATGCTATAAACCTGGGCCTCCCCTACATCATCCAGGACTTGGACTTCTCATGAAGCAATGCCAGGATCCTGTATGTGGATCACGGAGCTCCTTTCCTACAGGAAGCAGCTCTTTGGGCTGTGGAAACATGTTTCGGATTCTCTGAGCATCAGCACCGGCTCCCCCCAAGACTGCGGCCTTTCTCCCTGTATACCAACAGCTGCAACTCCAGTCATCAGTCTGTCAAACGTTTAAAGTTCACGGACAACAACACCCTCATCAGACTCCTGTCTGATGGAGACAAGTGTGCCAAAAGATGGGAGGTGGACCATCTGGTGACCTGGTGCAGCCAAAACAACTTAGAGCTAATTATCTAAAGACAGTGGAGATGTTGAGGACTTCAGGAAGAACCCAGCCTCAATCGCCTCTATCAATCTCCTTGACTACACAATTGATGCTGTGGAATCTTTGCACTTCCTACGAACCAAAATATTCCAGGGCCTCAAGTGGGAACTGAATATCAGCTCTCAGATTGTCTATCTAACATATCAAACTGGATAAAAGCCCATCACTTCCAACTGAATCTCTAAAAAAAACTAAACTGCTTATTTTTCCAGCGAAATATTACCACAACATTCACATCAAGACTGGATCCCTTCGTCTGACTCCATCAAAGGCAGCAAGAAACTCACATGTCATGCTTGATGACCAGCTGGCCTTAAAAGATCATGTTGCCTCAGTTTCTCAATCTTCTTGCTTTGCATTACTAAATATAAGAAATATACGGCTATACCTTGCTCAGCATGCTACCCAGCTCCTGGTTCAGTCAATGGTTATCTCCTGCCTTGACCATTGAAATGCACTCCTGACTGGTCACCAAGCTTGAATGGTACAACCTTTACAAATGATTCAGAGCGCGCCAGCAAGTCTGGTCTTCTATTAGCTTCCCATATAAAATTTAAGTCCCTGATGCTAGCCTACAAAGTGCTTAAGGGTACTGCTCCCATCTACTTGAATACTCTTGCACTTGAATACTCTTGCGTCATCAATGGATTGTTGTCTAGCAGTGCCTACACCACGCTTAAGACAATCCGGAGTCTTTTTTGTGTTGTTCCAAGACGTTGGAATGACCTACCAAGCGGCGCAAGAAATGCAGCTTCCCTTTACGACCCACCTCTTTAAAGAGCATCTCCTTTTCTAGCTCTGTCACCACTGACTCTGATTTAAGATTGTTTTTAAATTTAATACCTTTTCCACACTACTGGTGGCGTCTCCTTTTCCGTGTCTAGCGAAGTAACCGATAGGCGTACGGAATCAGTAAGAAAAACTCCTCCACACCACTGGTCCCTTCTCCCGGGTGTTGAAGAAAGTAAAAAAATTAAATTGTCAAAAGAGCAGAGCCCACACAGCCTGCATGCGGAAAAGTATCTTAGCTAACTTCAGGTATTGCACATTTTTGTAGTCTGTCCAAACAAAGAAAGATCCTTGGCCCCCTCTAGCTAATACATCCATTCTTCCAGGGCTAACTTGGTAGCCAAAAACTCTCTGTCCTCCACATCCTATTTACCCATGGTACTAGAGAGCATCTTAGAAAAGGAACCACAGGGGTGAACAAGGTGCTGGTGGGTTTGTAGGTCAGGAAAGTACATCAGGATATCATCCAAGTAAACAAACACAATTAGTTTGACCCACCATATCACGTGGCTTATCTTTAACTGGGGATGGAAACACAGCTGGAGCATTAGTGAGACCACATAGCAAATCAATCTTAGTAAAGATCCTTGCTCCCTGAATTTGGTTAAAAGCAGGGTTAATTAAGGGAAGGGGATAACGGCAGTGATCTCATTGGACCCTCTAAAATCAATACATAGGCTCAAAGAACGGTCCTTCTTGCTTACAAAAAAGAAGCTAGCATCGGCTGGTGAAGAGGAAGTACAAATAATACCTGCTTTTAATGATTCTTCCACTTATTTCTTCATGGCTAATTTCTCAGGACCAGACAATGAATACAGACATAGAGGATGTACCACCAGTAATAAAAAAAATAAAATCAAAAATCAAAAGAGCAGTCATAAGGACAATGAGAGTGCAGAGCTGTCATTATATTTTTAAACCTTTTCACACACATACCCTGGAAACTCTCAAAACATCAGGAATCAGACTCATATTGTTTATTGAGGTGTGTTGTGGAGAAGAATCCTTACCAGTTTTTACATAACCTTTGTCTGCGATTGTTCTTCTTTCAGGCTGAAGCCATCCATGTCAACCCATTATATGTGCTCATTCCCACCACACTGTGCACATCTTTCTCCTTTCTGCTGCCAGTGTCTAATCCACCCAATGCTGTTGTTTTTGCCTACGGACACCTAACCATAATGGACATGGTGAGTCCCAAAAAACAAAGCATTAAATGAGCCTCTAAATTATTTGTGTTCTGCAAGGGCTACAGAGCTCAGAGAGGACGAGACTATGGTTAAAGCTTCTTGCCTCACTCTAGTCTCTGTTACAGGTGAAGGCAGGTCTTGGTGTGAATGTGATTGGACTTCTAGCCGTTCTTTTGGCTGTGGCAACATGGGGAGTGCCGCTCTTTTCTCTCGACACCTACCCTGACTGGGCACCAGTTCTTCCAGGCTTTAACACTACAATGCCTTAATAGGAAGTCCAACATTTTTTGTGCATGTTGAACTGCTGTGAAATGGTTATTTTCAATGTTAAGATTATTTAGTGACATGAAAAATATTTACTCATCTTTCAGAGATCTTCTACTTTTCATTTAAACATAACATCAAGTATGACCTAAGTAACTACAAAGGGCAGGCTTGGAATTGTTTCCTAAAAAATCTAGCTGACCCAACCTAGTTTAAGGTTAAAAGTTATTGCTCCCTAAACCTAAGAACTGTTAGTCCCATACTTGGCTCAACAATCTCATAAAGAAGGCTGGTTTTGTTCTGGGGACAAATGTGGAATCTCTTGAGACGATGACAGCAATAAGGATTTCACATAAAATCAAGAAAATCATAAACAATCCTGAACATCTTCTTCATGAGATTGTTATTGGAAAACAGAAAAACAAAAGAAAGTTTGGCACAGAACAGAAAGGCAGCTCAACTTCCACCCTAGCAGGAGAGATTATGCCAGCAGTCATTCCATCAGCTTGGAGAATATTGGTCAGGAAGTCCTGGACATTGTAACACCCATTTGAAAATGGGTTGTTCCAGACAAACTGGAGCATACGGCGGTTCCTCTTCCACAAAGGTTAAACAAAACAAAGCTTGCTAAATCTTTAAAGCACAGACAGTGAATAAAAAACAACAACAATGGGGACTGCTAAAAAGTAAACAATACATTTTATTAATGTAGCACCTTTCAATAATAAAAAAAGAAAAAATATTTAAAGACAATAAAAAACGAATGGAACCGATTATTTTCACATTAGATTATGATTAGAACATTTTAGTTAAACCAGATAAGAGATTAGCAACTTTTATTTTACTCCCAGAACAAAAGAATTATTGGGTTGGTTGGTCACTAGTTTAATCTAAGAAGTTTTGAGTTTGACTGAGAGGAAACAAACCGGATTTTCCTAATATGTTGCTAAACATGTTATTTTAAAAGGTCCATCTAACTTTCAAGACCTTGAGGGCTTAAAGATTTGAAAAATGAAGAAGGGGAGGATGTGTAAAGGACTAAAATATATAAACTGACGACAGGGAATGGATCGGGAAAAGAAAGAGTCCTGATGTTCCTAATCTTTATTATGAATTATGACTGTATAAATTATGGTTTATGTATGTATACATAATATGTTGTATGAAACACAAGTTTTGAGTGTTTTTTAATTTCATGATAAAATATTTATATTGTTTTATTAAAAGATTTCATTGGGTCTTAAAGTGCAGCCTATAAGCTTTAAACTTTTTTTTAAAAAAAGACCATATACAGGACTGCTGATTACATGACAAAATAAAGGAGACTGGATCAAAGCTGAGAAAAGTTCAACTATGGTTCCTCAGATGATGCTCCTTAACATGTCGAGTCTCAAAGAGAGAACACAAAATCGCATGTATGACCTTTAATGTAAGTTGCCCAAGAAAAATGTTGATCAAGGTATTGATCAAACCAAATCTGCAGCTGCATCACCCAAGGGGCATTATGCTTGATAAAAGGAAGACCTCCACCATAACCTGACAAGCATGATGTGGTGGAAACGGAACAGTTTGGAGGATGACTTTCATTAAATGTGCAAAGTTCCCTTTTTTTTTATAAGTGTCAAAAACCATGAAAAGTTAATTGAAATAAATGATTCGTTAGAACTGAAACATTTAACCGGCTAAACTCAACTGAATGTGACTGGTTAAAGACCCTCACAGTTTGATGTGAATGGATAACAATTCAATACTTTGGATTGTTCTTTAATGCTTAAAGAAGCCATGTGTGTCTTATGAAAGGATACCCTGGTTAACAGCCAGAAAGGATCTCTCAATGGTTTTGAATACACAGAAAAAATGTTCCACTTAAAGAGCTTTTTATGAACATTCTCATAACAAGGTCATCAAAATAATAAATCAACTTTTGAAGGACAAAAGATGAGTTCAGCTGATCCCATGATGAAGAGCAGCTCATAAATCTATCTGTGTGTGTTATTTTATGACTTTGCATGCACAAAACTCTGAAGCTGAATAACGCTTTAAAAACTTCCACTCGTGGATGATTGGGGCACAGAATATTTTGCCTAAATATTTTGGGGACCATAAAGAGGTTAGTTTATGAGATAAGTTTTTTTTTTTTTTTTATCTGTAATGGTTGTGGTCTGTAAGCAGACTCATCACTATCACTGATGAGACCATTGAATGTTGTGTCATCTGCAAACTTCAGGATTTTAACAGAGGAGTCCATGGAGGTACAGTCATTTGTGTACAATGAGAAGAGCAGTGGGGAGAGTACACAACCCTGTGGGGCACCCGTGCTGATGGTTCGGGTCACTGAAGTACACTTTCCCAGCCTCACCTGCTGTTTTCTGCCAGTAAGAAATTCAGTTATCCACTGGCAGGTGGAGGCTGGTACGCTGAGTTCAGTCAGTTTGCTGTGTAATTGTCCTGGAATAATTGTGTTGAAGGCTGAGCTGAAATCCAGGAACAGAATTCTTACATAAGTTCCTGCGTGGTCAAGGTGTTGGAGGATGAAGTGGAGACCCATGTTCACTGCATCGTCCACCGACCGGTTGGCCCGATAGGCAAATATCAAGGGGTCTAGCAGGGGGTCCGTTATTTCCTTAATGTGGTTGAGAACCAGTCTTTCAAAGGACTTCATGACCACAGAGGTCAGGGCAACAGGTCTGTAGTCATTTAGTCCTGTGGTAGTTGTCTTTTTAGGAATGGGTATTATTGTGGAGCTTTCGTAATGCATTGACAACTGTTGAATAATCTGAAACATGCAGAAACATACAGATAAAAAAGGAAAACCAGAAGAAGTGGGTGGTTGAATACTTTTACACAGCTGTGTAAATTCAGTCATGCCTGCTTTGATTAGAAGGAAATGTGACAAAATCTGGGGCTTTTAATCTCAGAAAAATCCTTGTTTTAAAACAAATCCAGAATAATTGTATTAACTTCTAATAAGAAAATCTTAGTTCTCCACTGAAGTCTAAAGTATATCATAAGAACAATGAAACTCTGAAGATTCAGTCCCACTAACTCTTTTTACTGAACTCTGAACCCCACAGATTAAACTTGGAATAACATTTCCCTTACCACAGGTTTTTCCTGACAGTTGTTAAATCACATTGGCATTCAGTCACATTCTTAGTTATTACATTTCTGCAACCATGGACAACAGTTTTCCGTCATGTGTTTCAGATGATGAAGAGGCAGAGGTTGGTAAACCATTGCACTTGAAGTTTAAAGCCATTCGAAGCATGTCTCCATCAGCAATGGCTCCTTGAATCCTGGACTTTATTGTTGAATCTCCGTTCTTTGCTTTGCGCCATTTCTAACAGGCTATCATTACAACCTTGATGGTGATAGTAGATGACTTTAAGCAAAGTGCTTTGTTGCTGCTTGCTCTGCTGCTAGTCATGTAATGATGTAATGACATAATAACTTAACATAAAATCTAAAGTATGCTGTACATTTGTAGGACGTTTGCAGACAACTTTCACCTAACTTTGAAAAAGCTTTTTATAATAGACCTCCTTAAGACACCAGTCAAGTAAAGAAGCTGAATTTTTATCACTAAAAATCTCAATTGCTTAAATATGCTTTAATGACCAGGGGGGCTTAGCCCCCGGGAGATCTGACGATATGTTTTTCTGTTAAAGTGCTTGTTCCATAATTTAGACAATATTTTGCAATTTCCTTGTAAAATCGAATGTACAATTTTTTTAAAGAAGTTAGTGTTGTCTGCAGGCTATACAAACAAATACAAGTAACCATCTTTGTGGAGACGACTCACACAGACCCTTAAATTAAAGCGCATAGATTCAGTTATGATGAGAAATGAGTACTAGAAAAGAAAAGGTTTGTTTTGTTGTTTAAAATATGCACCTAGTTCATCAGTGCTGTTATTGTTTCTTTGACTTAGTTTATTATTTTAGTTTTTTGTAAAATGTAACATGTGCACTTTGTGTCCTGCTGTAAAAGCTAACAAATGTACATGCACTGCAGCAATGCAACCTATATACATAAGTCTGTGCTTTTGTAATCATTGTTTTTGATGAGAGTTATAAACTCTAAGCAACACTGATGTCAGGCACAGAGACGTCACTAGTGCTAGAATACTGTTGTTATGTCTTGCAGAAAGGAAACGCAGAACATCCCTGCAACCCGGTTATTTGGTTAAGAATGATAGCCCTAGTTTATCTGGAACACTTTTTTATAACAAAGCGTGGATTGAAAGGCTGAGACCAATTTACGGCCTATTTCTTTTAATTTTCTAAAATTGTTCCATCTTAACTTTTTCATTATATGTTGGAAGTGTCAAAAACAAGAACAAATACCAGAAATAAAATAAACTTAAAGTTAATTACACACGGTCATATCTTGAGTAATAACAAAAGCTACTTGTTAGTTTCTGAATACCAAGTAAGGGCTGTTGATGCAGCATGTGGTGATGAACATGTGGCACAACACACGCCAGGCAGTTCCAGGACCACCCAGCTTCATCCGAACCCAACTGTGATGTGATCCACATGATCTAATAAGTTTACAATGGAGCATCTACTGTGTTAAAAAATTGATACAAAGTGAGGACGCCACCTGCTGAACAATAAAATAATAGTTTTATTGCTCATTCTACCTACCGTTATAATAACAAATTGTAGAAAAAAGGAATAAGCTCAGGACTTATCAATTCATAGCCAAAATGTTTTCAACAAAATAATTAAAACCTTCCAGTTAGAAGGCTTTAGTCAGAAAACCTACTAAACTAAACTATTAAAGAAAATTAGTACAGAGTAATAAATGTTAAGAAACTACCTTTAAAAACAGTAAAACGTAAAGAAGTGCAAATAAGAAATAGAACTAATAAAATTGTGTAACTTTTGAACTGTGAATATTGAAAAACTATTTAATTTCTAATTTATTTTAAAATGACACTGATATTTTCGAGCTCATTCAGATCAGTTTGTACCTAAATATGCTGTAGAGTCCTCACACAGCAACATCAAAGTATAAAAGAACCAACCAACAAGACCCTGTCCCTTAGTTTTCTAACTAAACACTTACTCTTTAACACACTGTTGACCTATGAATCATTTATTCTATTTGTGAAACAAATATGTTAGGAAATATGTATTCAAATGCTAAACAAAAGGATACAAAAACACATTATTTAGAAATAATCTGCCTGTAACTACAGCTGATCTGTAATTGTTGAGATTCCTAAACATTAGTGAAATACTGCCCTAAAGATTTACTAGATTAATTTCTTGATGTTTATTGATAACCATAAACATGGCGATAAAAAGTATTACAAATTCCTTGCATTCTTTTTTGGGTGGTTAACTGCGTTGCAGAGACTGCGTGTCATTTTAGTAAAACCCACAAACACTGTGTAGTGTGTAATAACACATTGGAGGTTGAGGCTTCAGCTCGGATTGAAGCACATCTATAATCCAAAGCCACTTGCTGATAGGGTTAAAAATGTAACTTAAAGAATGTGTACATGTGGTAAAGATAGGAGAGGCCACAGGTTAATGAGGTCCAAAGAAGAAAAGTATGTGCCTGCAGAAAAGACTGGCGAACATTAGAGCCACTTGTTGGGAATGCCATAACTGCAGCAGAGTTGTGGTCCATCATTTTATGTCAGGTGAATAATATAATTAGACCCTGAACCAAGGAATAGGTAATTAAAGGTATTATTGAAGCTTGTAGAGATTCAAACCTAAAAGAAAAGTCCAGTTAACCGACCATTCTGTATAAGGAGAAAGAGCAACAGAATGAAACAGAATCCAGTGTATCATATTTACATACTTAATGTATTTTTAGAATCAGCCTTATTGGACAAGACTCTGTTTTACAAACAAGTTATTTGACTTTGTCTTCTCAATAGGAATAAATATATGCACACATTTTTTTCATAAAGTCCTTTTAAAGTACACAATTCGTGTTTTGTTTTTATGTTGTGTCTTTTAGGATTTTAAAGTTATAGTTTGCTAGATTTAATAGGAGAACAATGAAGCGCTTAACAAGCCAGGAAACAGGTAAACTAAAGTCATCAGTTACCATGGTGACTTTGCTGCAGGAACAAGAAGACTTGTCACTGTTTGCTCTCTGTCCTTGTCTTGTTCAGCTCAGCCTGTTTATTTCTTACTATCAGAAAAATTCCTCCAGACAGAGCACGGCCTTTTTTTTTTTTTCCCCGAACGTCGGAACTAAGCAGAAGCTCATATATTTGGCTGCAATTTTAAATGACAGAGTGACACCTCCTCGCTCTGTCTCGGCCTATCTCTGCTCACAGCCACAGGTTGCTCACCTGTGTCACGCGCTGCAGCCGAGGGGGACGCGCGCGCTCCAACTCAGCACTGTTTCTGCGCGTGAAGGAACGAAGCTCGTGCGGCGACATCTTAACATTCACCAGAAAACCCGACGTAGCTGCCGCAGAAGGTCAGGCGCATCGTCGCACCGCTGGCGGGTCGCCACGTCAACTACAACTAACGAAGCGTCAGCGGGAGTTAGTCCGAAGGCTCGTCGCCATGCTGGACCCGTCCTCGAGCGAAGACACGGGCGGTGAGTCCGACACAGAAGTTGCTCGACAGCCTCTGAGCAAGGCAGAGGCAGGGAAGCGGAGAGCCGCCGAGCAGCCCGCCGCAGCCGCCGGCAGAGCTGCGACGGAGCCTCCGAGCGCGGCTGACGGTGAGGACACGAAGGAGCGTGGAAGCGCCGCGGTGGAGGAGGAGAGCAGGAGAGTCAAGCTGCAGATCTACGTGTTTGTTCTGCGCTGCATTTCCTACCCGTTCAACGCCAGGCAGCCCACCGACATGACCCGGCGGCAGCAGAAGGTGAGAAGGAAGGCTCAGAATATGTGCTGGAACTCACCTGACTGTTCACTTAGTGGCGTCCTCTCCTAGTTACAGCCAGTAGGGCTGAGCGGTGAGGATGAACAGAAGCTGTCCTGACAAACTTTTAAAACACTATTTTCTTAAACGGGCTGTTGCTCAGCTGCAACTGGTCACGTTGTTGCTTTTTTTAACTTACTGAATGCTGTAGTAGAGCCAACTGTGTGGGGAAAGTGAAAATACCAATGCAGCCAAACATCATTAATATTAACTCAATTACTGTGATAATTAAATTAGAATAAATCCACCTTCCGTTTTTATTTTTATTTCTTTTGCAATCTCAAACTATCTCCTGCTAAAGATAAAGTGTGATGAAAGCAGGTGGCTGCAGAGCCTCAGTAAACGGGTTTCCTATAACGATGAACAATACAACAATAACCGCCACTATTAGACTTCAGGTGAACATTTGGTTACGTTCCATTCATTTCAAATGCCGGAAACGTGAATCTGGGAACATCACACCAAAATGTTGGGACAGCCAGTTTAAAACATCAGCAGAGCGGTTATCACCCCATCATTGATGTATCAGCTGAGAAACTGGGGACAAGGACTCCCTGCAAAGAATTACAAAACCAGAAAAAAATCCTCAATTATTTACCTAACAAAAGCACAAACAAGATAATTATGAAATTTGTAAGAAAAAAGTTGGAAGAACAAACTAAAAGGTCACAAATATAAAGGTCTTCTCACATATATTGAGGGTGAGGATATGATTGCTTCTGTTTTCCACCTCTGCTTGCTTTCGGTAACAGAGGAGCAGCCAAACTGGATCCCAAAGGCGGCATAAGAAAAATTCCCGGACTTTCTTAATGTGGTAAATCTGGAGCAAGAGGTGCCGAGTTTAGCTTTCTTTTTTCTCAGCTTCCTTCATCTTGTTCTGATCTTGTGACGATACAGTCGGCTACCATTGCTCAACAACTTTCGTCCATCGTTACTGGCCTAAACATGGCGATGCTGTGGTGTAGGACATCTATGTTCTTCTGGTTGCTCTTAGGTCATTAACCGTCTGATGCCAGTCACAATTAATTTGTTGTCTTAAAACAACATGCATAATAATTTGATTTCAGCCCGCCTGCTTGTTCCCCTTCCCAGTCACCTGGATTGTTCCTCACCATTGTCCTTCTTTATGGGCTCTTTACTTGAAATGATCCATCTGTGAACAACCTATGAGTTATTTTATCAAAGATGAGCAACTGTAATCAACCCAAGCTCCTTTCTCCATTTTAGTCCATCCAAAAACCAACAAAACATTACATCACATGCTTTTTTTATGTCCCATTAGGAAAAAATATATCTGAAGACCAAAAATAAAATTGGCTAGAAAATAACACTCTAAACAAACTTCCTGTAATCTGTACCAGTAGAAACAATGTTGTGGTATCGTGACTCTAAGAAATTAGTTGGGGGGTTGCGGAGGTTTCTGAGCCCTGAACCAAAACTACCACTTTATACTGACCACACTTCTGTGAGAACAATAAGCCAAATATTAGGATATAGTTGCTTTATTTACCAGAAAATAGCTACTAAAGTGTTATTTTGAAAAAGGGTAGATCTACTTCAGGAATAATGATAAAGATTATATTTTGTTCAGTTCAATTTGAATTCACATGGAAATTGAAAGAAATCAGCTGTTTTATTCTCATATCACAAAAAAGGAGGGTGCTTTTTGTTTGAAATGACCATAACAATGCATCATAGCAACATTTCATCAGATATACGCAGTGACAAAAGACTGAAGCAAAACACAGAATAAATAACAGCAATATTTATGTTAGTTTTTTTAATTTTCACCTCTTGTCTTTCAGATCTTTCAATAAAGCTTATGATTTGATATTTTTGCACATTTGCAAAAGTGCTTTATATAATGCAACACGGTAACCATTACCAGCAAAGACCAAACCTTAAAACCGTTTTAGAAAAGAAAAAATTACATTTTGTCAAATAAATACAATCAGAAAAACCTTTCACAATAAACATGATATAATATTAGAGCTGAGTGGTCTGGAAAGTTGAAACAGCGACAAGTGATTTCTAATGTGTTTTGGCTAAGGTATTTAGCTTTTTTTTGTTTGTAACATAACAAAAGTCTTTTCTCTTAAGTGGATCAGTCTGATTAAGTTTTGAGGAGGACCTTTGAAGACATTGTTGCAGTGATCGGTTCCACTAAAGATGTTGTATTTGTCTTTGTGTGTCTCTGGAGGTTCATGCCTCAGTCCATCGCTTCATGGAGATTTTAGGTCTGATCAGTATTTCGTAGCTGTAATAGCTAATGATCTGAATAAGCTTCTGCTCAGTGCCTACATTGGTTTAGAGTAGGGGTCTCCAACCATGGTCCTCCAGAGCTACTGTCCTGCAGGTTTTAGAGGGAACCCTGCTGCAACACACCTGAGGCAAATAATGGGCTTGTTACCAGGCTTTTTTCAAACTTATAGTGCTAAATCATTTGATGCAACTATGATGTTGTTCGGATGCATCTAGAAAAGGCCAGCCAGTAGCTCTTGAGAACAAGGGTTGTAGACTCCTGGTTTAGAGTTAGCTAGTGACTTGGTATTGTAGAGATGTGTAAAATCTACATAGTTATGGTAACTAATCTCATTACTTGTTGTAGTTTGATTTAGAGCGAGTATGTAGATATCAAATAGGAGAGGCCGCGGGTTTGGACCTTGGGGTTCCCCACATGCGTCTAATGTCCGCTTGGAGCTGAAGTTAGATTTCTGTTGATAAGTGTCCAACCAGTCAAGTACTGGACAAGAGGGTCAGTCCCAGCTTTCTTTAATCTGATGGTCAACAGCGTTAAAAACTGCACTAAGGACTAGCAGGACCAGCACTGTGGGGCTTCCATAGTTTGTTTTTATGTAGATGTCATTGGAGATTTTGACTGCAGTGAGGACTAGGCTATAGTCAAGGAAAGCTTAGACCAAAGTCTTTAACCACGCATTACATTTTTATAATGTAAATGTCAAAGTTGTTTATTGGTTTAGATGATACTTACGATGCTCTTGTTAGCATAATGGTCTCAATAAATGTTCCACTTAATGGTAAAAGAGGTAACGGGTCTCTTGATAACAAATACAGAAAAACACAACAAACTCTCAATTTAGTAAATTGTGTTTTTTTCAAATAAGGTTTAATTCATCAAATACAAAATTATTTATCGAAACCAGTTACTTGACTGCCTAAACATTCAGTCAACAAACTGTATACCTAACTACTAATGAATAATAGACAGCGAACTTCTAACAACAACTACTACTATGTATTATGAATAACCAAAGAATAAAATGGAATGGTCAATGAATGGATAATACAGGCACAAACACAGCATATAACTGAGTTTAGACTCTCTTGGTAAACAGAGTGATAAGGATGTGTCGCAGGAATCAGAGTATCTCTAACCGAAACCAAAATGCGGCCGCTCCCTTAAATAACATCAGTTAAACAGTGCAGAGTCAGCAAGCAACAACATGGCAACATCCATTCATATGTACATACTGTTTGGTAACCTCTAACATTTACCCAGACTTGGTTTTGATTAAAAGTCAATTTTGCTGTGAGATGAATTGTCTTGTGGGAGTCGGCTGGTGCCCGGCCCGTTTCGGAGTTGGAATCTTGGAAAACACCCTGTCCATCGGTCCAGCTAGAGGTCAGTGCATGCAGGGAACGGTCCTGGTATGGAGCTGATTGTCCGTGAATACACTTGCAACACACGCTTGCAAAGAAGCGACTGGTAGCAGCTTCTATTGTCCTCTGCCTGCAAGGCCTTTTGCTGGTCAGGGTTCTGGAATAGGTGAGTACGCTGAAACACAGAAACTAAACTTAGCTGGTCACTTCAAAGATTTGATGTCCTTGTTTTTCCCATCAGGTTAAAAAAAAATCCCAACACTGTGGCATATCTTTCAGCAGAAATGGCGGGGGGGGTTTTCTCAGTGCAGACTTCTCCTTCCAGCTGTGAAACAAATGTCCTACTAGGTTCTTACACTGTCCTCCACTTCTGGAAATGCTCATCACCTTCAACAGCATTTTCTGCAGGGGGGGCTCAAACAAGAGAATAATTGTAGATTTATTTTTGGGTAAAAGAAAATGGTATATGAGGCAGCTCGTTGTATTGTTTGGTAATACAACAACAAATAAGTGTTAACTCACAGTCAAATAGGTGAACAAATAGGTTATATATTAAAATATTTTGTAGAAATGTGGATCAAGAATGTATAGCACAAATCTTAAGCATTCACCAATGGCCAGATGTAGGCGGTGGCTGAAGAACTGCATTCTGGTCCACTTGTTTATTACTCTAGCATTTGTAGGATTAGCATCTTTGTCTGTTGTTAAAGCCACTTGTTTGCCCTCGTCCAAGCTTGTTTCAGAAAACTCCCTGCAGAGCACTGGCTTTGTTTTCCCCCGTGTACGATTTGGAGAAATAAGTTACTTCTAGACATCTTTGTCTGTTCAAAGTTTTTGCTGGGAAAGTGAAAAATAAAGTTGTGGAACTGGACCATAGACCCCTAACAGTAGCGTAAAAAAAACATTTAACTCAACTCAGTGTTTACAGTCGCTGCACATTCCTCATACATCTGTGGAATGGCGACCTCCAACAACTTGATATATGTAGTCTACTTCTTCATTACTTTCACTTTCAGTAACCAATATCATGCGTTTCGCTACTTAAGAATTGCTATGGCGGCACACAGACATGCAACGACTTCTCAAGCATTTGGGAATAAGTCTTGTTTTAAAATTAGTGAGGCTGTATTAGGGACTACTTTGGCGTTGGGTTCATGGCTGAAGTACAGCCCAACCGAACTAGTGGCGGTCACAGAGAATTTGGTTGTTACTTTACCACCGCAACTAAAAGCTGAACTTTGCAGACAGGGGCTATTGAGAACAAAGGGCAGTTGCAGCAGAGTGCGGGGAGCAAAGGTCAAAAGAAAATATTGTGCCCAAAAACAGTAAAGGGGCAAATAGGCTGGTGTGTTGGTGCAGCTGAAGGATAGGAAGCCTCGATCCAGTCAGATTTGAAAGTTTAGTAAAATTTGGATCTGCGGACTGTCGTTTTCAAATTCTGATCCCTGTTTAAGAATTATTGGAATATCTGGAAAAGGTTTATATATAATGATTATCCTGTGGAGAATCAGATTATAGCTCTAAGTCAAAATCTGTAAATATAATAGGAATTATTTAAAAAAAAAAGTACAGTCTGTTGTTCTCTTTATAGTTATGTAACATTTAAGGCAATAAACAAAATTTAACGTATAATGAAGTATTTTCCAGATGTGTTTGATATTGCAGAGTACGGACACAGTAAACTGACCAGCTCACGTCTAGTAACCATGTGACCGGGACCTTCAGCAGGCAGCCCATTACTCCATGTTGGCTGTTAATGCTTTAAGTAGTGGTGCGGTGAGTTTAGATTTGCAGCTTTGCTTGTTCAAGTGTTTGGAACTGGAATGTAGCCGGACTGCGTTTATTGTACAAGATCTTAATCAAATCTATGAAGGTGCCTGACCGGTTTCTACAGGGACAAACCTGAACATTTCTATTCTTCGATTAAGTTGTCTAGAGACAGGAAAGGAAATGCATAAGAGTATAAATAGAACTAAGAGTGAAGATAGAACAGTGCTGGTTGAAATTCTGATTATTTGAAAACTAGATAGGACTGTGAGTTCTAGACTTCATGCTTCATTCACTGGTTTGATCTCATGTATTTTGCTTTTAGTTGCTCTCCTGCAGAGACTTTTACCAGAGGGCAACTCCTAGACATCAGACACTTCTATCTAGACCTTTTTGCTCTAGTTTTGATTAATCAAATACCTCCACTGAGATGTTGGATCTGTGGGGGTTTCTTTCACCCATGGAACCAATATGTTGTATATGCCTCACACATATTATGGGTTTCTTCATACTAAAGAGCCAAGACCTCGGTGGACAATACTGTGTTTGTGTAGAGAAAATGACTAGAGGAGGGTGCTTTTAGAGTGAGGGAAGCCAATCAGATGTGGCACATTTAAAAAAGGCTATACTGCAGGTTCTTATACATAAGAAGCTTAAGCAGTAGTTTACAATTCGGAGGTTCGGTAACAACAATAAAGCAGAATACATTAATGCAAGTATACTTTGTTAACCTTTAACTTTTACCCAGACCTGGTTTTGATAAACTGAAGTCTTACTGTACGTGAACTATTTGGATCAGCTGATTTCGGGCCCGGCAAACTCTGAAAAACTCTGTCCAGGGTCTGTCCACATTGCGGGACGTCCTGATCTGGGGCTGATCGGTTCGTAAACATGGAGCTGAGGAGTAGCGGCTACTTGAGGCTTCTGTTGTCCGTCTGGTGACGCCTCTGCTTGGGGTTGAATCTGCTGCTGAAGGGTCAGGGATTCGCAAACACTGACCACTACAGATTCCAGGTTTAAGGTCCTTTTCTTCTCGCAGGGGAGAAACAGCGTCAACAGAAGTTTTACAGATGTACACAGACGTAGAACTTGCGTTGCTTCGAAGTTGATTCCTTTTTTGCCCAGCAGATTGAAAAGGAAGGGTTGTCCCCTTTAAGTCGTTGCTCAGGGCTAATTAAACACAACTACCTAACTACCTTCACAGAAAATATTTCAACGTGCAAATGAAGAAATTATGTTTAAATGCCAAAGTTTGTATTTATGTGGCCAAATTATCCCCACACAATCTGGTCTGGTTTGAGACTAAATCAAACAGCTGCTTTATTTCTAAACAACCAGTTCTCATTGGAAACAAGTAACAGAAATGCAGTGAAATATCAGTTTAATGAACTAATATTTTATAAACTAGTTGTCAAGTTAAAACCCAACTGGTGGGGTATTATTTTACATCTATTGATCGGTCACTCAGGGATTGATTTAATTTAGTATTTTGCGATACTAAGAGGCTTCTGGGGGTTTGGGTGTGCTTTAGGCAGCATTGATAACATTTAACGTTTTAGCTTAACCAGCATTTAGCAAACAAGAAAAACATATTTCAGCATGTTTAATGACAGCTGGTAATAAATTACTAGAATGAAACTTCAAATAACTGGGTAAACATATGTTCCATCATCATAGACTTTCTTTTGTCAACCTTATGAAACATAAACTCAGGCTCCGCTTTATACCTGAACAATTTTTTAATGGTTTACCAATTCTTTAGTCTAAAAAGGTAAAACTGACAAAACAACTTGTAAAGGTATATCTTAAGCTATTTATATTCCACCCAGACAACATCTTACATTAGTAATCCTTGGGAATCTTAGATCAACAAGGTTAGCTTAGCTGCAGTCCAGGGGATGCTAGTGGGGAGCTTACCAAGTGTTAGCTACGTTCTTCTCAGCTATTCTGGTTCTGTAAATAAAGGCTGCTTCAGTTTGCTCCTCTGCTAGCAGAACGCTGCAATCAGCAGACCGGCTGCATGTTGTTGGTCCATGCTGCGGTTCTCCCCTCCTCCAGGTTAATGCCAGCAGGTGTTGGTTCAAAGCAAACCAATTTGATTATCAAGAATTAAGTCATTAACTAATAAAGACCAGTTTTAGGCATGATTTTATGTTGCCTGTTCTAGCCCCTGGCAAACATTTGACAATGGTGGAGGTTTCTCTAAAGCCACGTTTCTGACTATTGAGCTCCCAATTACCAGAGTCTACTTCTCAGCGGGTGTGTTGCTGGACGGGATAAGTAGCTTAGAAACATTAACAGGTTGGTGGTGAGGCGTAGGCTGGGTTCAGGGACTATGCTTTCTGCATACAATCACCCAGCCGGACTTAGGTCCCAGCTGCTTGGGATCTGCTGGAGACCTGCCCTGTCAATACACTTCTTTCTCAATTTTTAAACTTTGTTTAAAGGAACATATGAGCTCAACAGTGTAAAATACATTTTTAGGCATAAAGTAAAAAATGAGGTAGAATTCCATACAACTTATTGAAAGTACAGCATATTAAGAAAAACATAAGCTCTTATTATGCTGCACATTTAAATACACATTTTATTTAATCTTTTTTCTGAATGTTCAGCAGGAGGCTTACCTGGTGACCACTCTCTTTATATTTTATAATTGTCTGAATATCTTAAAAAAAAAAAAAGAGTGATAGACCAGAAATACAATCTTGCCTGTATATAGGGTAACACTTATTTAATTGTCAACATGCTCGGGGCTTATGCTTGTCCCATGTTGACTGTGAAGTGTCAGACAATGTGGTTACATCCCTCCACCGCTGTTCAAGTTGCTCTTTAGTTGTTTGTTGGAAGGCACCACCTGTTTGAAAAACCACATTCTGGACTGACTTAACTAACTCTTTATTAAAGGTGGCACTGAGGAAATTGTGGGGTATTTCTCACCGCTTATGTATTCAGTGGCAACTGTTGAGAGCTATTCAACAAAACTCAACTGTCCTGGTTTAAGGTCCAAGTACTCTTTGGAGGATTTTGTCTCGTGAATCTGACACCGTTGTAGTTCCAGCAAATGACTGATCATGACATAGGTACAGTTCCATCTAGTACTTACAGCTTGGATAAGGGAGACTTCATGTGTGCCCATTTGTTTTGGTTTCAGTTTGCTGGATACAAGTTCACTCTCTTAAAATATTTTTCTGGCCATCTTGCAGCTCCAATCGCTTTGGCAATGACTTGATGCTTGAGAGCTGGGATGAGAACTACCTGCAATGTGTGGCTGTTGGATCTAATGGAGGCTCCTCCAGTGTTTACCAGCATCCACAAGTTTGGACTATTATCGTGTACAATTGCAGAAACTGTGTGGATCAATTACAAGTATTTCTTGTACCGACATTCGAACTTCGTGTGCCGTATGTCGGTCCTCCAGGGGCATTTTAGAGTGGCAGATGGATTTCATTTGCCACTCACTTCCAATATAGTGGAATGTGATGCCCAGGAATGTCAGTGGCCACACTTGTCCATATATCAGCCGCAAGGGCGATGTGCTGTCTATGCCTGAGAGAGGAGAATTAACCTTATCCAGTGTGGCTTGATGTTTATTTTCTAACAACTTAGCATAATGCGTTCTAGAGAGGATGGTGGATCCTTGGTTAAATTACTTTTACATCAGTTGAAAACCTGCTCCTTCCACCATGGATAGTGGTCTCATGTATTTTACTGTCATGTTTAGAACAGAGTTTGTAAGTGGTTTACTTTGCTAGGGGGTTACTGTGTTGTTCCACATGTATTCTTTTATTCTTGACTGGGTTTTTTCTCTGAAGAAACACAAAATGATGAAGTACAATCATAGAGTAACGAAGCTCTGCACACAGGGGCAACACTAAATTAATATTAACTAAATTCATTTACATTATTTAGCACGTTTATTTTCTTCTTAGGTTAAATTACCGCGCTGATTCTTCCTCTCCTGCTTTAACTCCGAAATGCTTTGTTCTCAGATGTTCACTTGTTGAAGTCGTGCTTCTGTGTCGTGCTAAAGCGGTTGGGTGGGCAAACTGGAAAATGTTTAGTTTTCATATCAATGTTTTAAAAGGCTATAACTTTAAAGGGGTTTTAGATAAAGGTGTTTATAAATTACCTTTATTTACATATATGTATATATCATCATCATTATCGCGACCGGGATTTACGGTGCGGCAGTGAACCCCACCTCCACCACCATTAGTGGTGTGTTTTTCACAAGAAGTTGCAGTCATAGCAATCTCCTCCAGTTGCAGAGCAGAGTTAAATGCATTGCTGATGCTCTGCACAAGTGGATACCCATGTGTCGTATACTGCAAATGATTTTGGGGCTGAAACATTCAAGTAGAACAGTTAAGGGTTGGTTCAGAGTCCCTGCAGGATAGTTCAGAAGCGGTGGAGTTACTTAATACATTCAGTGGCTCTGGAGACTGTGCAGGCTCTTGTTGGGAGGAAACATTTTCATAGATGGGCTCCAATTCCACTGACTCACTGTCAACCATGTACTCTGCATCCATTTTGCTTGATGCTTGCTCAGATTAAGCAATAGGTTTGGTTCAAGTTCATTTTCCTGTTGCACACCAACAGGTTCAAAACTCCTGACTTAAACACAATTGCAGACTCAGGAGCAGGTATGTCAACCGCAGTTGTTTTTCTGATAGGACCAGAGCTGGAAAAATTGGGTAAGTCAACTATAACAAAGTTCGTGTTCTTTAGGGTCTAAAACAACTGAGGTTTCTGGAGTCACTGAGGGGCTGTTACTGATGTCACTGATGTTGGCTTTGATTGTTCGGATTTGGAGGCTGGTAACAAGTTACTGCAAGGCAGCAGCTGATCACGATTCAAACTCCTAATGGGGTGATCTGTAACTTCTGGAAGAGTGGCAGCTCTCTTGTGGATAAGAAACACATCTGGCTCCCATTGTTCTGCAAGCTCGTGTTTGCCAAATAGCCTGACACTACCAGAACTCTATCACCTAGTGAGAGATCTGCAGCAGTGACTTGCTTGTCAAATCTGAATTTGTTCCTTCCCATTAATTTTCCACAGTTCTCAATTGCAATCTTATTACTTTATCTGAGATGTGTTTTAAGTTTTTCAACATATTGTGAATGAGATGTTTGTAGTCTTTCAGACACAGGCAGTCGAAAAGCCACAGTAACGTGGGGTTATCGACCAAACATCACTTCATATGGGTGTTACCCCGTGACATCATTTTTAGTACAGTTATAAGCGTGTATTAACTGCTTGATACAATCTTTACAATGAGTGCCTAACATATTTAAAATGGCCTGATTAAATCGTCTCACAGGGTTGCCATGAGGAAGGTAGGAGTGGTTTAAATTTTGGGGATCCTAATTAATTGACAGACCTCTTGATGGTGTGTGATTAAAAATCAGGCCTTTAGTCACTATGGGGACACTCCGGGATTCCATGTTTAACTAAATAATTTTTCCCATGGCGTGTTGGCTACTGTACTAGCAATTTAATTTTGGGTTGACGTTGCCACAGCTTATTTTGTGTGTTACCGCTTGGCTCTGTTGAGTTTTTTTATTTTGTGTTAATTCTGTCATCTGCCATAATGACCATTGACTCTCAGCTGGTGTATAACCGTCAGGACCTACTTAGAATTACGGTAGCAGTGCAATCAGGTGTGATCTATGATTCAAACAAATCATATTCTTTATACCTGGCTGGTCTTCCGGAGGACCTCATCTTGCCAAACATCCCTCGGCCCAGGAAACCTAAACACCGGACGCGATGTGGTCCACCTTAAGTTTGCCAGACCAATGGGATAATTTTCATAGGTATACATCGCGGCGAAGACTGACTCGTGGTAACGCATGGTTGGTTCCTTTCTTCAGTCAATGGGAGAATTGTTGCACTCAGCGTTCTCGATACGTTCCTTACCGGGGTTCAGGAGTTGTATTCCCGGGTAATCTCTGGCCCCTCAGCCGAGTAGCTATAGCGGCTGGTACGAGGGCGAGTCATTAGAAGTGTGCACTTGTTAACTCAAGATCTGTGATAAACAAGACTTTCATCCTCCAAGACTTCTTTACAATGCGTTCTTTTGATCTACTGTTTTTAGCCGAAATGTGGTTTTGCTGCTTACTCCACTGCCTGTTCGGAGCTAGTACATCCAGGCTGCACTTTCATTAACTTACGAAGAGAAACTGGTTGTGGTGAGGTAAAGCTACTGTCCTAAAGAACGTTGTTCATCATAAAGTGATCGGTGAGTGTTCTTTTTCCTCCTTTGAGCATTGTTGTTTCGAGCTATGAGTGTGATGGGCTGATCCAGTAATGTGCACTGTCATCTACAGACCGCTGAAGCATGTCAAGGATTTTATCGATAACTTTTATGAATTTGTTGTTATTCTTACGCTTTATTACAATTTTTTGATTGTCAGAGAATTTAATGTGCATCCATGTTGTCTGTCAAAACCTATGGCCAGAGAGTTTATGGACTTGATTGAAGCTTTTAATCCGATACAACAGGTCACTGGCCCAACACAGGTGCATGGACATACTTTAGATATTGTATTATTTTATGGCTTTAATGTTGACAATGTTGTGGTTGAGGATGCTGTTTTCTCAGACTACTGTTCTGTCTTGTTTGAATTTATTTTAACGTTAGACACAGAGTTGCCAGCTGTGCATCATGGCCGTGTTAAGTTCAACACTGCTGCGCCTTTTAACCCTCTCTTCATCTGATCGGCTCTGTACCTTTTGAACTCCACCGCAAACATGAAATGGAGCAACTTATGAATTCTTTTATTTCTACCTGTTTGGATGAACTGGACAATGTCCCTCCCCTTTACTCCTTATGTCCCTAACAGAGCACTTCGCTCTCAGACTGCAGGTTTACTGGTGGTTCCTAGAATCTCTAAAAGGAGAGTGGGAGGCAGATCTTTTAGTTATTAGGCTCCTCTCCTATGGAACCAGCTTTCAGCTTTTGTCTGTTAGGGAGACACCCTGTCTAGTTTCAAATCTAGGCTTAAAACCTTCCTTTTTGATAAAGTTTATAGTTAGGAAGAGGGTAGAGATAGATAACAGCCTTATCCGGTTGGGCAGGAACTCGGTCTTGACAGACGGTTCTCCTTTGCTCTACCTTCTTCATGTCTCACTCTATAGGGTTAGGTTATTTAAGTTTTTTTTATTTATAGTTCTGCTGCTATAGACTTAGACTGCTGTGCATCTAATTTAGTTTTCTGTCTCTTCAAACTCAACAGTCGGTCGTGGCGGACGGCTGCTTGTATTGAGCCTGGTTCCGCTGGAGGTTTTTTCCTGTTAAAGGGGAGTTTTTCCTCTCCACTGTCGCCACATGCATGCTCAGTATGAGGGATTGCTGTAAAGTCAATGACAACACAAGCTATTGTTTCGGTCTGCTGATTCTAGAGGAGTGAATGCTGCGAGTCAACGACTCAATGCAATCTGCTAGGGTTCCTTAGATTAGGAACTTTTTCAAATTGATTTGTTTATGATTTATCTTTGATTTAAATTGATTTTCTTGTACAGTTCCTTGAGACAACATCTGTTGTAGATTAGCGGCATATAAATACACTGAAATAAACTGATTAAAGTATTTCTGATTCAGATTCCTCGTTGATGGGACAGGTGTTGTGAATGAAACGGTGCCCAGCTTGAAAGACCTCCTGTGTGTTGCTGAATGTGTGCATTGAAGACTAAAAGACATCTTCTGCCTCCATTTATCTGTTTAGTACAGTGTGTTGAATTCATGTTAATGTGTTTAAAGACATTTCAATTAGTGGAAAAAGAAAGTCTAATCAACAAAAACTTTCGCGACCCCCATGCAGTACCTCTGCAGACCCCCTAGGGGTCGCGGACCCCCTGTTGAAGACCTCCGTCTTAGAGAAATGTGTCTTTGCTCAACTACACCTGTTTTTAGAAGCCAATGGCATTTTACACCTGTTTCAGTCAGGCTATATAGTATTCCACAGAACTGAATCTGAACTTCATAAGATTTTTAATAACCTGTTTTTAATAAATAAGTCTGATAACTCAGCCATTTTAGTGTTCTTAAATTTCACAGACGCTTTTGACACTGTGGACCATTCAATTCTTTTTTCACGTCTGGAAAACTGTGTTTGTGTAAGGTGGACAGTCCTTAAATGGTTCCAGTCTTACCTGAGTGGAAGGTCCTTCTATGCAAGGCTTGGGAACTCCGCCTCATCTTTTGCTCCTCTCCATTGTGGTTTCCCCCTGGGCTCAATCCTAGGGCAAATCTTTTTTGCCCTATACCTACTCCCACTCTGGGAAATTTTTAGAAAACACGCCATGTTTCATAATTTTTTATGCAGATGACTGCCAAGTCTACTTGCCAATCACTAAGAACAGCCATATAACCCTGACGCCCCTACTTAACTGTCTCAATGGTTAGCCCAAAATTTCTTAAAGCTAAATGAGGGAAAGACTGTGCTCATGTTTGGAAAAAACCACCTTGACTTGGGACCCCTTTAAATATTTGTGCATCCAAAGGTCACCAGCCTTTGTGTCACCTTGCACAGTGATTTTTAAATTTGTCAAACAAGTTAATACCGTTTTTATCGCCATCTATTATCTAAAGTCAAACCCTTTTTATCTTTTAATCTTTTTTGAGCAACTTATGCTCGCTTTTCTCTTTTCGTTTGGGCTATTGTAATGGCCTACTTTCTGGTGTCTGCAATACGGCTCTTTCCTGCCTGTAGTTTGTCCAGAACTCTGCGTCTCAACTTTTAACAGGGGGAAGAAATGTGAACACTTCACCCCTATTTTAGCCTTACTGCACTGGCTGCCTTCAAGTTTTAGTATACATTTTAAAATCGTATTGTTTTTAAAGTTTTAAACTGACCAGCTCCCAAATACATCTCTGATTGCCTCCATCTTTATATGCCGTCGCGCACACTGAGGTCTGAGCCAGTCCCAAGCAAGGGGTGACAGGGCATTTTCCCAGATTCTGGAACGCTCTGCCCCTCCATGTCCGAACTGCCCCCACTGTGGAGATTTTTAAGTCTAGTCTAAAGGCCCACTTTTATTCTCTGGCTTTTTCACTTTGGAGACATGTTTCTGCTAAAAATGTGCTATACAAATGAAGTGGAATGGATTAGAAACACAAAATGGATGTTCAAGATGGTGTTCAGTAAATTTCAATATTCGCTCTCTCTCCTTTTGAGAAATTGTACAGGAGGTCGCAGAGAAAGTTCGTCATCGTCACCATTCTACCTGCCAGCCCGATAAATAATTTTAAATGTGAAGTTTGAGAGGGCAGAAAGCCATCTGTAGCTTGTTGCATCCAGCTTAGTAGAAGTTAGCAGATACGTCAGTGGATTACTATCTGTAGCCACAGTAAAGTCAGATCCATACAGGTAGTCATAAAAGTTCTTTGTAACTGCCCATTTAAGAGCCAAAAGCTCAGCTTTGTGGGCAAAATATCGTGCTTCAATCTGGGCCAAACCTCTACTGGCATTTGCAATCACCCTGTTCTGCCCATCATGTTGTTGATACAACACTGCACTGAGGCCGGTAGAACTTCGTACAATCTGTGTACAACATAAAGTCTACCTGGGCCAGCAAAGGCAAGAACTGGGGCTCAGCTCAGTTCGTGGATGACGTCTCCAAAGGCTTGCTGACAAGTAGGTGTCCATCAAGAAAAAGGCTCCTTAGGGTCTAGAAAGCATTATGGCTTCCGTTTCTGAACCATTTCTGAATGGGTGGATATCCAGCCATTAATTCATTGAGTGGTTTGACAACTGCAGAGTATCCTTTAACAAACAGCGAATAATGTTCCGCAAACCCAAGGAACGACCTAACCTCTTTCAAACTCTGCGGAACCGACTAGCATGGTAAGGTGTGTATGTTGTCTGGTTCGTCTCCACTCTCTTTCTTGAAACTATGTCCAAGGTAGCGTCTGGGGACAAAAACAACTTTTGTCAATTGATAGTTTAAATCCAAACTCTTACAGGTGTTGAACAACATTCATCAAACAGCATTCATGTTCCTCCTAACTTGGTGCAAATAGTATCAAATCATCAATGAATACAAGCACTTCTTTCAAATTCACGTCTTTCATACACTGCTCCATGAGAAGTTCAAAAGTGCTAGAAGCATTACCCCTTGCAGCATATGGTTAAATTCGTAAAATCCTAGCGGACATATGAATGCTGTTTTACTCTTATCAGTTTCATTTATTTCTATCTGGTCATTTTAAATCCAGTGTTGAGAGCCGTATGGAGCCAAATGATGCTGAAAATGTTTCTTCGAGCTTTGGCAAAGCATATGCATCCATGATGGTCTGAGCATTTAGATTCCTGTAAAAAATACAGAGCTGCATCGCACCACTACTATTGGGGGTGCAAAGGGGGAGATTTGGATTTTCGTGTGCATCTGGATTTCAACAATTTCTGAATATGCATCCACATCTTTGAGATGGATGGGTCTAGGTTGTTGCTTAAAAACAGTGTGATCTGCCAGCTTGATCTCATGCCTGACTTTATCCGTACAGCCAAAACCTAGATTGTGAGCTGCAAAGACCTCTGACACACTGTTAAGCATAGTTGTTATACGTTGCTTAATATCAGATGAGAGCAGAGAGTCCCCAAAGTTGTAGTTCAATTTGATCTGAATTGAATCTGTACTTTGAGAGGGTTTATACACTTTCTCCTTTGTCTAAAATCAGCAACAGCTGCTCTGGCAGGAATCAAGATTTCATCAGAGATCACCACTACAGTGTCTAAAAACTAAAATCAATATCAAGTGTTACCTGAACAAAAGCTGAAGTAGAAGAGAAAACTGCTGCTGCTATGAAATAGTGGTAATGGCCTGAAGGCATGAATACAGTGGATACTTCCATCTCAGTCAGTTGTTCCTCCCTCTTTGCCTCATATCCTTTCTTTTTTCATTTTTGATGTGGCCATCAATACCTTTGCTTTTTTTTGTTTCTTTGCTTTTTATTCTTATATATTTCTTCCTTTTTTTGTTTCCTTTCCATTCATTTGTTCGATTGATTCAACAGTTTACCACATTTTTTTTACTATGAAATTATCACCCAGCTTCACTTTATAAGCATGGATAAAGCTGTGGAAAATCCAGCTAAAATCACCCTAGCAATCTAATTAACTTGTTGCTATTGGAGACTGGCAAACCTGCAAAAAGCATTTAACTAGGACAAAGTCCTCATTTGTTAGTAGCAAATAGTAGTTTGGAATGCTAGAAACAATGTTTTTAAACAATTCAAACTACAAACTTTATGTCAAAGAGTGTCCACCGAGTAACAGGACTAGTGGATCTCAACAATGGATGGAGAACCCAACAAACTGATTTAATCCAATCTAGTGAGAAGAAATTGACAAGTCAGACAGGCTAGAAAAAATGACGAGTTACAAAGTGAACACCACTGTAGGTTTTCTCTAGAACTATATTGTATTTCTTTTAAAACTTCTTTAAACTTATGAAACATCTTGCTGTCATAATTAATAGCTGGTTGATTCACTATAGACTCTGTTAGATGTAACCCAGACTGTAACTTTAATGTGGTTGGCTGGCAACCAACAACAGTTGTTATAGTAACCCTCATGCAACATGGCTGTCTAACTAGCTGTAGAATAAGGAGGGAAAACTGCCTGCTAATCATGATTTGAAAATATAATACTTGCAGTTTGCTTCTACAACTGTATTAACATAATAAATATGTTTTTTATACTTATTGCAATATTTCTAAAAAATGACAATAAAACAAATCAAAATGAATCAGTCATTTTTATAATAGGTTGAAGGCTTGTAGCTGTATATCTAAAACTATCTATCTAAAACAAACTACTTCTACCAGTTACTTATAAAAAGCAACAAATTGAGTAAAATGTTGTTTTTATGTATGTTGATAATTAATAATTTAAGAAACGTACTTTTCTATTTTATATTGTATGTCCTTGTGTTTCCCCATTACCAGATCCTTCAGACTTTGGTCTGGATGTTGAAACTTGGGCAAATCTTCCTTTCTACACTGCAGTCCATTCTAAGCTTTAGTGACAAACCTGGCAAACACAAAACCAAAGTTCAGCAAATGACTGAGGAATTAAGCACTGCATAATCTTTGCTGCCAAAACTAATATTAGGTCCTGCGGCTATCAGGGGCTCTGAATCAGGAAACATATGGCAGAAGAGTTGCAGATGGATGTTTTTGTTATTCCATCGTCTAACAGGACTGCTCAACAATGAACTTGCAAACAACATAGAAAATGGATGATGTTAAAATATTATTGATGACTTTGTCCCAGTGGCTGAAAGTTGTGGATTCTAATACATCTTCCTTTTTTTCAAACAGTGTTTCCCTGTGCATGGCCCTTATCTCTACATGACTGTATGAATGAGTGGTGTAGGGAATGTGTCTCTAGGAGCTGAGCAACAACTAGAGCAGCAGAAGCTCTACTGTCTGTCAAAGTCGACTGAAATGAATGTGTTCAGCAATAAACTATGTTTAAATTGCATCCCTGACTTTTGAACTATTCTACATTTTCATTGTATCATTTACCAAACTGTGCTGCAGTGGAGGAGTCATTTATTTTGGCATCTCTTCTCATCACTGCAGTTGTTTCATAATTCACTCAAACATCTTTTTTCTGTTCTACATAACTTGAGCACATCCTGTTACCTGTTGTTGGAAATAAAGTATTACATTCTCATTGGTTTATTATCAATTCATAGGAAGTAGATGTGCCTACTAAACCAAAACCCAACAGGAGCAAATGCATATAGCAAATGCATCCTGATAAAGGAAAGCATGCTGTCGTCTAAATGGTATACATATACGACATCTATATTTTCTTCTATCCTGATTTTCATCTGTGCTCCCATCATTCCTTCTTGATGCTTTTCAGCGTCCTGCGTGAGGGGAGCGGGACAAAAAGTGAGTGTGCTGGGTGGGTGGGATCCTTCCTGATGCAAGTGGCCCTTTTACAGCATCTGGAGGTGTAAATGTCTGTGGTGCTGGGGAGGCTGACTTAAACAATCCTCTGTGCGATCTTCACCACCCTGTCCAGAGCTTTCCTGTCTGCAGCAGAGCAGCTTCAATGCCACACGTTGATGCTGGAGCACAATACGCTGTCCACCACACATCTGTAGAAGGAGGTGAGGACTGAGCTCCCGAGTCCAGCTCGACTGAGCCTCCTTAGGAAGTAGCGCCGCTGATCTGCCTTCCTGACCAGAATGGAAGTATTGTTGCTCCAGGTGAGGTTGTTACTTAGGTGCACACCCAAGTACCTGTAGCTGCTGACCACTTCCACAGCGGATCCACCAATCTGCAGGGGGGGGGTGAGCATGTTGACCCCTTCTGAAGTCCACAATCATCTCCTTTGTCTTCTTTATGTTGATGCAGAGGTTGTTATCTCTGCACCAGCCCTCCAGGTGTTCCACCTCCTGCCTGTAGCCGACTCATCACTGTTTTTGATGCATCCAACCACTGCTGTGTCGTCCGCAAACTTAACAATATGACAGCCCGAATTGATAGGCGAGCGGTCATGTGTGAGCAATGTGAACAGGAGGGGGCTCAGCACACAGCCCTGAGGGGAGCCAGTGGTGAGGGTAATGGTGGGGGAGGAGATGTTGTGAATCCTCCAGACTGCAGCCTGGTTGTCAGGAAGTCCAGGACCCAGTTGCTGAGGGAAGAGCTCAGTCCAAGTGAGGAGAGTTTATTTATCAGCGTCTGAGGAATCATGGTGTTGAAGACAGATGTGAATTCCACAAAGAGCATACGAACTTATGAATCCTTCTGTTCCAAGTGGGTGAGGGCAGTATGGACCACGGAGGAAATGGCATCCTCTGTGGATTGATTCATCCTGTATGCGTACTGGTGTGGATCCACAGTGACATTGATGGTGGCTTTGATGAGGGTCTGAACCAGTCTCTCAAGGCACTTTGTGACTATCTGTGTGAGGGCTACTGGCCGATAGTCATTCAGACCTGTCACTGTGGGGCTCTTGGGGACCGGGATGATGGTGGCAGTCTTCATGCAGGTGGGGACAGATCCCTGGATGAGGGTGGCGTTGAAAATGGCCGCCAGGACGTCCGAGAGCTGATCGGCGCACTCTCTCAGCACCCGTACGGGGATGTTGTCCAGGCCAGCAGCTTTCCGGGAGTTGATCCTCCTCAGCATCCTCCTTACATCTTCTGGTGTCACGCTGAGGGGCTCTTCTTCTGATGAAGGTGTGAGTCTGGTGCTGGGAGGGGTGTCAGGGTTCTTGAAGCGGGCATAGAATTGGTTGAGAGCCTCAGGCAGGGAGGGGTCTTCCGGACATTGTGCACCTTTGGTTTTGTAGTCTGTGACGGACTTGTTGCCCTTCCACATGCTCTCTGGATCCTGGGAGGAAAGGTGTCCCTGGATTTTCTGAGCATATGCAGATTTTGCCCTTTTGACTCCCGCAGTCAGCTCTCTCTAGCCCTCCTCAGTTCTACTGCGTCACCAGACCTGAAGGCAGCATGCCTGGCTTTCAGCAGAGAACGCACCTCTGCATTCAGCTAGGGTTTCTGGTTCGGGTGGCAAGTTACAGTCTTGGTCGTGGTAACATCCTCTGCGCACTTGCTGATGTAGCTGAGAACAGCAGATGTGTATTCATCCAGGTCCAGCTCCCCCTCACACTCACTAGCCTCCCTGAAGACCTGCCAGTCTGTGCAGCCGAAGCAGTCCTAAAGCACGGCGTTGGCGTCACTGGGCCAGACAGTGATGGTCTTCTGTGTGGGTCTTGAGCGTCGCAGCGTGGGGTGGTAAGCGGCGACCAGCATGATGGAGATGTGATCGGAGAGCCCGAGGTGGGGGTGGGGGAAGGTTCTGTACGTGTCTCTTGCGTTGTTGTAAACAAGGTCCAGCGTGTTATTCCCACCTGTTACAATGTTGACATGCTGTTTAAACCTCTGCAGGCTGTTCGTCAGGTCTACGTGGTTAAAGTCCCCCGCTACCACGTAGAATGCCTCGGGATGCTTGTTTTGAAGCGAGCTGTTGTTGTTATGTAGCTCCTTTAGCGCGTTGTTAGCATTAGCATCCGGCGCTATGTAAACAGCTGTGACGAACACCGCAGTAAACTCACGAGGCAGATAGTGAGGTCTACACTTCACAGTCAGCAGTTCTGTCGCCTCGGAGCAGTGGCTTTCTACCAACACGCTGGCCAGTCACAGTTTTCAAATTGGTCCTACTGTGTAATTAGAAACAAATCTGTGTAGATAGAAATCAATCAATCAGTGAATCAAATCAAAACTAGTTTATCCCAATGAAGAAATTAAATGTTTTTAAAATAACTGACTTAACTAAGGAGTAATTATAGATGGTGTTCGCTGTGGGCAGGAAAGATCTGGTCGGTTTTACTACTAAGCTAATGAAGACTTTGACTGAAGAGTTTGTTTTTCAATGATAGTTTTATGAAGAGGTTCCACATTTGTCCCCAAAACAGACCCAGCGTTCTTTATCAGGTTGTTGAGCCTTTTTAGGTCCCTGGCTCTGATGATTCTGCCCCAACATCTGCAAGATTTGGCTGCAAACCTTGAAAGAGCTTAGATTCAACATAGGGTTTATTTACAGTATGTAGCGCCAATTTACAACACATGTTGTCTTAAGGAATGTTAGGAGAAAATTATTTAATTCCAATCGTAGAGACATGATAAACAAACTAGTTTAAAAAGTTTCTAATCTAAGTAAATCTCTGGATTTGTGTAATGACCAGGAACTTCTAACTTTTTTTTTACTTTCCTAAATGAATACCCTATTAAAAACACAAGACAACACATCCCATAAACCAACACAGAAAGTCTCCATAGTCCTCCTAATGTGGATAAGGAAATAGAGATTCAGCCTGAGCTGTCTAATCATTTAACGCTGTGAGATGGAACCATCCACCTCCCAGGTTATGTCGAGCCTTAATTCTGAAATTTTGTGCCAAAAAGTGATGCCTGACAAAGACAGACGCTGTTTAGCCTGTGAACTAATTGTATATTTTTAAAGTTATGAAGGCTACAGCATAAAGCGACCACCTATTTTTGTTTCCAATATTATGAACATGGTTAAATGTTTCTCTTGTACACTTCAAGCAAACTTTGAAACTAGAATGATTAAGGGAGTAGGGTTGTCACAATACAAAAATGTGAAATTTTATGCTAACAAAAATACTTTTATCATTTTCACATCCACATTTCTGATTAACAGCAACAATATGATTAATTGCAATGTTTTATTGCAGTATGAAAATAAGCATTCATTTTTTTTATTCATGATTATTTGTTAATTAACACACATATTGGGTTATTGATGCTGCTTCAAGGACAGAAGTGTTTACTGCCAGTGTTGTGGATTGCTTGCCGTTTGTTTCGCCTCATTTCAAACTAACAGCCAGTAAGCTCTGGATCCTCTGGAGGCGGATGGACTGCTTTTAATCCTTTTAGGAACTGAGGAGCACATATTTGTTTTATGGCATCTGGATCAGGCTAGAGTTGTGCGTCTCCTCTGGTGACTACTGAACCCCCCATGGCGCAGCGCTGCTCCCCACGCAAGCAGACCTTTGAAACTCTTGGTCTGTTTCCATTCTGCAAAGATTGCTGAATTGTTTGTCTACATTATGGCTCCAGGCCTGAACAAAGACTGAGACAAATATTGCACTGTGGACTTTTTGGTCCAAACTGTCCTACCACAATCCGCCCGCAAATACTGGGGCAACTCTGTCCATTCATGTACTATAAATATAAACCTGCAAAGATACAATCCCTTAATAGCATACTATACTGAATAATATCCCTTTATGTTCCGGAGCATTGAATAAGATAAATGATTACACTGTATGTTGTTTACTTGCTCTTAAGAAGGATACTGTTGGAAGGATTTAAGATTTAAAAGTGTTTATTTATAGAAATACAAAAGCTTAACGATATTAATAAAAAGTTGCCAAGTGTTGACTAAAATAAATGTATAACAGTTGGCCAAGAAAAGGAGGATATTGGCTAAAGAACACCAGGACAGCACTTGAAGACAACTGTAAATCCCTCACAAAGCTCACACTGAAGCAAATATAAAGCGCTGTTAGCTCAGTGAAAGACATTATTATTGTC